>CM025852.1:15609578-15655758 GCA_003952965.2 Morella rubra
TTATTTGGTCCAACCCGAACATTGAGTTTGGGTGGCAAACGTTATGGCTTTGTTGTTGTTGATGACTTCAGTAGATTCACATGGGTTCTATTCCTAGCTCATAAAGATGAAGCCTTTTCATGCTTTTGAAAAACTTAGCAAGAGAATTCAAAATGAAAAAGGTTTTGCTATTTCTAGCATAAGGAGTGATCATGGTAAAGAATTTGAAAATTCCTCCTTTGAAATGTTTTGTGGAGAAAATGGTATTAACCATAACTTCTCGGCTCCTAGAACTCCTCAACAAAATGGTGTTGTAGAGAGGAAAAATAGGACTCTTGAAGAAATGGCTAGAACCTTGCTTTGTGAAAACAACTTGCCTGATTATTTTGGGCTGAAGCAGTTAGCACAAGTTGTTATGTTATGAACCGTTGCATGATTAGGCCTATTCTCAAGAAAACTCCTTATGAGCTATGGAATGATAGAAAACCCAACATTGGTTATTTTCATGTTTTCGGTTGTAAATGTTTTGTGCTCAACAACAATAAGGACAACTTGGGTAAGTTCGATGCAAAAGCGGATGAAGGTATATTTCTTGGTTATTCAACTTCTAGCAAAGCTTATCGTGTTTTTAATAAACGTACCTTAGTTGTTGAAGAATCAGTTCATGTTGTTTTTGATGAATCTAATACTCTTATGAGAAAAGATGATGAAGATATTGTAGATCTTGATAAGCTTACCATTGACCAAGACAAGGGAGAGGCACTAGTGCAAGAAGAAGAACCTCAAGAGCCTCAAGAAGAGCCTCAACAAGATGATAATGATCTACCAAAGTCTTGGAAATACATCAAGAGTCATCCTCTCCAACAAATCATTGGTAATGTTGAAAAGGGGGTAAGAACTCGATCTTCTGTACATCAAGCAAATAATCTTGCCTTACTTTCTCAACTTGAGCCTAAGAACTTCTCTGAGGCTAAAGATGATGAAAGTTGGATCCATGCTATGGAAGAAGAATTAAAACAATTTGAGAAAAACCAAGTATGGCATCTAGTTCCTAGACCCAAGATTATCCAGTTATTGGCACAAAATGGGTTTTCAGAAACAAAATGGATGAATCTGGGGTTGTAGTGAGGAACAAAGCAAGATTAGTAGCCCAAGGTTACAATCAAGAAGAAGGAATTGATTTTGATGAAACTTTTGCTCCTGTTGCTCGTTTAGAATCCATACGCATGCTTCTTGCTTTTGCTTGTTATAAAGATTTTAAACTTTTTCAAATGGATGTAAAAAGTGCTTTTCTAAATGGTTTTCTTACTGAAGAAGTTTATGTTGAGCAACCACCAGGATTTGAAGATGAAAATCTTTCAAATCATGTATATAAGCTCACAAAAGCGCTTTATGGATTGAAACAAGCACCTCGAGCATGGTATGAAAGGCTAAGCTCTTTTCTCATTGAAAATGGTTTCTCAAGAGGTAAAATTGATACTACTCTTTTTACTAAAGAAAAAGATAATGATTTGCTTATAATTCAAATATATGTGGATGATATCATTTTTGGATCTACTAATGAATCTTTATGTCAAGAATTTTCTCAAGTTATGCAAGGCGAATTTGAGATGAGTCTCATGGGAGAATTAAACTATTTCCTTGGTCTTCAAATCAAACAAAGCAATGAGGGAATCTTCATCAATCAAGCAAAATACACTAAAGATCTTCTCAAGCGTTTTTGCATGGAAAATTCAAAACCTATGAGCACTCCTATGAGTCCATCCACTAAAATGGAAAAAGATGAGAAAGGTAAAGATGTGGATCAAACCAAATACCGAGGTATGATCGGCTCTCTTCTCTATCTTACTGCTAGTAGACCGGACATAATGTTTAGTGTTTGCATGTGTGCTAGATATCAATCATGTCCTAAGGAATCTCATCTTCTTGCTGTTAAAAGAATTTTTAGATATCTCGTTGGCACTCAAAATCTTGGTTGTTTTATCCCAAGAGTGTTGAATTTAATTTACAAGGATACTCGGATGCTGATTATGCCGGTGTAAAATTGATAGAAAGAGCACTAGTGGTGCATGCCAATTTCTTGGACCTTCACTAGTCTCTTGGTGTTGTAAGAAACAAAACTCTGTAGCTTTATCAACTACGGAAGCCGAGTATATTGCCGTGGGCAATTGTTGTGCACAAGTATTGTGGATGAAACAACAATTGGAAGATTTTAATCTTCATTCTCTCTCATCCCAATAAAATGTGACAACACCAGTGCGATAAATCTTACTAAAAATCCAATTCAACACTCTAGGACAAAACATATTGAGATAAAACATCATTTTATTCGTGATCATGCTCAAAGAGGGGATATTGTTCTTGAGTTTGTAAATACCGACCTTCAATTGGCGGACATTTTCACAAAACCCCTCAATGAGGATAGATTTTGTTTTATTCGCCAAGAGATAGGAATGAAGTTTCCTCTGATTTGAATTATTCTTAAACTCTTTGATTTCCTTTTTATCTTTTAAATGGTGTATTGATTGCTTTGAACATGTTTTTGAATGGTGATTGATCATTTCTATATGGTTCTTAGCATTAAAACTATCTCTAAAATTTTGTTTCATGCAATGTGTCAACACCTGGTGATTTATGTGTCAACACTTCTGGTTTAATAGTTTTCACACATGAAGAAGTATGTGTCGACACCATGATATCATGTGTCGACACACCAGCCTTTCACCCGAGAGCCATTCTTTTATATGGCTCGGGTGCATGACCAATGTGTCGACACATGGTCAATGTGTCGACACATTGCTTATGTTTACCCTTTTTAAAAACCAAGGGCACAATGGTATATTAATCTCTATAGAGTTAGGGTTCAGCATTTTAGGATCTTTTTCAATCTCTCCCTCCCTCAAACCGTGCGGCTAACTCTCTCTCTCCCAAATTTCAGTTACCCACTCTCTCTCTCTAAAAACCCACCGGCCGAACCTCCATTTTCTCTCAAAATCCTGCTCTAAAATGTCTTCCAGCCGACATACTCGCTCCTCTCAACGAACTCCAGCCTCTGTGACTTCCAAAGGGAAGAAGAAAGCAAGGACAACCGAAGAACCCACTCCCTCTCCTGAAGGCTACATTTACAGGTCAGGACTATGCAAAAATCGTTTTACTCAAGACTTTCGTGATAGGAAAGTTATTCATGGTCGTTGGATTGATTTTGAGTGGTTTAGTGCAAATGGATTTGATTTCCAAGATATGTTTGAGTTTCAAGGATGGGAAACTCTTGTGTCCATCAAAGAGAACTGCTATGTGTACCTAGTGAAGTTAGTATTTGCAAATTTTCAGTTCTCTAAGTCAGAGGATGCTGATAGCTATGTAAATGGGAAAATGTTGGATCTATCTAGTTCCTCTTTGAATTCTTTGGCAAATGCTCCTGATGGTGGGAAGAAATTTTTTGAGAATCATGGGTGGGTAGGATTGTCTGAAGTTGATCCTCTTCACATTCTTAGGGTTGTTTTGGATAATGCAACCCTAAATGAAATTATTAAACCCACAGCAAGTGATTTAAGTATTTCTAGACGTATTCTCCATCATATGGTCTGCAATATCATTCTACCAAGGACGGGGAAATTTGAGTACATAACCTTCTTGGACTTATTTGTTATGTACTGTCTAATTACTCGTACTCCCATGAACCTTGGTCATCTCATGCTTAACCATATGAAGGCTGCAAATGAGAAGAAGAACCAGGGGCTGCCTTATGGGATGTTCTTCACCCGTGTGTTTCAGATTCTTGAGATTGATTTAGGAGGTGAAGTAAGAATACCACCAATGGACTCCAGAGAGTATAATCATAAGACTTTGAAGTTGATGGGGTTCCAGCAAAATACGGATGGTGTTTGGGTCAAGAAAGCTGATGCCACTCCTCAGAAGCGCAGTCATAGGGGGTCGGTTTCTGAAGCTCAAAGTGAAGATGAAGAGGAAGACACTTTCACCAGAACTCCTCCAACAGCCACTAGAACTCCGAGAACACCCTTCTCCCCGCCTTCCTTTCCCTCCTACCCTATGGAGTCCTCCTCCCATGTTCCCCCCTCCTGCTCTCATGAGTCTCACTTTGATTCTCTTGAGGCTTCTTTCGTGGATATAAAGGAGGAACAACGGCGGTTAGGTCAGCAATTGGAGAAGTTATCCCTTGATATGAAGACGGGTTTTGACGACATCAAGGAATTGTTTGCTGCTCATGATGAACGTTTCAACCTTCTTGATAAGGATGTGAGGCTTCTTAAGCATCAAGTTAACAACAGTGTTCGTGTGGCCACCGACGTGATCCAAGCCACCGTGAAAGACTTGAAGTCCTCGGCACAAGATGTCATCACTGCAACTGAAGTTAGTATGGACGTTGATCGCAATCTTCGTCCTCATGTCATGAAATGGACGTATTGGTTCTCCACGACTTGGATGAACTGGTTGCGGAAGTTTGACGTGGATCATCCTCCTCCTCCCTAATCCTTTTGCCTTTTTCCTGTCCCTTCTCTCCTTGCCCACTTCTTTTTGATGATGCCAAAGGGGGAGAAAAAGTGCCTAGTTGTAATGCTGATGCCTTAACTCTCTTTTGAGAACATTTCTTCTTTATGTTGTTTTATGTTATCCTTGAACATCTGGATATTTTTGTTGTATGATTTGTAGAACTTACTCTCTTATCCTTATTGTGTATATTATGAATGGGACGTACTTGTGAAAGGAAGTAAGTACTTGTGTAGATTTTGATATTGCCTAAATCCCGCTTCAGGTAGTTAATTCTATCTTTTAACTCTTTGTTATATGAAGTCTTGTGTTCTGGTTGAGAAATTTGAAGTTGGGAAGTTTGGAGATGTTCATAGAAGTGTTGTACTTACTTGGTATTTTGGGAAACCTCCGTTTTACAAAGGGAACTCTTGCAAATTTTTTTTAAAAACAAAAGGGAATCTCAAAGTCCTCATTGTGCTAACCTTATCATGAAAAACTCCTGCTTGTTCTCAGGGGGAGCTTTTCTATTTGTTAGCAAATTGTTGTATTTTTATATGGTTTGTCATCATCAAAAAGGGGGAGATTGTTAGCCCAAGGTTGTTTTTGCAAACAATCTTCAATTGATTTTGATGATAACAAAGTCTCTAAGTTTTTGAGGACTTTAGATTTTAAATTGTATATCCTTTCTTTTAAAATGTTTTATGTCAAGTATCAAAGTTTCTCTCTTTAAAAAATTCTCTCCAAGCATACTTGATCTTCATTACTCTTGCTAATTGATCATTTTTAATATTGTAAGTATGTTTGAAAGTTATTGAATTGGGGTAGTTGTTAAAGACCATATTTTTGTCTAAGTGTTGGGAGGTGTCGACACATTGGGCCATGGTGTCGACACATTGAACTACTACCCGAGAGTTGTTTTCAAAATCTTCAAAAAATTTTTCTAAGTGTTGGAGGTGTCGACACATTGGTCAATGGTGTCGACACATTGAACTACTACCCGAGAGTCTTGATTTTCTGGCCATTCAACATGATTTTTTTGGCTAAGTATGGGAGGTGTTGACACATTGGTCAATGGTGTCGACACATTGAACTAACACCCGAGAGTTCTCTTCTTGGCCAAAGTTTAATGTGTCAACACATACCACAAGTGTCGACACATTGTGTTATTTTGCAGATTTCAGCAACGTGTATCCAAATGTCTCAAATGACCTCCAACGGCACTTTTTTTTCCAGAGCTGAACAGAAGAAATGGAAGATCCAAATGAGGTTTTTTAGAAGCCTTGCGCATTAAGCCCTAAATTCTAGAGAGAGAAAAAGCTTTCAAAGAGAAAGGAAGCTCCACCATCCAAGAAAGCTCGTACTCCCACTTGAAAATACTGTAGTTTTCTTGCAAATCTTGTCTCTTTGCACACCTCAGTACCTCATACTTGCTTATTCAGCTTAAAGAGCTTTTACTAAGATTCTCTTTGTACCCATCTTGAAAAACACGTGAGTGTTTGTGAAAAACACTTGTCCTACTTGTTGAGTAGAAGAAATCCTCTAGGTTGTGAGGATTTGAGAGAGTGAGTTAAAGTGTTAGCTCGAAAACACTTGTAAAGGTTACTTAGCACCCTTGAAGCTAAGGTGTACTATTTGGAAAATAGTGAAGGAAGCCCAAGGAAGTCAATAGCCTTGGGGGTGGACGTAGGCAAGTGTTGGCCGAACCACCTAAAAGACACGGTGTCATCTCTCTATCCTTATCTCCATTTATTTGCTGCACTTGTTTGTCTTTTCTTTCATTCTCTATTTTAGTCCTTGAATTTTTAGATTCATTTTGCTGCTCCTTAGATCGGTTCATTAGCATATTGGGTTAAAAAGGAAAAAGGGGAAAAGTTATTAAAAACCAATTCACCCCCCCTTTTGGGTTGTTTTTGACCTCTCATTTTGTCTTCTGGGTATACTACTAGCATTGGTGTATGACGTCATACAGCTATCGTTGATGACGTTTGCCTCCAACGCTGGTGCGTGTACTTGGGGACTGGGGGAGATGCTGCCGAATTTTTTCAGGTATGGATGGACACAAGTCGAACTGATGTTCAACTCCGAATGCACAATCTTGAATGGGATAGGACCTATCAGCTGGGCTTAAAGTCAAGTTACAATGATTGGGTGTTTATGAATTACTTAATTTGTGTATTTTTTTAGATTGGTGGCGATGGATAAAAGTTGGGTTTACGAGAAAAATCGGTTTGGTGAAAAGTATGCGGAGGGGGTCGTGGGTTTGTCGGTATGGCTGCTTGTTGTGTAGACTCTCGGGGTCAGATCAGATGTCCGTGTCGGAAGTGCAGAAATGTAGTGTTTCAAGTGTTGGATAAAATGGAAGATCATATATACATTAATGGGTTTGATGTGAGCTATAAGTCATGGGTGTTTCACGGGGAGGGTATTCAACTTACTTCAAAGTTGAGTCAAGAGTCCGGTGCGAGCTTACCATATAGTGATGATGATTTAGAGGGAGATAACTCTGATAGAATGGAGGAAATGTTAACAGATGTTCGTGCCGGATTAGATGGTGGGGCGGCAAGGGTTGAAACGGAGAACCCTAATATTAAGGAAACCCCCACTTGGGACCGAAGGCTTCGACACCACTTAATAAATTATGGGAAGAGGCAGAACATGAATTGTATCCTGGATGTACCAAGTTTAGTAAGTTGTCATTTACGGTCCGGTTGTTGCATGTGAAGTCGGAGAATAAGTTGTCGGTTAAGGCATTTGATATGGTATTACAGTTGATTAAGGAGGCATTGCCAGAGGGGGAGACGTTACCAAGATCGTATTACGAGGCGAAACAATTGTGAAAGGGTCTTGGGTTTAGTTATGATAAATCCATGCATGTCAGAATGATTGTGTGCTGTTTTGGAAGGAAAACAGTGAGTTAGACAGATGTCCGGTATGTGGGGTGTCTGGTGGAAATTCGAAAATGACTTGCGCAATCAAATTCCTAGAAAGTGTTGCGTCATTCCCTTTAATCCCTAGACTTAAATGTTTGTTTACCACAAAAGATGTAGCATTGACATGAGATGGCATAAGGAAAAACGGGTCGATGATGGGGAGAGTTTGAGGCATCCTGCAGATTCATTGGTTTGGAAGAATTTTGATAAGGACCACGATTGGTTTGCTCAAGATGCCCGCAACGTCCGCCTTGGTCTTGCTTCTGACGGGTTTAATCCGTTCGAAAACATGAGCAATGCGTACAGTATTTGGCCAGTAGTTGTGTTTCCATATAATTTACCCCATGGAGGTGTATGAAGGTCCCATTTTCACTATGACTCTTTTGATCCTGGGTCAAAGTCACCGGGAAATGATATAGATGTATATCTTTGACCCTTAGTGGAAGAGTTGAAACAACTATGGGAAGATGGAGTTGAGACACATGACGCTTCAGATGGGACGACATTTAAGATGCATGCAGCTTTGATGTGGACCATAAATGATTTTCCAGCATATGCCAATTTATCTGGATGGAGTACCAAAGGGAAGTTGGCATGTCCAACATGTAATTTAGACACTGACTATAAGTGGTTGAAGCACGGGAGAAGAATGTGTTATATGGGTCATAGGAGATACTTGACACCGGGGCATGCATGGAGATATGATGTGGATACGTTCGATGGAAAAGAAGAACATGGACTTCCGCCCGAGGAGTTAACTGGTGAGGACATATTGGAACAATTGACGCATGTCGGGGAGACTATCTTTGGTAAAGCGTCAGGGAAGAAAAAACAATCGTCGGAACGTTTGAATTGGACGAAGAAAAGCATATTTTTCCAACTGCCGTATTGGAGTACATTAGGGTTACGGCATAACTTGGACGTGATGCACATCGAGAAGAACATATGTGACAACGTGATCGGGACGGTGATGAATATCGAGTTCAAGACCAGAGATTCAGCGGGTGCACGTAGAGATTTAGCTGAAATGGGGGTTAAAAAAGACTTGCACTTGGTGTATGACGGTCGGGTTGAATTGATGCCTCAAGCGGTGTATACTTTAATTCGGGAAGAGCGAAGGAGGGCTGTGAGTGGTTAAAAGACGTGAGGTTCCCCGATGGTTATGCTGCTGAGATTTCACGTTGTGTGAATCTAGATGAGTTGAAGGTTCTGGAATGAAAAGTCATGATTGTCATGTGTTCTTGCAGAGGGTTCTTCCAGTGATGATCCGAGGGTTGTTGAAGGAAGACGTGTGTGGCGCATGACTGAATTATGTTTGTTTTTTCGAGAGTTGTGTTCTCGTACGTTGAAGATTTCTGTATTGCAGAGGATGTCAGAAGATATCGGGATAATTTTATGCAAGTTGGAAATGATTTTTCCACCCACTTTTTTTACAGTGATGATGCATTTGGCGGTCCACTTACCGCACGAAGCAATGCTTGCTGGACCAGTACAATATAGATGGATGTATCCAGTTGAACGGTTGATGGGTCGCTCGAAACGGAATGTGAAAAATAAGTCCGTCCCGAAGGGTCGATTGCAGAAGCGTATATTGAGAATGAGTGTTCGACATTTTGTTCCCAGTACCTCCGAGGGTCGAAACAGTGTTTAATCGCAGAGATCAAAACTACGATTCTGACGGCAAAATGGAGATACCAGAAAGGTCATTGGATGTGTTCACTCAGAGAATTAGATTGCTAGGGGCTGCAAAAGGACATGACATAGACCGAACAGAGTTCAAGAAAGCTCGGTGGTTTGTGCTGAACAATTGCAAAGGCATCAGCAACTACTTAGAGTAAGTAAAATAAAATTTCATAGGTTTTCTATAATATACAGTCGTTGATTAACCTTATCGTTACAGTGAACACATGGACGAACTTCGCGCGCAAGGAGTTGGTAACATTTCTCATATGCATGAGGAACAATTTCTGGATTGGTTCTTAGGCGAGTAAGTGTTATTGACAAAGAATTCAAATTAATATCGTGTCTTTGTTTTTAATGACCTAATATATTGTTGTAGGTTCAAAAATTACGTTCTCAAAATCCATGTACATCGATCGATGAATTGTATTCATTGGCACGTGGGCCTGATACACGAGTGATGCGTTATTCTGCATGTGTTGTGAATGGATGTAGATATCATACAGTACAACGGGAAGAACGACAGAGAACTCAGAACAGTGGTATTATAGTACCGGATCACATGAGGGAAATCCAATAGAATTTTACGGGAGGCTTGTAGACATTTATGCCATGCAATACTTGGGGAAATACTGTATATTTGTTTAAGTGTGATTGGTGGGACGTCGGAGATCACCGTGGAATTCGTATCGACGAGAACTTTAAGAGCATAAACACTTCCCGACTGTGGTACTTAGAAGATCCATTTGTTTTGGCTAATCAAGCAAGTCAAGTGTTTTATCTAGTTGATAATCTGCATGGACCTACATGGCGAGTCGTGCAGAAGTTGTCGTGTAGAAATGCATATGACATTCTGGCCGGATCCGGATGGTGAAGTTGATGTAAACATTGAATCGGGAGCAGCCATCGCGAATGAAGCGTATCAAGAGGACGATGCCATTGACTTGTTTATAGACTTCCGACAGTTTAACCTTAATCCACTACGGAGGGATGACGTTACGCCAAACGTTATCCAAGCTTCTGATGCAATTGATCGGAGGAAGAAAAGACGTATAGATAGTAATGATGTTTCAAAGGGGATGAAGCAGAAATTGAAGAAAATACGAAGAAAGTGGGGACGAAGATTCGTTCGAAAGTGATAGCGACTCTACTGAGGATGAGGCATTTTCGGGCGATAACGTGCAAGAATCAGATTCTGATTAATAATTTCTTTCATGTATATTTTTTTCTAATGTTGATGTTTGCTGAACTATTTTTACTGTTATTGTCTCTTTTACCATATCTTTATCGTTTATTTTGTTATGTCACAGCTTCTACGGTGAAATGAAGCGTGGACGAGAATTTCCTTCAGTTACTTCTGGACAGTTGCATAGCGCAGTTACTCCGCTTAGTATGAGTCCGATCCCGAGTCCTACCCGAGCGCTCCTTCTCCGAGAGTGAATGAAGGCATAGTCAAGGCACGCCAGCTTGTCCTAGTAGTTGTGCATGTAAGAAATTATTCTAAGTTATATTTCAATTTTTTAAGTTAAACGACCGACTAACTTTGTTAATTTTATTTTATGTAGCGACATCTACTTCTAAGTGGGGTGAGGTAGGACACGTGGGGTCAGTTTGGAGAAGAGTCTTGGGTCTGGTTCCGGGAAACTATCGGTGCATATCCCGGAGGGAGAGTGTGGAGGAGTGTCTTCCACTGCTGCCACCTTATCGACGAAGATTGGAATGTTGGTCCGAGGGCTGATTCTGATCTCCGTTAACAAGTGGGCTGATGTTCCTACAGAAGTGAAGAGTACATTATGGATCGGGTGTTGGTATGATTAAACTCGTAAACATAGAATTTTTGGTTAAGCATTTCGTTTATCATTGTAATATTGTATGTTTTGGTACTTATGCAGGACCACTTCGACCTTGACTACACCCGTCATGAGGACGTGAGGACGGTGGTTGAGACTATGATGACGGCACGTCGAACGCACCGCAACCGAATGCATGCGTATTTTAAGAAGTTCCTGAGTAAAGAGGCGGCGTTGCTGAAGCCGCACCCTGATACCACAGAAGAACAGTGGAAGGAGTTATGCGATCTGTTCACCAGCGAAGCATTTATGGTACGTGATTAAAAAAACCCGTTGCTTAAATATTACATTCTTTTAATATTTAATTACTTAAAATATCGCAGAAACGAAGCGAGCAAAATAAGAAGAATAGATCAAAGTTGACTGTGAACCACGCTGCTGGTTCGCGCTCGTTCCAGCGCACACGAGCTTGCATGGTAAGTTAACAACTAAATCTTAGACTTTATTGATATTGTTTGTCAATAACTTTATGCTATTGTCATGTAGAAAAATCAAGAAAGCGGCAATATCAATCCTGCAGAGCTGTATAAAAGAATTATACAAACAAAGATGGATTTGGACCTCGGAAGGAGCGAGAGAAATTTATGTAAGTCGCTTTCATTTTAATCTACTTTATGTAATTTATGTATAGTTTATCTACTTTAATGTTTCTGGTAATTATTGTCATTTTTTCAGGAACGGATGGATGCCTTCCAGCGTCAGTGTGATTTAGAAGGGAAGACTTACACCAAAATTGAAGTATATTCCGAGATATTGGGCAAGAAGTCGGGATATGTTCGGGGATTAGGACGTCGGTTAAGCCTCCGCCTTCATCAACTTTGACTACACAGTCTTCTGATCTACAGCACCAGCTAGCAAAGGCAAGGGATGAGATAGAGGCGATGAGAGCTGCTAGAGAAAAAGACTTGCAAGAATTTGCGAAGAAGCAAGCTGAGATGGAGGCCACGCTGAGGGACCACCGTGAGGAGCAGCGGGTGGAGCAGGAGCGCATCGGTTGGAGCAGAGGAGCGCATGAAAAAGGAGCAAGAGCACATGCGAGTGGAGCACGAGGAGCGCATGCAACAGGAACAAGAGCGCATGCGAAAGAGCAAGAGCGCTTACGGGCAGAAATATCGAAGGAAACTGGAGAAGAAAATGAGCGACATGTCAAAGCGACTATTCAGCCAGTTTGGGGGTTCAAAAAGGTAGATGCATGTATATTGTAATAACTTTTTGATTATGTATTATTACGATGTTATTTTTGATTTAATTATGGATCACTATTGTTATTATTGATGTTTATTAATGTGAGTATTGTATTGTTATTATAATAGTACGTGTTATATAATATTTTCTATTATTATTTTTTTTTTTTAAAAGCCGATTCTGTTACCACCGTTCGATCGTCTATTGCAAGCAATCTGCCGGTACTATAAGCGACTGATCGGTAGAGAAATAGACAATCGATCCTCCAACTCAAACGATCGATCGTTAAATGTCACTGATCGATAGTTATTAAATCAATGTTCCATCGCTGAATTAAACGACCGATCGTCCATGGCATAACGATCGATCGTGATACTTAAGTGATCGATCGCTTATATAAAACGTCCGATCGTCGTAACTAAAACGATCGATCGTCTATTTCTTACCATGCGATCGTTTAAATGTGTCGATCAATCACCAATACATAACCGATCAATCGTCAATACGTACTGTTCGATCATCTTAGATATGATGATCGATCTTGGTAACCGTTCAATCATTGCAAACAAATACCAATCGATCAGTTCCAACCGATCTATCACTTCGTTTTCACCAATCGATCGATCATTAGATTTAGTGACGAAAATTTTCCATCACTAAAAACTTTTCGTCACGAAATTCTGGTTTCGTCACGAAATACATTTCGTGACACTCTTTCGCTGACGGAGCTCGTGACGAAAAAAATTTTGTCACTAATACTTTTAGTGACAAATTTTTTGTCACTAAAAGTCTATTTTTTTGTAGTGCTGGGATTCTCCACTAATCTAAAGAAATAAAAAATGGAAAAATTACTTGGATTTTGGCTTTTGTGTAAAGTATTTTGCTTTTGCTTCTCTTGCTTACCTGTGCGATATTGACGTATTCGCTGCAGTTCAAGTACGCAAACTTCTTCAATTCAAAGTATACAAAGACTGGCAAAACTGTTTTGAAGTTCCAATTGATCAATCAGCGGGCAGATTTCTCCTTCGCAGCATTTTCAGGCGGTTTGTTAAAAGTGTATCCATTGCTCTCATCTTGTTCTTAGGCTTCATAAATGTGTTAGTAAAGAGGGTACTGAAAAGAAAAGAAAAAAGAACATGTGATGTTTAAAGTACTTATGGGTCCTTTACTGCATTTCTTTCTGTCCCGATTAAATAATTTTTCGTTTCTTCAATTATAATGAGTAATTACATTATTGGAATATTGCAGCCTAAACTGATTGCAGTTTCGAATTTCATATCATTTGCAAATCCAAAAGCACCTCTATATCCCGCCTTGCTCCTCAAGGGAAATCATGGAATGAAGTAAGTTTACCCAAACTAAAGATCCCTGTACAATCTTCCAGTTCATTTGAGAATAGCTATGAATGAAGTTCTCAATATATAGTACCAAATCCTCAATTTCTACTTTAGGCCGTTAAAGAAAGCTGAAAGACTTCTCGATAGATTATACTCCACTGTGACCCTTTCTATGCTGGCTTGGAATATACTAGAAAGTTTATGCTTAAGAATCTTCCACGATTCAGGGAGACATTGGATTATGACTGTTCCATTAAAAAGAAGGCTATCGCATAACAAGATTTCCTTCTTACTCTGTAAGTCCACCTGCACGGACAGTGGGCTGGGGCGATCAGGGTTTCATGCATTCAAGTTTCTTAATAAATTTGCGGCCAGACTCTGTGTATGTTTCCATTCATCTCCTTGACATCAAAGTAATGCTGGACTACATATAGATGATATCTAATGGTTGTTGTGATGGTATTTCAGGTATACTTACAGGATGGGCCATCACTTATCTAAATGGTTCATACGTCTGGAGCAAAATATTTTCCTTCAAATCATCACCATAGCCTGGCCAGGACTCACTACAACGTGAAATAATATTTGGCGACGCGGGAAAGGTAGTGCCTTGTTCAGTATTTACTGAATGAAATCTATACATATTAACTACAGAGAACAGATTGGAAAGCATAGACACCTTCTAAAAGGAAAATCCACTGCTCCAAACCAAATTGGAAATATAGTCAGTTTATCTATGTAATACCCCAACCTTCTAAGTATTATTAATTATCCTAATTTTATTAATTAAATTATAATAAATAGTATTTAATTACTATTTTCGGATTTAATTATTTTATTAGTTTAAAAATAGGAAAAAATCCCTAAAAATAGTTTTACATATCCAAAAATTATGAGAAAAATATCCTCTTTCTTATCTTTTTGAGCTCTTTAATGTAATAACATATTTTACTCATTCAGTACCTTGAAAATTTTAAAATATTAATTTATATTGCTGAAAAAATACTAAAATCCCCTTATTTCGTGTTTTTAGTCCTAATTTCTTATGAAAATTCATTCTTTCTTCAAAAGTTTTGCTTAGTTTACATTACTCACTTAATTACCAAGCCAATAGGACCTATTCTAGAATAGCCGTGCACCCTAGTGATTAATTTTGAGAATTTTTGCAACAAATAGGACAATTGGGCTTGGAAAAGTAGGATTTTATTGCTTGGGCTTTGAAATAGCTTGAATTTGGGCCTCCAAAGCACATCATTCGGCACAGCCCATCACCACAGCTCATGCCACCTCATCTTTGACTCACAAAACCAGGTCAAACCCCTAGGATTGCATGTAATGATTGCTAGTGATTAGCAATCATTAAGCCATGCAAAACCGTGCACCATTTGTCATCCATTGTGTAGTTGCCGCCCCCTTCACCCAATTCAGCTCCAAGCCTTGCATACACACCCTAATCTAGTGATAGACTTCATCATGTGGTCTAATTAAACCCTAGCATAGTTAACTAACCCTAGGAGACAAACTATAGTTAAGGAGTAGTATAAATAGGAGGCCATTGTGCAGGTTTTCTTCACAGGTCTCATCCAGCCATTCTTAGAGAGAGTGAGAGTGAGAGAGAGCTGAAGAAAGAAGAAGAAGAAGGAGAGAAAGAAGGAGAGAAGCGAAATTCCCTAGGAAGGAGAAAAAAGTGATAAAGGTTAAGATTTTCTTGAGCTTTGCTATCCTAGAAGTTATTATGTTGATTTTGATACTAATAGCAAGCTTCATCTAGGTTTTGATACTCAAGAAAGTTACCAAAGAGCCAAAGAGATCAAGGAAGGTAAGGGGAGTTTACATGTTAGTGATGTTTTTGGCATTTTCATAATTCGAGGTTAGTAATATGATAGGGAGTGATCTGGAACCTTTGAATATGCTTAACATGAGCTAAGTATGAAGTTATAATGACTAGATGCAAGAGAATGTTGAAAAATAGAGATTATTGTTAAACTTAGGTCATAAAGCCCTTTGGATGAATTTTGATATGAATCTTGTGTAAATAAATTGAACGGCATGATTTTTGAATGTTTTATAAGTATTAGGAACATATAGGATAGTTTTCGTGCAAATTTTTATGTGAAAAATTGAAGAATTAGCTAAGTAAATGAAAACTAGCTTAGAATTGCACCAGCATCTGTAGGGGTATCTCGTACACAGTAAAAGACCACGGATTAATCTCAAATTTGGAGAGTTAATACTAGATAGTATTAGTAACCTACAGTTAAAATTCAGAGTCATTTAGAACTAGGATGAAAAATTTATGATTAATTAAAGTTCACTGTTAAAACTAGGTTTTCCACCAAAAAGAGCCATTTTTATAGTCACACGGTTTGGGCTTGTTTTCTATGACTTGGATTGTTTTTAATGGGCTTCAATGCTAATAGTTTTTGCTAGGATATGGGCTTGTAAGTGGAGCCCAAGGATAGGTCTCTATTGGACCCAAAATGCCTACTTAGCGGCCATATGAAATAAGCTTCTTTTCTACTATTTGGGCTGACCTAAGTAGGTTTTCTAGAACTTCTAATAATGTGAGCTTGCCAACAAGCCCAAGTCCATGTCCTCATTGGATTTAAGATATTTAACTTGGATAATATGTGTTAATGAGCTTGTTTTAAATTAAAATAGTAAAAGTTTTAAACTAATATTCTTAATTGCTTGCTGATTTAAAGGTATTAGTAATGGCTGAGTAAAAGTTTAATAGTATCTATTTTGGAAATAAATACAAGTTATGGATGTGATAAAGTATTAGATTTTCTTGAAAAAGAAGTACAATATGAAGAAAAATACTATGTCTTTAATACAAATCATGTGATGTGCTTAAATAACTTAATTGCAAATGATTTTTAAGCAAGATTCAGGAACTTTAATGCACATAATTAGTAAGAGATAAAAAGGCATATTTTTATGAAAATATGTATCAATGATATAATAGACATGATGTGTGCATAGCACTTGCAAAATAGCATCTGCATCAAAGGTATTTGCATCCATGAAAATTTTTACAATTAATGGGTGATGGTAACGATCACTAGGGAGTGCAATCATCACTACCAAGTAGTGGATGGCCCCGAGGTAGAAGGCATAAGGGCCTTTACCCATTATCCTAGGGCAACAGAATGCCTAGGACTATCCTAAAGTATAGGGGAGATTAGATGCACAACCCTGTCACTGAGGGTGAAACAGTGGACATTTATAGGCAAAGGATTTTTACAGTCATGGGCATAGCATTCATACTACATTTGATTTTACTGGTATTATTTTCTGAGAACATTGACTGATTAATTGGTTATGATTGCACTACTGTTTAACATCATATGCCCCTATTCCCCACTTACTGAGTCCTTAAGACTTCCCTTGTTTTCTTGTCTATATTAGTGTGCACTGCTAAGACAGATGATGCAAATATTCGAGACTTTCCTCAACTATGAGCTCCTTACCCATGTACTGGTTATCCATGTCTGAATCTTAGTCTCGGATGGCTTGGACGTTGTCGTGGACCATACGCCCTACCTGTTTCCGAAGGATCTGCCACCAGATTTTCCATACGAGAATGGCCCCTAAAAGCGAACCCGTCACGTCCCTTGCACGTATTAGCCTTTAAGCTCTCTTTGTAGTAACAAAAGGTGCATATATGGTGAGGTTACAGCACGATACTTAACCTATGGGTCTCAAGACTGAGGTAAAAGTCCTTGGGATGTTTATAGACAACTATAAACTATAGAGCAAACGAGCAGAAGACTTAGTAATTTATATGCCGAATATAAGCAGGAGAAAATAAAACTCAAGTTAGAAGAAGAGTTCTAAGAGAAATATTTTCACACAAGGAGTCATTACTAATTATAACAAACTGGTACTTAGACACGATAGTTAAAAGAAAACAAACAAACAAAATAAAATAAACAAGGAATTAAGTCACACAGCTGGGGTTAGGGATTACAGTGCTAGGCTAACACAGGTGAGCCTACCAAATTACATCACTAACCCTATTGTTCTAAATATTTACAAAGGACACTAAAGCAAGTAAATAAAAGGAAAACACAGGGTAACAGCAACATCTAAAAGGAGTCTTCGTCTTCGTCATCAAAGGAGCCAGTGAGGTCAACCCAGTCTATGTGGTGGTGGTGCTCTCCTACGGACCGTTCTCCCAAGGAAACTCCAGTGGTAGATCTTAAGGATTATATAGGCTGACAATCCACTGTTACTTCCAAGCCATCGGTCACCAGGGCAGATCATATCATGGGTTACAAAGGAATCAAAGACCATTTGACTTATAAAAATTAAATATACAAAGGGGTGAGTCTTAAGGACTCAATAAGGGGGAATGGGGCATGTGACAATAATAGTACATGTTCAATAATCAATTCTTAAGTAGTCAAACATACAGAGATAACATGCTTTAAGCCAACAGCAGTATGTAGCACACAGTCATGCAGTATATAGTTACAATATATACAGAATAATGCAACACACAGTATGCAATGCACTTTTCTTTTCTTCCCTTTAATGCAACCTTTAAAATCCATCTGTATCAGCCCCAAGGGTTGTGCGTCCAATCTCCCTTGCACTTTAGGATAGTCCTAGACATTCCGTGTCCTAGACACGAGTAAAGGCCCAACTGCCTTCTACTCGGGCCATCCTACCTTGTAGAGATAGTTGCACTCCCCGGTGAATGATACCATCACCCTTATAAACATTACAATAAAAGGAGGTCATTCTGTTAATATTTTGATGCAAATGCAATATGACATCCATTCATCCTATAACTTGATATATTCTCCAAGAATATATGTATTTATTCCCTGAATAAATACCATGTAAATGAATCTGAAATTATCTTTATAATCAAGAAATTAAGTGAACTAATCTTCATTAGTCAAACCTAGGTCAAAGGTCCAAGGTCAATAATTCAAGTCCAATGTGGACTTGCACCTTGGGCTTGCTGACAAGCCCATTTTCTTAAGTGATCAGTGGCTATAATGGGCCACTAGGCCAGTCCAAAAAGAAATAAAAAGAGGTCCTGTGGGCCTTAAAAATAGGGCTTAAAGGTCTTTAAAACTTTGGACCTCCATCCAAGCCCAAAGCTTGGCCAAAACACCAGCCAATAAGCCCATAAAAACAACACACAAATCATACAAACAGGCCCATTTCGAAATTATACAAACAGATCCACTGTTACTTCCAAGCCATCGGTCACCAGGGCGCAGACATAGAGGATGAGGGTGTGGGTGATCATATCATAGGTTACAAAGGAATCAAAGACAGACATATGACTTATAAAAATTAAACAGACAAATGGGTGAGTCTTAAGGACTCAATAAGGGGGAATAGGGGCATGTGACAATAATATCACATGTTCAATAATCATTACAATTAAGTAGTCAAACATACCAGAGATAACTATGCTTTAATGACATCAACAGGAAGAAGATACAGTATGACACACAGTCATGCAGACTATATAGTTACAATATATACAGGCAATAATGCTAATCACTCGGACACGTATGCCAATCTGCCACTTATCTTCTCTTTCCCTTTAATGGCAACCTTTCCTTATAAATCCATGTTTATAGACAACTATAAACATAGAGCTTAGTGGAATCAGGAGAAAATTCAAGTTAGAAGAAGAATTCTAAGAGAAATCACAATCATTACTATTAGATACTAGACATGATAGTTAAAAGAAAACAAACAAACAAAAAAAATAAACAAAGTCCTAGGGACAAGGCTGGTGAGCCTGTTCCAAATAAAGCACACATGCAACATCTAAGAGGAGTCTAAAAGGAGCCAGTGAGGTCAACCCAGTCTATGCTCTCCTACTACTTCTCCCAGGGCCTGATCCACTACTTCTCGGTCACCAGTGGAGATAGTGTGGGTGATCACATGACAAAGCCCATTTGGCTGAAGTCTTAAGGACTCACCAATAACAGTACATGTTCAATAATCCTTAAGCAAACATACTAGAGATAACATGCTTTATCCAACAAAGGATGCAGTATGCACACAGTCATGCAATATAGTTATATATACAGAATAATGCAACACACAGTATGCAATGCACTTTTCTTTTCTTCCCTTTAATGCAATACAAATCCATCTGTATCATGGCCGTCCAATCTCCCTTGCACTTTAGGACAGTCCTAGACATTCCGCTGTCCTAGGACACCCAACTGCCTTCTACTCTGGGGCCATCCTACCTTGTAGAGATAGTTGCACTCCCCGGTGATGATACCATCACCCTTATAAACATTACAATAAAAGGAGGTCATTCTGTTAATATTTTGATGCAAATGCAATATGACATCCATTCATCTTCTATAACTTGATATCCTCTTACAACAAAATAATCCCTAAACATGTATTTATTCCCTGAATAAATACCATGTAAATGAATCTGAAATTATCTTTATAATCAAGAAATTAAGTGAACTAATCTTCATTAGTCAAACATAGGTCAAAGGTCAAGGTCAATAATTCAAGTCTAATGTGGACTTGCACCTTGGGCTTTGCTGACAAGCCCATTTTCTTAAGTGGTCAGTGGCTAAAATGGGCCACTAGGCCAGTCCAAAAAGAAAAACAAAAGGTCCAACATGTGGGCCTTAAAAATAGGGCTTAAAGGTCTTTATGTGTCAAACTTTGGACCTCCCATCCAAGCCCAAAGCTTGGCCAAAACACCAGCCAATAAGCCCATAAAAACAACATACAAGTCATACAAACAGGCCCATTTCGAAATTATACAAACAGATTCGTTTTAAGAAAAACACAGTTTTTATATGCATCTTCAAAAATTCATAATAAATTCATTTTAGCTCCAAAAATCATGAAATTTAAACTGGAGGTTCCTAAGGATGTCTAGGTTCATGTCTCAAAATATCAGATCAAAATAAGTCGTATACCATACAGTAAACATGCCTAAACACAACACACTGTCATCAAGAAATAAGCTAAACTAAGCTAGTTTTGATTTAATTAAGCATAACTTCTAATTTCCACTTAAATCATTGTACCAAATTAATCCTACATGCTTCTAATACCTCTTAGGATTCCAAAAACCGAGACACACAAAATAAATTCATAAAAATTAACATAATTTCATCAAAGGGGGTAAAATGACCTAATCTCCATAATTACTCTAATTCTCCAAAATCTTCCAACATCAAATCAAATTGATCATTCCTATAGCAGATAATCAAACTAATAACAAGTTCTAGATCAACGAATTGCATGTTAATAGCCTAAATCATTAAAATTCTAAAACCACCAAAAACATGCAAATTAACCCCTTACCTTGATTAATCTTCTCAAGCTTTACTAATCACAAATCCTACATAAAACATCATGGAAACATCAAACAACATCATAACAAGATCAAAGCATGTCAATTTCAAAAGAACTTCATGAATTTCACAAAATTTCTTCAAGATCACCTCTAAACTTCACTCGGCTAGAACTTCTCCTTCTCCTTTCAATCTCTAACTTCTTCCAAGCTCTCTACCACTCTCTCCCTCTCTCTAAGATTTCTGAATGCCTCAGTGTGGAGAAACCTTAACACAAGCTTGCTATTTATACTAGTTGCTAACTAGGGTTAATCTTAGGGTTATGATCTAGGTTGTCTAGGGTTAAGAGGGACACAATGATCTGGTCTAGCACTAGCCTAGGACATCTATGCAAGCATTAGATTAGCAATGGTTGTCTTGGGCGGCGGCAACCTAGGAGGAGACATGTATATAGTGGTTTTTGTGACAATTAATGATATGCAATGATTATATTGTAAAACCATCTGTTTGACCGGTTTTTCTTGGTCAAAGGAGGTGCTGGCTTACTAATGGGCCAAGGCAGGTAAAATGGGCCGGAGCTAGGCCCAAAAAGTTATGGTTTTTAGGCCCAAATGCACTAAATAATGTAATCGAAGCTCAAAACCCTAATTAAAAATAAAATTTCTTAGAAAAAAATCAAACAAGGCACGGAATCACTCAAATAGACCGTATTGATCAAGAAAATAATGAAACAAAACATGTCAAGCAAAAAGATTGGATGAAAATAAGGTTTTCTAGAAGAAAATAGGGCAAAAACAAGCTTTAAGGGCAAAATTGTCTTTTCAAGCTTGTAAAAATATTTTATGAAAATTATTAGGCACTGACATGAGAAAATAGTTAATGACATGAAAGAGCTTGAAAAGACAAGAATGAGGATATTTTTATCATAATTTTTGGATATATAAACTATTTCTAGGTATTTTACAATATTTACTGATAATTAAATAATTAAATCCGAATTTAAAAATATAAAAATTATTAATCACAATTAATTAGTAAAATTAAGACTAGCAAGAATATTTAGAGGGTCGGGGTGTTAAAAAACCACTCCGGCATAGACTGGGTAGACCTTACCTTATTAGACGATGACTCATCTTAAAAAGATGCTTTTATATTTTTCTTTTACTTAACGTTAGCTTGTCTATTTATAAGCTTGAAACAATAGGGTTAGCGATATAGGCTTATTCGGTGTTAGCCTAGATTTTGTAAGGGCCTTAGGGTCCTCCCTAATCCCAAACCCTGATGGATAGTGTGTTGCAGTGTGCCACTTCTTAATATACACGTGATGTTTGCCTTATATTTAAAGTATTTCTCTTATCTTATTTTAACTTGACTTCCATTTTCACCATGTTGTTTCTGAATAAATTTTACAAGTCTTCTGTTGAATTTTATAAAGTAGTAAGTCTTTACACACCCTAAGGAAAATACTACAGTCTTGAGACTCATAAGTAAGGACGTACCGTAATCTCGCCTTTTATGCACTTCTGTTACTATAAAGAGAGCTTAGAGACTAATACGAGCACGAGGACGTGACAATCTAAGCTTTGTTTTGACAAAAAATATAGCAATGCTGATATGAGCTCAATTTTTAAACCATAACAATTTTTAGGCCCTACAAATGTTGGTTTATTAACTTGATTATTTTTTCTCGTTGCCTTCAACAAGTACTTCATATATTCCATGGTTGTCCGGCCTGGCTGGATCTAAATGCTAGAGCCCGTTGGCAATCACTATCATGTGCCTTGAAATGACCTGATCATTGGAAGATTTTTACCTTCATCTAGGTGCCTGAATCGCAGTAAAGCAAAATGACATGGTCACTCTTCTTCTATCTTAACCATATATCTCCATCCCCATGTGTTATTGCCCTTATGAACAATTGTTTATGACGCAACAGAATTTCGCTCTCTTTAACGCGTATACATAAGCGATATTTTGGGTTTTTTTTGGCCAGACGCCATCTTTTGGATAAGTAGCCTATTGGAGTTTCCAGCATTGAGCGCTAGGAGTACCAGGATGATTATAAGCCATTAAATGTGCTACAACTTCCCCATGAGAAATAATATGTATTTTCGTTCCTACATTCTTCCGTGCAACATAGAAAACCCTCTCTCAAGTCCCATTCAGCTAGAGAATAGTAAATTTTCTAGCTCTCCATGCATTGTGCAGTTTGCAAATGGAATTAGATCAAGATCAGCAATCAAAAGAAGATGGGCACCAGAGACATCTCAAACAGTAGGCCAAATTCGAGGACAATAAAATTGCAAAAGATTTAATTTACTCGTTTAGTTCTTTTAGTGGGGTCCTTGAGAATCTATTCTCGAAGTTCCAGGTCCAGATGCAAGCCCTTCACTTTATGTGTGCCTCTGTGTTGTTAGCTGAAATAAGATTCCTGCGCATTGCAGATGGTAAAATGGTTCCTAAATTTTCCTGTATTTTTCAGGCTAAGCGTGATGGTTCTAATGAGTACCACGATTATCAGCCAGGATCACTAAATACTACAGACCAACTTTTCAAAGACTTGAAAAACTTTGACATCGTTTTCCACATAGGGGATATAACGTATGCAACTTATTACATCTCGCAGTGGGACCAATTCACATCACAGGTGGAGCCCATTGCATCAACTGTCCCGTCCCATATATGATTGCTAGGTTTGTGATTGCTCATTATTTGTTTCCATCATGACATAAAAGGGAGATTCTTTGTGTTAATTCATGATGGTGGATAAAGAATCTTTTATTTGATGATCTTGCAGCGGTAATCATGAATGTGACGGGCCAGATACAGGATCCTTCTATGAAAATAAGGATTCAGGTGGAGAATGCGGTGTTCTTGCTGAGACCATGTTCTACGTTCCCGCTGAGAATAGTGCCAAGTTCTGGTAAATTGCACATATGAATCTTGTTTAATTTATCTTCTACATTTAAACACCGTGTAAGAGAAATAAAAGATCACACCCTGTTGGAACACACATCCGAACTAGCCTGCCTTGTTAATAAAACACAAAGAGCATCCTCTGGAATTATCGCAAAAAGGTAGATGAGATGATAGAGAGACATTCATTATCAGCAGAATGTAAGAATAATACCCTAAAAATCATTTGTCTAGAATATTATTTAAATGTCACATGTTTATATTTATTTATTGGGTAATATGTTGTGACATAAGATGTTACATGGTTATTATTGAGTGACATTATAGAAAAGTCATGCCAATGATTAATGAATCAAAGGCGGGAAAGTATGACTCTTCGGTTTCTTGTTCACTTGATGTTTTGTTCTAGACCGAGGTACATATTGATGTACGATAGGTCTACACTCGTTGTGCCTCTATTTAATAGGATGATGGACCTCGTTATTGAGATAGTGATTTAAACAAACGAGTAGGTATAATGTAAGAGTACATGCGTTGAACGAGATCAAATATGAATACCTTCTAGAATTGATCACTGATGTTGAAAAGGTATTCAGCACAATTGGTTTATTGTATCCTTAGACCTGAGAGGTTTATATGGATCTATTTGTTGTGTACTTGTGCTTTGACCGAGTCATTTGGTGATGATCTTTCTAGGTCAAATATTCCAGATAACGTTGGGTCTTGTACATAATAAGTGGTTTGTATAAATGCTCAATAAGGAATCCACCAATCTCTTGATGAGGCAGTATATTCAATATATCTGTATAGGGTTGGACTAGAAAAAGAATCTATTGGCCAATGGTATTTTGTGAAAATATTTTTCAAAATTAATATATATATATATATTATTTGTGAAAGTGTTTTGGAAACAATTGATAGTCCAACGAGTTACAAATTGTGAATTGAAATTATATGAGTTAGGGACTTAATCGGTGATATGATTCTGGTCCTATTGACTCATGTGGAATATAGTATGGTGGAAGGATAAATAAACGAATAATTGTTAGCAAAGGGATTTCACAAATCAATCTCAAATTCTCGGGGTGAATTGTAATATGTTGATGGACATGATTACAATTAGTAGAAGCCCAAAATTCAGAATAAAAGAATATAAGGGAGTTAATGGAAAAAAGAGTTTTTCCATGTGATCCTATGCCGAGATCTGAGGTCCCTAATGATCCATGCCATATCACAGCTAGAGTTCAGAAAAAGACTATAAGATAGCTTTTCTAGACAGTTGGCATTATGACTTTGAGAAACCCTGTAACGGTTGTGAGGGATGGAAAGGAAGGAGGCAGAACATTTGGGCTGCTCAGTTGTGAAATCAAAGACTCAAGTGTGCGATCATTGACAAGACCTAAGATTATCCAAGATTGAAGATTCAATCGTAGACAACAGTTTAAAATCATTTGTTATATCAATAAGTATAATTTTCCGTAGGCAAATTTTCACATAATTTTTCACTCATCTAAACACCTTGGCATTGTGCTGAACTTCCAAATGAAGCAATTGTTCATGCAATAGCAATTATCACTTAGTGCGTTTAGATCACACCTTTACCACTTAACAACACTTTGTTCCCTTGGGAAGATTCATCCTGGTCTTTTTTCTTGGAATGAGTCCATCTTTTCCCTATGGACTATATCATAAGTGTGGGATGTGTTCCCTATAGCCTGTAACATATTCTCCACTGATTTTGACATTTGCAACCCCTAGTTATTCTCAGTTTAATTTAATACAGACAGTTCCTATGAAACTGGTTGGTCATTGGTGCTTTTGCGTTTGGTTAAAAAGATGAGGAAGGGAGTTGAATTCATGTCAAACTACATCCAACATATCACTGCCATTTTTCCCAATATTCCTTTTTTTTGTGGTAGAGTTGATTGTCTTTTTACTAAATGTCCAGGTATTCAACCGATGATGGCATGTTTCACTTCTGTATAGCTGACAGTGAACATGACTGAAGGGAGGGAACAGAACAATACATGTTATGAATTATGTGCCATCAAATACCAATATATTAATCTCATTCCTAAATATCTCATATGGAATATAGTTTGGTGGAAGGAATTAATTGTATGTAAAAGGGCATATTTGCAATAATCTCAAATTTCAGGGGTCAATTACAATATGTTGATGGACTTGATTGTAATTAGTAGAAGCCCTAATTTTATTAGAAGAAGAGTTCTTCAGTTTAATCCTACGGCTGGAATTTGAGATCCCTAAGGATCCTATGTCTCATGCTCTCTCTAGGGTTTCCCAAGGCCTATAAATATAACTGTTATATTCAAGGGGTTGGCTATCAGAACCTATTAGAGAAATCCCTAAAAGGAGAGAGTGACATAAATCCCTTAGGAGGCAAGACATTTGTGTTGCTATTCTCTGAATCGCTGGAGCTTTGGATTGGATCGTGAAGCGGGTTGAAACTTGTGGATTCCCGAATTACTATATCAAGGTAAGTAATCGAATCCGCAATTGCAATTATAATCCTGATAGATGTTTTGTTGAAAACATGTTATTTATTTAGTTTAATTCCGCATAAACTATCAGTGGTATCGAGCCAGGTTCGTATGATTGCAATTGTTGGATTATATGGACCTTGCTAATTTTTGATTGAGAATGAAAAAAAAAACCCTTTCTGGTTACTGTTCACGCACTATTATGAATAGTGCAGAATTTTATTGTATGACAATTCGTTTTATGTTCACGTTTTTGTTTCATAAATTAATTTTTACAATGAGTTATGAACATAAACATTTTGAATTATTTTAAAAAAAAAAAAACACTGTTCATGAGATGAACAGTGCCACCGAGATTTGGCCGGCGCCAGCCGTGGAGGCTGGCCGCAGGCCAACCTTGCATTCCTGCAAGGGGCCAGCGGCGCCCAGGGCATTGAGATGCCCTGGGTCAAATGCTTGGGCCTCGGGTAGGGCAACAGTTGCCCTACCCGGCCCAAGGCTAGAAGCCCAGCCCAAAAGTTGGGCTGGGTAAAAAAAAAAAAAAAGCGTATTGGCTGGGTTAGACCCAGCCCAACCCATGGGCTGGCTGGGCTCGAAGCCCAACCCAACGCTTGGGCTGGGCTGGGTTGTGAACCCAGCCCACGTGCCAAGCTAGACCGGTCTGGCCCGGTTTGACCGTTCAACGGTTGACCGTGCTAAATAGAATTAATTATTGTAATTTTTCCTATGGTCTCTATTATCAATAAATAGGAGTTTTTACTTGATTAAAATTGGTTGAAGCCAAAATGGATAAGACCGATTTTAATTTTGTAAAATTTTCTTGTTTATCTCTTGGGAAGATAAGTGTCTACATCTCAGTGGGAGTGTCTACTAAAATAGTGACATAAACTCACAAGAATTTGGAACACACTTAGATAATGGAATGCACAAACCAAGTAAACGCAAGTGCTAAAATAGTATAAGATGTGTTTATTTAGGTAGACCAAAAGAAAATCAAGAATCACAAATATTTTAAAATATTTTGCATATGATGTAAATTTTGATGAATAGTAGCTATTCGCCTTTGCAAGATATGTACAATGATTACCAAAATGGAATTGTTGTTGCATGTAAGGTAGAGGTTCTCGATACCCATTTAGAATGTCATGAATATAAATGTTATATTTCTCATTGTTGCGATATATTTGATATATCTGTTTATTATTCGAATGGGTGGTACCATTAGTATTTCAAAAACCTGAATCTAATGGAAATATATATGTGAAATTGTTTTGCAGATTCAAAATGACTTTTAATCCTTTGGCTAGGATTCTGGATGACAATCGGTTGACAGACCGAATTATGTTGATTGGAAGAGAAATCTTATGATTGTTCTCTCAGCCGATAAGATCGTTATGTTCTCACCTCTGAGACACCTGAGCTTGCCCTGAACAATGCCACTGAGGAAGAAAAGAGAGTCTTTAACAAGTGGCATGATGATGATAATATGGCAAAGTGCTATATTATGGCCTCAATCTCAAATATTTTGCAGAAAGATTGTGAGGGCATAGCTACAGCTGCAGGCGCTATGTTGCATCTCCAAGAAATGTTTGGAGAGCAGAGCAGATCTGCTAGGCAGACTGCTATGAAGAATCTGATGTCCACCAAAATGGTGGAAGGGAGCCCAGTTCGGGAACATGTCTTGAAGATGATTTCTTTCATCAACGAACTGGACTTTTTGGGAGCTGAGATGGATGGTGACACAAAATTTGATGCCATTCTTTCATCTCTACCTGATTCTTTTAATCAGTTTGTCCTTAATTACAATATGAACAAGATGAGTGTGACATTGTCAGAGCTGCTCAATATGTTGCAGTCAGCTCAAGATCTCATCAAGAAGGACAAACCTACTGTGATGGTCACAGAGAAATCTAATGCCTCTATGAAACTGAAACCCAAGTTTAAGAACTTCAAGAAAAATAATAAGGGGTATCAGGCAGCTAAGAATGTTCAAGGTGAACAAGGAAACAAAGGAGGTGACAAGAACAAAGGCAAAGGAAATTGTTTCCATTGCGGCAAGCCCAGTCACTGGAAGAGAAACTACCGAGTTTACTTAGCTTCTCTTAAAAAGGGCAAACCTTCTGAAGGTATATCTGATATGCTTGTAATTGAATTGAATTTAATAGATGGTCCGTTTAATTCATGGTGTGTGGATTCTGGTTCTACAACTCACATATGCAATATGTTGCAGGGGTTCAAGGAGACCAGAAGGCTCCATGAAGGGGAGCTGATCCTTAAGATGGGGACGGGTGCAACTGTTGCAGCGACCGCCATCGGAGTTTTTAGTTTAGAATTATCTAATAATAGAATTTTGATTCTAGAAGACTGTCTTTATGTTCCAGAAGTTCGTAGAAATTTGATTTTTGTTTCAAAACTTGGTTTATCTGGATATTCATTTCTTTTCAATTCCAAACTTGTTATTAAATTTCAAAATAAATTTGTTGCTTCTGGAATTATTTATGATGGTCTTTATCTTTTGAATGTTGATAATTCTTTGAATAATATTGAGAATGATGATGTGTGTTATCCCTTGAGAGGAAAAGGGATGTTAATCCAACTTACTTGTGGCATCTAAGACTTGGTCATGCTAATATTGATAGGATCAATAGATTGGTAAGGGATGGGCCATTGCAATTTCTGAAAATTGAGCCCTATCCAATCTGTGAGCCCTGCTTATAAGGAAAGATGACCAAAAGCCCTTTTACAGGAAAAGGGAATTAGAGCCACAGAAGTATTAGAGTTAATACATACTGATGTTTGTGGTCCCTTCAACCACATGGCAAGAGGAGGTTTCTCTTATTTCATTACTTTCATTGATGATTATTCCAGGTATGGTTATCTATACCTGATGAAGCATAAAATCTGAAACCTTTGAAAAGTTCAAGGAATTCCACAATGGAAGTTGAGAAACAGATTGGAAAGTCCATTAAAATGATTCGCTCCGATAGGGGAGGTGAATACCTCTTGGATGATTTTAAAGTTATCTTAAAGATATGGAATCATATCTCAACTCACACCACCAGGCACACCACAACACAATGGTGTTGCAGAAAGAAGGAATAGAACCAATTGGATATGGTTCGTTCCATGATGAGCATATCTGAGTTACCTATATCATTTTGGGGACATGCTTTGGAGACCGCTGTTTACTTGTTAAACAGGATCCCTACAAAATCAGTTCCTAATACCCCATATGAGTTATGGACTGGCAAGAAGCCAAGCCTAAATCATATTAAGATATGGGTTTGTCCAGCTCATGTTAAAAGGTTTAATGTGGATAAGCTTGGATCAAGGACTGATAGATGCCTATTTGTAGGCTATCCCAAAATGACTACTGGTTTCTACTTCTATAATCCAATGAAAAAAAAGTGTTTGTTAGCAGGAATGCTACTTTTCTTGAAGAGGATTATAGTTTGAATGAAACTGAGAGTAGAGTTGCTCTTGATGAGCAAAGAGATAGTACAGTGACTGAGCAGAATGAGAACAATGAGGATCAAGTGATTATTCCCACTGATCAAACTGAACCTGTTGAGACACAGGAGCCTCGTCGTAGTAAAAGGATTATAAGACCTCCAGTAAAATTCAATTTGTTAAATGAGATTTATCAAATGGAATTTGAGGGACTGGAGATTGATCCTTGTGATTATACAGAGGCTATGAAAGACAAAGATGCTAAGCATTGGCATGTGGCCATGGAATCAGAGATGGACTCCATGTATTCCAACAAGGTATGGACCTTGGTAGACAAACCAGAAGGCATTAAGCCTATAGGTTGCAAATGGGTCTACAAAAGAAACTTGGACCAACAGGAAAGGTAGAGACCTTTAAAGCTAGGCTGGTAGCGAAAGGGTATACTCAAAAGGCTGGTATTGATTATGAGGAAACCTTTTCACCAGTAGCTATGAAAGGATTCTGTTGGCAATTGCAACATACTATGATTATGAGATATGGCAGATGGATGTGAAAACCGCATTCTTGAATGGGTACATCCATGAAGAGATTTATATGGACCAGCCTGAGGTTTCATATCTCGGGAAAATGAATCAAAAGTGTGCAAATTGAGAAATCCATTTATGGCCTAAAACAAGCATCATGTTGTTGGAACATCCGTTTTGATGAGTCAATCAAAATGTTTGGTTTCTCACAAAACATGGATGAACCTTGTGTCTACAAGAAGGTTAGTGGGAGTTCAGTCACCTTTTTGATTCTTTATGTTGATGACATTCTACTCATTGGGAATGATGTAGGGGCTTTGTCATCTGTGAAAATGTGGTTGTCTAACCAATTTTCAATGAAAGACCTTGGGGAAGCATCCTACATACTCAGATCAAAGTGTTTAGAGACCGAAAAAGAGATTATTGGGTCTTTCACAGGTCAATTATATTGACAGGATATTGGCTAGATTTAGCATGGTAAATTCCAAGAAAGGGTTTCTACCCTTTAGGCATGGAATTCATCTCTCTAAGCAGATGTGTCCAAAAACACAAGAAAGAGAGAAGATGAGTAACTGCCTTATGCTTCGGCTGTAGGGAGTCTCATGTATGCTAATGCTTTGTACTAGACCTGATATCAGTCACGCAGTTAGCGTTGTGAGTAGATATCAATCCAATCCAGGTCCTGAACATTGGTCAGCAGTAAGCATATCCTCAGGTATTTGAGAAATACAAAACACTATTTCTTAGTGTATGGAGTGAGGATCTGACTGTCCAGGATATACAGATTCGGATTTTCAATCAGACATTGATGATAGAAGATCAACATCCGGGTTTGTGTTCCTTCTTGGGTAAAGGAGCATTCAGTTGGAGAAGTTTCAAACAAAGTACTACTGCTGATTCTACAACTAAGGCAGAATATGTTGCTGCAAGTGAAGCTGCAAAGAAAGCTGTATGGATTCGCAAATTCATACAAGAACTTGAAGTTGTCCCTTCGATTGAGGCGCCTATTTCCTTATATGCGATAACAATGGTGCAATTGCACAGGCAGTGGAACCAAGGTCTCATCAAAGGACAAGCACATAGAACGTCGTTTTCACCTAATACGTGATATCATATCAAGGGTGATGTCACAATGGTGAAGGTTGCATCAGCTGATAATTTAGCTGATCCATTTACAAAGCCTTTATCTCAGAAAGTGTTTGAGAAACATATTAAGGATATGAGTTTGAGATATATGTATGATTGGGTTTGACGTTTATTTTTCCTTTATTATTTGATAATAAAAGTTTATTTGTTTTTCACATATATTATTGTTGTTATGGGTTTATACGTAACATGAGATGTTATGTATGTAAATTTGTTCAGGCAACATTGTAGAAAAATCATGCTAGAGATTAATGAATCAAAGGCAGGGAATAATGATTTTTCAGTTCCTTGTAAGCCTGAAATTGTTCTAGACTTTTGTGTCATAAAGTCTACACTTGTTGTGCGGAGAATGATTGATTCCATCATTGAGGTATGACCTTAAGCAGACAAGTGGGTGTCATGTAATAGGTACATACACTGAACAGGATCCGATAAAGAATGCCTTTTGGAAAATGATCACTGTCTGGTTAAAGGTTGTTCTATCACAATTCGGTATTATCCTTAGACCTGAGAGGTTTGTATTTATTCATGTATTATGTACACATACTTTGACGTTGTCAACCGGTGATGTCCATTCAGGACTATATACGGACATGTTGGGTTGTGTGTGTGATGGATGAGTTATATGAATGCTCAACAAGGAATCCACCAGTCTCTTGGAGAGACAGTATATTCAGTTAATGTTCATATAAGTGTTGGACCAAAAGAAATCCGGCCGATGTGTTTTACAAAACTATTTTTGAATACATAAAAGTATATTATATATATTCAAAATTGTTTTGTGGTCCAACTGAGTTGTGAACTAAGAAATCAAAGTTTACATGAGATAGGGACATGACGGTGATATTTGGTTCTGAGGGCAAGTGGGAGATTGTTAGAATTATGTGCCCTCGATAACCAAATAATTAATCCAGTCCTAATATCTCATATGGAATATAGTTTGGTGGAAGGAATTAATTGTATGTAAAAGGGGCATATTTGCAATAATCTCAAATTTCAGGGTCAATTACAATATGTTGATGGACTTGATTGTAATTAGTAGAAGCCCTAATTTTATTAGAAGAAGAGTTCTTCAGTTTAATCCTACGGCTAAAATTTGAGATCCCTAAGGATCCTATGTCTTATGCTCTCTCTAGGGTTTCCCAAGGCCTATAAATATAACTGTTATATTCAAGGGGTTGGCCATCAGAACCTATTAGAGAAATCCCTAAAAGGAGAGAGTGACATAAATCCCTTAGGAGGCAAGACATTTGTGTTGCTATTCTATTCTGAATCGCTGGAGCTTTGGATTGGATCGTGAAGCGGTTGAAACTTGTGGATTCCCGAATTACTATATCAAGGTAAGTAATCGAATCCGCAATTGTAATTATAATCCTAATTGATGTTTTGTTGAAAATATGTTATTTATTTAGTTTAATTCCACATAAAAATTATCAACTAGTTCATTGAGCGTAGCCTTGCATCTGCAGATCGACGGAAGCAACCATGGTTAATCTTACACTTCAGAAAAGTCACATTATTCAGACACCATGAAAGGAACAATCCATATGGTTGCTGGTGGGGGAGGGTGCAGAGCAGGGAGCGAACCAGGCCCCAGAGTAGTACCCGAGCGGAGTATCTACAAAGACCATGACTTTGGCTTTGTCAAGCTGACAGCATTCAATCGCCCTTCCCTCCTCCTGGAGTCCAAGAAAAGCAGTGACGGAAAGGTATAAAATTCGTTCACCATTTCGAGGGAATACAAAGATTGTCTAATTAGCTTGTGTGCACGACAGTTGTGTTGTGCATCAACCACTTCAGCGTCATGAAGTGTGTCCTAAAATTCCTTCGGGGAGACTATAACTTGGGAACAAGTATGAAATCTTCCACTGATGCAATGGTGTTGTAATTAACTTGGGTAAAACAGTGAAGGCTATTATATTTACGTATTATTAAAGCTAGCTAGCATGGCTTTAATCTTTGGGTAGATGCGACAATTGATTGAGGGCAACTCTTTTTTTGGTTCATGAAACATCAATTTTGCATATGGCTTACAAAATGGGAGAAAGACCTCTCTCATCCCCTCCCTTTTTAGCCGTTCTGAGGGTCTTTGTACAAGTACAACTCCAAAACACAGCTATCTTTAATTGGGGCAAAATACTCTCGCATGAACAATTCCTGCAATACATATGCGGCTCACAAGCAAATGGACAGATGCCTTTGGGAGAGTACTAGAAGCCTCGCAATGATCACGATCTCAACGACTTGTACTTCAAATTACGAGGATTCTTTTGTTTTTTGTTATTTTTTATTCTTATTATTGTAGTTAATTTCGTTTTCCCAAAAAAAGAAATAGCAATATTTATCCATCCCGTGAAAAAAGGGAACCCATTCGTATATAAGAGGTTAGGAGGGTTCCTCCATAATAATAATACCAACAAATCCAGAAATGGGTCAGGCACCCGAATTCTTTTGTTTTCGGTTTAAAAAACTCAGATGGACTTGCGTGAGTATGACTAGTGCCCCGGATGGTGGACAAGATGGGCTTGGGCTAATACGAGGCCCATTTCACCTTCCGTACAAGGTAAGCAATAACATTCTCCGTTCCGAGTATGGGCTTTTTAACCATGGACCTCTCTCTCCAAGCCCAGTTAATGAGGTGCACATCTTCGTTTCCTCGGGAGTAAGAAGCTTCGAATGTATTTAAGAATGGGTAGGCGAGACGCTCCAAAGCATAACACAACAAATGCAGCTAAATGGGCCAACTCCGCTGCCGACTTCGAGAAACAAGTCATGAATTTTTGCACGGAATCCTTTGACCTTCTTTTTCAAAATTATTCCAAAAGTGACGTCACTCGTCAGACGTAGACGACAGTACGCAAGCATTCTTACCAACACTGTTTAAAGAAAAAGACTAAAATACTCTTAGACCCCAAAACTTTTCCAAAAAAAAAAAAAGCTTTTGGGCTAAGAGTTCTGGAAATTCTCCCTTTCTCCTGCATAAAAATTCAGAAGAGAGTAACCTTTTTAGAACGTTTGGATCCTGAAATTTTGGCCCCTGAAAGTGTTGGAGTTGAGTACGGACCAAATGAAATGAATGGTCATTTTATTTTATTTCAATATTTATCAGAATTTAATTTTTTTATTTTGAGTCCATTTCGGTATTTTATCTGAATAAATAACATAATGGAACCAGAACAAAATTGGAATTTGTAGAATCAGAATCGGAAATTTCTATTCGGCATGTGAGCTTTTTTAAACATATTTTTTTAAGGCACTAATGAACCAAAAATGTTTTTTGGACCAAATGTTTAGAAGATTTTTCTATTATTCATCATAAATTAACAATAAATGTAAAATTCATCCAAAATCTAGATTTTAAAATAAACATTCAACCAAATTCTATATGTTATACTTTATATTGAGTCCTAAAAAAAAAAAATTGAAACTAGAAATTTCGATATTTTTTAGTTTTTCACCATAAATTAACAATAAATGTAAATATTCATCTAAAATCTAGATTCTAAAATAAATATTCAATCAAATTTCATATGTTATACTTTATTTTAGTATTTTTATTTTATATTTTTTATAAAAATCAGAATCTATAAAATTTTCGGCAAAATTTCGATTTTGAAAATTATCAAAAATGATTTTCCGGTTCTTCAAATAAAAATCCGGCTAAATTTCAGTTCCGGAAATTGTAAAAATGCTTCCGATTCGGTAAGTGTCGGAATTGGAAGTAGAATATACCAGAATCGGAATCGAAAATTCCGATACTTATCGAATTTTTGCCTACCTTATTCTGGAATACCCTTTTAGGAATAACCAACAGTTTGATATAGACTATTTCGAACCATCAAGTGCTGGCAAATGCCCGTATATAAACAAAAAATAATTGGAAATTGAGGCATTCAAATACAGCAAAAGGAGCAGAGGAGTGAATAAATAAATATATGCTATTGGTTGGCATATGGTTTGAAGACAAAATTTAGCAAAGTAATCACAACAAGAAAAAATACTTTGGGTGACAAATTTTTATCTAATTTTCGTAGCTAAGGTTTTGGGTGGACAACATGTTATGTAACTGGTTTGTCACCTAAAGCCCGTCAGTCAAAGTTTTGGGTATTTATCCATCCCGTGAAAAAAGGGAACCCATTCGTATATAAGAGGTTAGGAGGGTTCCTCCATAATAATAATACCAACAAATCCAGAAATGGGTCAGGCACCCGAATTCTTTTGTTTTCGGTTTAAAAAACTCAGATGGACTTGCGTGAGTATGACTAGTGCCCCGGATGGTGGACAAGATGGGCTTGGGCTAATACGAGGCCCATTTCACCTTCCGTACAAGGTAAGCAATAACATTCTCCGTTCCGAGTATGGGCTTTTTAACCATGGACCTCTCTCTCCAAGCCCAGTTAATGAGGTGCACATCTTCGTTTCCTCGGGAGTAAGAAGCTTCGAATGTATTTAAGAATGGGTAGGCGAGACGCTCCAAAGCATAACACAACAAATGCAGCTAAATGGGCCAACTCCGCTGCCGACTTCGAGAAACAAGTCATGAATTTTTGCACGGAATCCTTTGACCTTCTTTTTCAAAATTATTCCAAAAGTGACGTCACTCGTCAGACGTAGACGACAGTACGCAAGCATTCTTACCAAACCGTTACTAGTATGTTTGCATAGCTCATGTGAACGGTTGGTCCAATGTGATTAAATGCATTTTGTCATGGACAATCCGTGCACATGGTTGTATAACAATGTCCGAACGATAATGTAAATATGTCCGGACGCATTTGTGAAGACGTCTGCACCGTTGTTTCATTTATGACGAAATATTTTTTGTTAGCTTCAAAAACTGTTCGAACTTTTACAAACGAAGTTTGGACGCAATTTCCGCAAAACACGTTGGAACATGTTTTATTACCATGCGAATGGTTTCCTAATAAAAAACGTGTGCATGCTAGAAATATCTTTCGGACAGAGTAAAGGTTCGAACTTGTTTTGTAAGCGTGTGCACGTTACAACGTTCGAACCGTTTTTCACATATTGTTAAATTATTTAAGATTAAAATTTTAAATATTTAAAAATAATATATATAAAAAAATATATAAATATCGTAGTATAATAAAATATTACAGAATATTATTGTCATTAAAAGTAAGTAAAATACATAATCGATAAGTACTTACAAAGTAGTGAAAATACATAAATTTATCCAAATTTTCGTTTGGGTGTTGTACGAGATTGCAACTGTCTGATCCGCTCCATCAGCTGCTCACGGATCTGCTTTGCCATTAGTTGCATCATCCGTTCTTTGTTGTTTCACTAGGTTCCTTTATTGTTCCTATATCATCTTCTGATGCTCTTCGTCCTTATTCTGTTGCTGCTCCTCCCCATCGTTGCATAGTCTTCGTTTTTCTTCTATTGCTGCTTGTTTTCTATATCTATAAGGATGCTCTCGTATGTCTCTGCTCCATATTGAATCCGCTGACCACAAGGCTTCATATTCCTATTGTCCTAGCCTCATTCTAATCTCTAATCTGGTTGCAATTTTTGGGTACAATCAAAGGACACTGGATGAAGAGATCCACGACTATATGAATGACCTAAACCTCGCACATAACCCGCTTTCGTCCCCAACTCCTCAGCGAAAATCTCCACTTCTGTGTATGACTTTCCCTCTTACTCGTGTTGCAACTGTAACGCCTCAATTTTTTCCTATAAAATTAAAAAGAAGATAAAATTAACATGAGGGAGAGGAGAAGATGAGAGTACCTACAGTGTTGGCGAAGGGAGGCACGGCCGATGTGGTGGTCGACAAAGGGTGGGAGGGTGATTGGAGAGAGAGGGGAGGGAGAGAGAGGCTGTCGACGTTGAAGGGGGGGGGATCAAAGGCTATCGACGTTGAAAGGGGGAGGGTTTTAGGTTGGGAAAAAAAAAAAAAACAACATTTAAATGAAAAAGCTGACTGTCTTTTAACTAAAGTGCAGGTATTCAACCGATTATGGCATGTTTCACTTCTTTATAGCTGACAGTGAACATGGCTGGAGGGAGGGAACAGAACAGTACCTAATGGTGCCAATACTGAATCACATTCAGCCCAAACCAATTTGGGCTGAAAAATATGATTACTTCTTCAAGAGCCCAACAGTTACAACCCAACCCACGTCGCATATTTCCCAAAAGATAAAATCACTACGTTCGAACCGTTTTTCACATATTTAAATTAATTTTAATTAAAATTTTAAAAATAATTTACAAATAATATAAATAAAAATATATTCAATACTCGTAGTATAATAAATATCTACAAATATGTAATGTCATTAAAGTAAATAAAATGAATAATCAATAAGTACTGACAAAGTAGTGAAAATACATAAATCTACTCAAATTTTCGTTTGGGTGTCGTACGAGATTGCAACTGTCTGATCCGCTCCATCAGCTGCTCACGGATCTGCTTTGCCATTAGTTGCATCATCCGTTCTTGTTGTTCCACTAGGTTCCTTTGTTGTTCATGCATCATCTTCTGATGTTCTTCGTCTTTTTTCCGTTGCTGCTCCACCATCGTCTGCATCAGCTCTTCGTCTTTCTTCTATTGCTGCTTTTCTATCATCTATAGATGCTCTCGTATCGTCTGCTCCATATCTGACCGCTTGACCAAAAGCGCTTCATATTCTATCTGTCTAGCCCTCATCTCCTTAATCTCTAATCTGGCCTCCTCCAACCTCCTGGACAAATCAACGGAAGATGCTGATGAAGATGATCCAACAGACTGTATTGAACGGCCTAAACCTCGCACATAACCCGCTTTCATACCCAACACCTCAGCGAAAATCTCCACTTCGGTGTATGACTTTCCCTCTGACTCGTGCTGGAACTGTAACGCCTCCAATTTTTCCTATAAAATTAAAAAAGAAGATAAAAATTAACATGAAGGAGAGGAGAAGATGAGAGTACCTATAGTGGTCGGCGAAGAGGCAGGCCCCCGATGTTGGTGGTCGAAGCAAAGGGTGGGAGGGTATTGGAAAGGGAGGGGAGGGAGAGAGAGGCTGTCGACGTTGAGGGGGGGGGATCAAAGGCTATCGACGTTGAAGGGGGAGGGGTTTTAGGTTGAAACTTTAAATGACTTGTTTTTAACTAAATGTGCAGGTATTCAACCGATTATGGCATGTTTCACTTCTTTATAGCTGACAGTGACATGGCTGGAGGGAGCAGAACAGTACCAGAGACTGACTTAAGCTTCTTGGAGGTGCAGATCACCTCGGAACCCGGGGGTTTATTAACTGCTCACAGGGAAAGATGCAAGATGAGATCTTAAGTTCCTTTACTTTGACGTATTGACCATAAACCAATTGATTTATCAGTACCAGTTCATTGAGCATTGTTGCATTGCAGATCCACGGAAGCAACCATGGTTAATCTTAACTGCTCATCGTGTGCTTGGATATTCCTCTGCTTGGTATCTAGGGCACGGCGGCTCATTTGAAGAACCCATGGGAAGGGAAAGCTTGCAAAGGCTTTGGCAGAAGTACAGGGTAGACATCGCATTTTTTGGCCATCTCCATAAGTATGAAAGAACATGCCCCAATTACCAGGTAACGTGATGCTGCAAGATATGGAGATTACCTGAACTCCAGGGCGACATTCTTACATCATTACATGTTCTCTGACTTCATACCTGCACTTGTAGTTTCTTCTTGCACAAGTTTTCAGGCAGAGTATCATATATACCTCGATCGAATGCCATCAGTTCCCCTTTTGCTAGTTTGGTTTTTATTGTATGCATGATTTCTTGGGTCAGGACTCCTGGTTTACAAGTTAGTTACATCGACTTAGGTGATAATGGCTCGCCAAAGTAGGATCTAAGCACAATATATTTGTGATTCATCAATATATTTGTGATTCATCTCTTTGCGGAGAAATTCAGTAGAGAAGAAACTTTGTACTGCTGCTATACCACCACTCTCTTGACAATTTATACAATCATTAATTTTCCCCATGATATATGCAAACCCACGCCATACCATCATCTAAGGATGCAGCAGTGGTATAGTTTGGACAACCCGCCATATACATACCCATTGGAAAGAAAGAAAGTCTCATATGCTAGTTTTGGCCTCCGTCACATGCAGCACGACAACAACACTTTTTAAGCAATGCCCAGCTACATTATTGAGTTTGTTAGCCAAGTGGTTGAGCATTAGCCATTAAGTCTCAGATCATTTCACCGTGACATTTCTCTGGCTGTGTAGAATCAATGCGTCACTTCAGAAAAGTCACATTATTCAGGCACCATGAAAGGAACGATCCATATGGTTGCTGGTGGGGGAGGGTGCAGAGCAGGGAGCGAACTAGGCCCCAGAGTAGTACCCGAGTGGAGTATCTACAGAGACCATGACTTTGGCTTTGTCAAGCTGACAGCATTCAATCGCCCTTAGTCAAGAAAAGCAGTGACGGAAAGGTATTTCGGGAATACAAAGATTGTCTAATTAGCTTGTGTGCACGACAGTTGTGTTGTGCATCAACCACTTCAGCGTCAATGTGTCCTAAAATTCCTTCGGGGACTATAACTTGAATATGAAATCTTCCATTGATGCAATGGTGTTGTTAACTTGTACTTCAAATTACGAGGATTCTTTTGTTTTTTTTGTTATTTTTTTATTCTTATTATTGTAGTTAATTTCGTTTTCCCACAAAAAAGAAATAGCAATATTTATCCATCCCGTGAAAAAAGGGAACCCATTCGTATATAAGAGGTTAGGAGGGTTCCTCCATAATAATATACCAACAAATCAGAAATGGGTCAGGCACCCGAATTCTTTTGTTTTCGGTTTAAAAAACTCAGATGGACTTGCGTGAGTATGACTAGAGCCCCGAATGGTGGACAAGATGGGCTTGGGCTAATACGAGGCCCATTTCACCTTCCGTACAAGGTAAGCAATAACTATTCTCCGTTCCGAGTATGGGCTTTTTAACCATGGACCTCTCTCTCCAAGCCCAGTTAATGAGGTGCACATCTTCGTTTCCTCGGGAGTAAGAAGCTTCGAATGTATTTAAGAGTGGGGAGGCAAGACCCTTCAAAGCATAACACAAATGGCCCAACTCCGCTGCCGACTTCGAGAAACAAGTTATAAATTTATGCACGGAATCTTTTGACCTTCTTTTTCAAAATTATCGGACATTCCAAAAGTGACATCACTCGTCAGACGTAGATGACACTACGCAAGCATCTTCCCACCACTGTTTAAAGAAAAAGACTAAAATACTCTTAGACCCCAAAACTTTTCCAAAAAAAAAATAGCTTTTGGCGCCTTAGAGTTCTGGAAATTCTCCCTTTCTCCCGCATAAAATTCAGAAGAGAGTAACCTTTTTTAGAACGTTTGGAGTCCTGAAATTTTGGCCCCTGAAAGTGTTGGAGTTGAGTACCGGACCAAATGAAATGAATGGTCAATTTTAATTTTATTTCAATATTTATCAGAATCTAATTTTTTTTTTGTTTCAGTCCATTTTGGTATTTTACCGAAATAAATAACATAATGGAACCAGAACAAAATTGGAATTTGTAGAATCAGAATCGGAAATTTCTATTCGGCATGTGAGCTTTTTTAAACATATTTTTTTAAGGCACTAATGAACCAAAAATGTTTTTTGGACCAAATGCTTTAGAAGATTTTTCTATTATTCATTATAAATTAACAATAAATGTAAATTCATCCAAAATCTAGATTCTAAAATAAACATTCAATCAAATTCTATATGTTATACTTTATATTGAGTCCTAAAAAAAAAAAATTGAAACTAGAAATTTCGATATTTTTTAGTTTTTCACCATAAATTAACAATAAATGTAAAATATTCAACTAAAATCTAGATTCTAAAATAAACATTCAATCAAATTTCATATGTTATACTTTATTTTAGCACTATTTTTATTTTATTTTTTTAGAAAAATCAGAATCCAAAAATTTCGGTAAAATTTCGATTTTGAAAATTATCAAAAATGACTTCCGGTTCCGATATATGCTAGAATTAAAAGTGAAACTATACCAAAATCGAAATCGGAAATTCCGATACTTATCTGAATTTTTGCCCACCTTTCATTCTGGAATACCCTTTTAGGAATAACCAACAGTTTGATATAGACTATTTCGAACCATCAAGTGCTGGCAAACGCCTGTATATAAACAAAGAATAATTGGAAATAGAGGCATTCAAATACAGCAAAAGGCGCAGAGGAGTGAATAAATAAATATATGCTATTGGTTGGCATATGGTTGGAAGACAAAATTTAGCAAAGTAATGTAGCATATTTTAAGAATATAAGCAAAGCATGTACGCTTCCAGTCGCTTAAGTTTTCAACTGTGCCCCTAAGCATGTTTGTTAAAAGCATATAGAAATGAAAGCAGAAGCACCACAAACTTATATAATATCTTTTACAAGTGCCTTCAATTCTTGCCGCTTAGGGTATGCCACGTCTACGAAAACGAAGCACTCGGCCGCCACTCAGCCGCTTTCAAAGATATTGCGACTATGTTTAGTTTGATTTTGAAAATACTTTTTGTGATTATATTTTTGGGAGGAAAGGTATATTTTATTAGGATTAGTAAAAAATTTATTAAAATTTATTAAAATTTATAAAAAGTTACTAAATTTTATAAAAAAAATTTAAAATTGATGAAAAAGTGATTATAAAAATTTTAAAAAACGCTTTGAGATAAAAATAAACATAACCTATTATTTTTAAGTACATAATACTTTTGACTTGCAGTGCGCATAATTTTGGAGTATGATTGCGACCAACTTTTCTTTAACGATGTTGCTAAAAATGTCCTTCTCAGGAAGCGAACCAACCAGGCCCCAGAGTAGAACCCGTGCGCGGTATCTACGGAGACCATGACGTTGGCTTTGTCAGGCTGACAGCATTCAAATGCTTACACAGTGGGAGAAAAGTCCTTTCTCATCCCCTCCAGTTTTAGCCGTTCTACACCTTCTCTTGTACAAGTTTAACGACAAAACACACACAGCTATCAAGCTTGGTGAAGTAATTAAACACTCACGGGCAAATCTAAGTGATTAATTATATGTACTGATCAAGAAGAACATTACAGAAGCATGGTAGCTAAATAGATTCATAGATTCTTTGTTATTGAAGTCAAAGCGGACCCTAATTACGCAAAAATTTTAAAAAAAAAAAAAGTCAAAGCGGGCCGTGGATCACTGCATGCATGTCCGGAATCTAGATACTTCTTTTGTCAATTTTCACCGTCCAAACGACTTATGAAAGGAGTTAGGAGACGTGTGAGGCGAGGCTAGGCTAGGCAATTAAACGCGCGACGTGCGCGTGATTAATGTATGCCCCCTATATATACGGCTAACGAAAACAGGAGTCTCATGATGAATTAGTTAATAGTTGGCTAGGCAATAATAGTGTAACACACGTACGCCAAAACAAGCTCAGAGTGAAATGCAAATGTTCTGATCATGTCGTATTTATGTGGCCAATTAGCTATATATATATATATATTGAACACACACCTGATCACAAATATCCTTGTCTAGAAATTTTATGGAATATCACTTAGGACGACGTTGATGAGCGACAACTTTCGATTCTTTAAAGGGAGAAAATTCGGCAAATTCGAAGACAAGTAGCACTTAATCTATGTTGGTGGACCGGGTCAGTAGGGATCGACAGTTAATTAATTAATGGGCGAGTTAGCCACGGAAATATGTATTCAACTCAATGTGAATGGGTTTAGGAATGTGCTGGTCACAAATAAAGGGGAGCATGGATTTTGATATAGAACGGGGCCACTTTTATTGTCCATAGTAGCGGAGGATCATGCTTTAGAGAGAGAGAGAGAGAGCATATGTGTGGGCAAGCGATGGTGATGTGACCTAATCAGATGGGTCGAGAGGGAGTAGAAAACCGCCACCTGAGTGGGAGTTCTTGAGGGCGGAGTCATTGATGGAAACAACTGTAAGTAATAACAAATATTCATATTTTTGAAGAAATATTTTGAAAGCAAAAAAATTCACAACTTAAAATTTTTTTTAAAAATTAATCTTGAGTCGTTAATGCAATTTATACGCAGACCAAAGACAAACTTGCTGACCTAACGAAGTGGGTTGGCCAACGCCTTTAGGTCAGCCAGCGCCTAGAAAGGTCGAAATCACAGCCACTAATAACTAAAACTCACAAAAGATTGCACTGAACAAAACGAAAGTCTACTTTAAGCTCATACCTCTAGGTAAATTTTGCAGTTTCCAGAAGCAAATTTCAGCCAATAATCCAACGAAGTTCGAGCTTGTCCTCCTTTGTTAAGTCTGGTGGCAGAATCAGAACGTATTCATCGAAGAGATTTATCTAGGGTAAAGCCTTTGTGAAATTTCCTTAGAATATGCAAAGAGAAGGGGAAATTGTCTAAGTGTTTTTCCGTGCAAATTGTCTAAATATTCTTCATGCAAGTGTTCTCCTCACTCAGAAACGGCGTCGTCGTCATCATTTAAAGATTTTTTTGTTTGAAAATAAAATGTCGTGGCAGACACGCGGTGATGATGTGGTGGGCTCCTATTAAGTGGACATGTATCGCTTAATAATTCGTTATAATGTAAATTTTAAAATCACATTAATAATGAACGTTAACCGATCTGATAGTAAATAGACGGAAAAACTTATTTTTTCTTAAAACTCGACCTCAAAGACTTAATTATTAAAAATATTACTCAAGAACCGATTTACAACTTTAAAATACCACGGGTCTATAGTGCAATTAAGCCATTAATCAATATAGCCACGCCAACACGTGCAGCCAATCGAACACAACTTTTACTTGGGTGTGCAGCCACGCCAGCACAACTTTTTGACTTGGGTGTGCAATCGAACACAACTTTTACTTGGGTGTGCAGCCAAGCCGACACAACTTTCTGCCAATTATATGTACCTTCAATATCATAGATCCAAGAGCGCAATAACTGCAACATGGCTGTAGTATGTCTTTAAACGTATGGGGCAAGCGATGTGACCGGATCGGATAGGTCGAGCGGGAGTAGAAGACCGCCACCTGAGTGGGAGTTCTTAAGGGCGAAGTCACTGATGGGTAATAACGGTAAGCAATAATAAATATTCACCCAAATATTATGAAAGTAAAAAAATTTACAACTTAAAAATTTTAAAAAATCAATACAAACTCTAACGTATTTTCACACAAATTTTAATATCTTTAAAAAAAAATCATCAAATCATTTCGTTTTATGCTTTCTCACTGAACTTAAATAACTTTTTATAAAAAAATTCACTCACTTTTATAAATTCTGATAAAATTTCAATCTATCTACGTATCCACACCACTGTCAAATTTTTTACAAATTTTAAGAATTTGTTATTATCAAACAACACCTTAGATTATGTTCTAGAGAAAAAACACTTACTTTCTATAATTCAATTTCTAAAATACTATCAGGAGAAAAAAATAATTTCCTTAATATTTTATGGAAATAATTATTTTATATGTATGAATTATTATTTTACAAGTTCATCATCTTACAATTATAAAGAAAGCAATATAATATTTACTCTGAATTGAAATTAGCAATTAAAAGAGGGAAAAAAAAAACTTGACATTGATAGAGATTTGAAGCTAAAAAGAGATAATGAACTTAAATAAGTCAAGACAATGTCAATAGAAAAGAAAAAAAAACAACAAGTTAAAATTTGAAATTTGAAGTTCTAAGATTAAGACAACCCAATAGAGGAGATGAATTGGGTTTTAAAAAAATTTTTCAATTTAACCAAAAAAAATGTTTGTAATGTAACAATATAACACAACAAATATGCATTAATTAATACAAGATAGCACAGCTAATAACTAATATATATGCACTAATTAATACAAGATGTGTTGGCAAAGGAATAGTGTTTTGACCGGGATTTTTTAAAACGTGTGTTGGGGAAAAAATGCATGGTATGGGATGGTCCGGCCAGTTACGAAATGAAAAAAGCAAATATGTTCTATGGCCTCCCCGGCCGGCCAATGTTGAGCACGCTGTATTTTGTCTTTATGTATATATATATGACGCCTTCGTGATCATATATAGACCACGCAGGTCGTACTGATCTACACAAGCTCAGAGAACACTAAAGTATCTTCTCCACGAGATTTCTTCTATTCCTTTTCATTCTTTGAGTGTTTTCATAGTCTTTTGATATATGATTGTAATGATATTAGGCAATTCATGACTTGTTGGTACCATAAGATTCTGTGCAAGCCTCACTTCTGATGCTTCATTTGTAATCCATATTCTATAGAAATCTTCGTCCATATATAACCCACGCGGGCGTACTCTACACAGAAGCTCAAGCTGCAATACATCAGCGAGAGAACACTAAGGTATCATGTTGACACCTAATTTTCTTATCATCATGGAGTTCATTGAATTTGGTGTTTCAAGAGCCAATCAGGTGAGACTGGAAATATACCTTTTCCAGGAATTTTAACCCTTAGTTGGTCTTCAGTCGCGTCTTGCAAACTGAGTGTGACTTGAATTCAGAAACGTGTCCAGAAGGTACCTAAGCTACAAAATTATATTATATTCTCTACCTAATCCTAGCCGGCTATCTGAAAATTTACGGGTAGTGTTGGTTGATATACTGGTCGACCAGTTGATATATCTTGAGCGATAAATTGATAGACTCCGCACGGAACCTATCATAAATGCATTTGAATGGGTAACAAAGGAATATTATTTTTGACCTTGCAAACAAAATACAAATAAAAAAGTAAACGTTACTTTCATATGGCTGTAGCTTTTCTATAGGTGGAGGCCTCCGTCTATATATAACCCACATGGCCACATGTACAGGTCGTACTGATCTGCAGAGACGCTCAAGCT
>CM025852.1:15660435-15694505 GCA_003952965.2 Morella rubra
ACTATTGGAGGCTACTCTTGGGAGCCCCACTCTTCACTTTGTTCTTGTGCAGGCCCTCGCATTCTCGTGAACTCTTTCGGCGGCCCATTCTTAGCTAGGCAAATCGAAATTTTGTGACATCATCAGCTATAACTTCAAACTGTCTTACTGGGAATTAGAATATTTTATAATTTTTTACTCAAATTACATAGTACAATTTAGATAAAGATAAATATAATAGGTAAAATTTATATTATTTAATGTTATTCATATAAAGTTTCAGATATTTTAAGTCATACAATAAAAGTCACATGCTGTGTATATCTCTCTTCATTATGCAATTCGGGCACGAAATTATAGAAGATCCTGGTCCTTCTAGATAGATAAAATCCACAAAACTCAAGGGAAACAAAAAAAAAAAACTGAAGAACAGAGGAGCAAAGAATGCACTAGTTCAATAAAACATGTTTGCAAACTAAATTTTTGGTCAAAATTTCAATGAATGTTCTCCAACTATTGATGTTCTTTAAAGTCGTCCTTGCTCTCCAAAATCCTAATTGGTACTCTCTTGTAAGCCTCTTTGAAATATTTGGGTCACGTATAATTAATCTAATGATATTAGGACTAGGCGTATCTCATCTGAACTTTTGTTAGAGCAGTGAAGGATCCAAATAATCTACACCCAACCCGTATATATAAGATTTCAAAGCTCAATGTTAAGTGTTTATTAAGGAAAAGTTTGAGATTAAATCAGTTTTGATTGGCCCGTTATTTAACGAAAAAAATCTGATTGGGCCTCCTGGAAACATTAAAATGACTCTAACATGTTACAGTTCGATAGCCCAAGCTCCACAGAGACGGTGTTCCTCTCTCCATTCGGAATTCTCCGCAACTTCCGAGTGTTTCCTCCGTGAAAAACTAGCTCCGGTTTGAACCCCTCGGTGTAATTCTATGACCATCTATTGGGGACTACCCAATCTTGACCATTCAAGCCCTGCACAAATCAGCGTGAATGCCCCAAAGTTTGAAGAAATAAGGTGAATCCTGCCGCCCGGATGAGGACTGCTCATGAACCATTCGTGCGTCAAAGCGACTTCTTTCGATATCCCACATCGTCTAAAGAAAGTTAAATTATAACTTTATAATCCTTTTTCAAAGCATTGTAATAGCCGAGCTAGGTAGCACTAGCTTGTAACTCGAGCGAGGGCTTTAAATTGGTGGGACAGTGCTACAACTCACTTGGTAGGGTTAGTTTGATGCAATAATCCGGCTCGCCCGTTCCAAGTGGAGAGCTGATTCTAGCGGCTTGGGCGAAGGCCTGAACTTCTTGTCTCCTAAAGCGGAGGGTACTGCGTGAGGCTGGTTTCACAGAGCAGCGAGCACCTCCCGCTCTCAACAGTGGAAGGATAACGGGCCGGTGCTCGGTGTCCCACATTGCTTGTGGGTTGAGCTCACTTGAACCACCAATTTTTTTGGATTTTTGTTTGCTGGGTTTAATTACCATTCGTTGGCTCATTGTCCCTAATCCCTATGTCCATTTTTGATTTTGTTTTTAGATTTAATTACCATTGGTTGGTTCATGTGGTATTTCAAAATTTCAAAGTAATCCCATGTCCATTTTTCAATATTAAAAATTTCATAAGTATCACTCCATATATGTCTCAAAGGTCTTAGCTAGATCAAATATGTCATGCAGAGGTAGTATTAATTAATTTTTAACGACCAAAAAATAGATACGTGAAGGTCTAATATTGTATTGGATGTGTCCTCGTTAACTGCGTAGGAGCTTGTTGTCCAAATGCAGATGTCAGTCGACATAAAGGCCTGTACTGACATATTAATATTCCGTAGGGATTACTTTAAGACGAAAAATACTCTAAGGACTAGTTTGGAATTTTGAAATACCACATGGACCGATAAAGTAACTAAGCCTATAATTTTATACTATTACGTGCAATATAAAAAAATTTATTTTTTGAAAAACTCTAAGATGTTTTAAACGTACATGAAGAATAGACTGACTTCATATTTATGAAGAGTAAAGCCTCCGTTTTTTTCAAAGTAAAACTTTACATAAAATTTTCTCTATTGAAATATTTTCAAGAAAATTTATTTATTTTATGTGTTTGATTTCATTTTAATAAAAAAAAAATTAAAATATTTTGTGATGTCTGGCTCACTTAATCATTTACGTAATTGTATAAAATGCACGCCAGTTCCAAGTGGGAGGTTGGCTTCAGCAAAAGCCCCTCGCTCACCTCTCAATAGTGGAAGGACAACAGGTCGATGCACGGGTGGCCCAAAATTCCTTGTGAGTTAAGCTCCACTTGAACCACCAAAATGGTCTTAGCGAATTCTTTAGCCATACTGTTGTATGAGCACTCTCATCACAGATTGGGCTAAGGCCTCTTTGCCTTGGGCATGCCCAACACAAAGTATAAAATCAGTCCAATCCAGCATGAGTACCTACCCCTTTTTGCATTAGGCCTCTCTTTTCTAATTTTGCTCCACGAAATTTAAGCTTTGTTGCCTGTTTCTCATTTCTCCTCTTTATCGCTTAAGAGGGTGAAATTTCTCTTATATCTTTTTGGTTGAAGATTTTATTAATTTACCTACCATTATCTGTTCTCATATGATCTCCACATATCAATCTTGTTGGTTTTTGTTCACAATCGATATTTTTGATGATTTCCAATAAATAGTTTAAGTTTACAAAATGGACATTTTCAAAGACAAAGACATTGGTATAAAGAGCCAAAGACAAAGATTAAAATTAAGAAGATGCAAGGAGCTAAAAAGTGAAGATTCAAGACCATAAGGATAACCTTGTACTCTTAGTTTATTTTGAAAGGATTTGAATGCACACACTTGCATATTTTTCAAATCGTGCATAATCTTCTTATCACAATTTTGACAACCAAAATGCGCTTTAAATTTTTCAAATCATCCTTATATAAACTCTCAGGCCTCAGTTATACTTTTGGGAAGTTAGTTTTTGAAGTGGGATTTCAAAAACGTCAAAAAGGAGCTTTTTAATTGTAGCGGTCTATGAAAATGATTTGTAGTGATCGACCGCTACATGAAGCGAATGATGAGATAAAATTTGACAACATTCAAATTTTATAACCGTTGAGCAACGGCTAGTTGAAACGATCGATCGGTACAACGGTAAAATTATCAAATCAACCCTCAACGGCTAGAAACGACTAGTTTTCTCATGTGGCCTAAATATAGACCTTCCTAATGTCTCAAAACAAGAGAGAACGACCACATATCATTTTACATAGCTTGATAAATATCTTAAACCTTCTTATTCTATATTTCTCGTATCATTCACACAAATTACACTTTCTTATCCTTGTTATTGTGTGAATCAAAGAGATAGAACTTTCCATTTTCATATCCACTATTTGAGAGAGTTTATTATTGTATCTTCCTATCCAAAAGAGGTGATTCCTTTAGTGAGGTTGTTCGCTAAAGAAGAAGCTTAGATAGAGTATATCTCAAGCTTGGTTGGGTTGTGAGTGGCGAGCCCGAAAAACCACTTGGGTTATGAGTGTTGAGCCCAGAAAAGCAATTTGTAAGGTTCTCTAGCACCCGGAAGTTAGTGTGTACACTATTTGAAAATAGTGAGAAAACCTCAAGGCTCAAGTAAAGGAGCTTGAGGGGTGGTGGTAGGCGGGTTTTCGCAAATCACCTAAAAATCACGTGTTTGCTTATCTATCCTTACTCTTTACATTTAGCACTTATCGTATCAATACTTGTTTAAATACTTGTGCTAAATTAGTCTTTACTTTGCAAACATGACTTTTGGGCTTAAAAGCGAAAAAGTTTAGAAACCCAATTCAACCCCTCTCTTAGATTGGACTTATACAATCGACCTTTAAGGAATTAGGTCTTCCATACTCTTGTATGATTTAGAAGTTGATTGACAATATTTCTGTGTCATTTCCTTCATCTAAAATCTGTGTCCTCCTCCCGGGCTCTATTAACCTGGTGACTCTTACTCAGAGTCGAGCTCATCTTGCTCGTTGTTCTCGTCAGAGGTCTGCTTTGCATAATTGTCCTCCTCTAGATACAGAGATTGATCCTTTCTCTTATATTTCATCTACTTATGCTCCTCCTATTCATCCATCCACAGATATTCCATTATCTTCTATCGCTCCTCCTTTGGATCCTCTCATTTCTCGTGTTCTATCTGTCATTTTAGATCGAGTGGAAACTATTATGGATCACTCTTTAGTCACGACGGAGCATCTTGGAAAGCTTCAACGTGATTATGATGGGACTTGTGCTGAGTTGAGACATTTACGCAAGGAGTTTGTCTCTCTTCGTCATTCTTTAGTCTGGGAGAGATCGTCTTCTGGTGACTCTTACTCAGAGTCGAGCTCATCTTGCTCGTTGTTCTCGTCAGAGGTCTGCTTTGCATGATTGTCCTCCTCTAGATATAGATTGATCCTTCCTCTGATATTTCATCTACTTTTGCTCCTCCTATTCATCCATCCACAAATACTTCATTATCTTCTATCGCTCCTCCTTTGGATCCTCTCATTTCTCGTGTTCTATCTGTCATTTTAGATCGAGTGGAAACTACTATGGATCACTCTTTAGTCACGACGGAGCATCTTGGAAAGCTTCAACATGATTATGATGGGACTTGTGCTGAGTTGAGACGTTTACGCAAGGAGTTTGTCTCTCTTCGTCGTTCTTTAGTCTAAGAGAGATCGTCTTCTATTAACCTAGTGCTCTTACTCAGAGTCGAGCTCATCATGCTCGTTGTTCTCGTCAGAGGTCTGCTTTGCATGATTGTCCTCCTCTAGATACAGAGATTGATCCTTCCTCTTATATTTCATCTACTTCTGCTCCTCCTATTCATCCATCCACAGATATTCCATTATCTTCTATCGCTCCTCCTTTGGATCCTCCCATTTCTCGTGTTCTATCTGTCATTTTAGATCGAGTGGAAACTATTATGGATCACTGTTTAGTCACGACGGAGCATCTTGGAAAGCTTCAACGTGATTATGATGGGACTTATGCTGAGTTGAGATGTTTACGGAAAGAGTTTGTCTCTCTTCGTCGTTCTTTAGTCCTGGAGAGATTGTCTTTTGGATTTGAGGAGTTTGCTTCCTGAATGCTGATCTTCTTCATTGCTGCTATTGATGCTTTTGATGATGATCCTCCACAGCCAGATGATGATAGACCCTCTTCTACTGCAAGTTAATTCTTTGTCAATTCGTGGCAAAACGAGGGAGATTATTTTGAGGGAGAGTGAGTTATTTTTTAGTTTTGAGCGATGTAGTGAGGATAACATATGTTTGTTTTTTAGATATTTGATTGAGTTAGAATATTGCATGTTAGTACATCTAAAATTAATATAATATTAATTATTTAATGTTTTTAATATTAGTTTTAGTCGAAAAGATGGTCAACAAGCATAAATTTAAGTTGTGCATTTAATTGTTGAATTATATGACTTTTGATTTAATTTATTGCACATGCAATTATTTCCATCTTTAGCTTACATGTTCTTAAATCATACCATGTCCAAATGCATTCTAAAATCATTATTTTTATCATTTGCACTATAATTATTGGTGTTGTAATTATTTTATGAATTTAATTTCGTCATATAATGTCATAAACTAATTAAGTATTTTTGTGCAGGGTGATAAAATTAATTGCTTTCTGGACTAATAGACAACAAGAGCAGTCTACTGGACACATGGCAGAGCAAGAGGATTCATTAATGGCAATGCTGTAATTCAACGAAGAAATGAGAGACACTTAAATCCCAGCCCTCCATCTCTCTTTCACTTCCCTTTTCATTTTAACCTAACGAACCATATATCTTAATTCTCCTTCTCCTTACTTTTTCTAACCTAGCTCATTTTTTCTCTATTTTCTCTCCCTCTCCCTGTCCATTCTTCCCCTATTTATTCTCTCTTTTTCCTTTTCGCAAGAAATCACTTGACCTCTTTATTTTATTTTCCAGCAACATTTTTTCTCTCTCTCCTCCCACTTTTATTTTTCTCTCTATTTGCCGCTCACCACCTTTTCTCTCTCTATTTTTTCTCTCTTTTCTCTCCTTTGTTTTAACCTGGCAACACCTCATTATTCTCTCTCTCCTCTCTCCTTTTTTCTTTCAGCACCCCTCTCTATTCTCTCTCCCTCTCTTTTCTCTTTCCTCCATTTTTTTCTCTTGTCCAAAACCCTAGTTTTTCTCTATAGCTTTTCTTTATTTTGTGCCTTACTTTCTTCTCACTCTACTTCTCACCTTTTATTTTTCCTTCTTTCTCTTATCCCTCAATTTTCTCCCTTATCTATACTCTCTCTTCTCCTATTTTTTCTACTTTGGCCGAATATCACTTTCTCTCTCTCTTTTGTTATATTTTCTTCTTTTCTCATGGTTTCCAACATCAAGTTTTATTTTTTAGACCTTATTTTCAGTTTCTAAATTAATTTCTTTTATGCTTTATTATTTCAATGTCTTGTATTTCAATTCTTAGGATTTAGATTTAAGTTTCTCGCTTTTTAATTTCCTGTAATTTCTATTTCAATTTTGGATTATGTTCTTGTTGTTTGTTTCTTTTAACTTAAATCTTGGGTTGTAATAAGATGATATCATTTAATCAAATAATCTTGTGCTCTCTTTTTTATTCGTTGTCAATTACTTATTTTTGTCATTTAATTTCTATCATTTACTTATTGTCATTTACTTTCCGTCATAATTTTAGTCCTTTATCAATTTTTCTTTTTCCTAGCTCGATGTATAGGTTTTCTCATGAAATTGGCAAAGAGGGAGTTTGTTAGTGTTTATTGACATATTTCGTGTCAAATTTGAATTCTAATTTGAATTATTTAGATAAGAGTTTGTTTAAAGGTCCATTTGTTTGCTCGTAAAACTATTATTTTATGTAAAAAAAACTTTTCATTGAAATGTTTTCAAGAAAAAATTTTCTTTTTCAATGTTTGGTTATTCTTTTAAAATATTTTCAAGAAACTATTTTTTGATGTTTGACACACTTAATGATTAAATATTTACATAAAAAGGCTTAACTATCGTACATGTCTCTATAGTTTACACTTTTGACATTTTGCATGTAGTTTAACAGCCAAATCAAACATAAGGCAATAATTTATTGTTTTTGAAATAAATGACATGGAATAAAATATTTTGGAGCTTGAGGGAAGCTTACTGATTTTTGCCTATACATATGAGGCGTACTATAATGTCCCCCCCCCAAAACCAAAAAAAAAAAAAAGGTTTATGGAAAATTTGAGCTTATTTTGTTTTTTGAAAAATAATAAAGCTTTTATAGTTGACTTGAAAACTTTTTACTTTGACCTCATTTTCAGGTGCTTGCCAAATACCTGAAAACAAGTAAAACAAATTATGAAATTTGTTTTACAAGCAAACAAATGGACCTTTAAGTGTCAAGATGTCTCCTAAGAAGATTAGGATTGAAAAGCATTTGAATTATGAAGATAAGGATGAAGAACATTTGAATTTTGAAGGAAAAGTTCAAATTCATGGAGTGTGATCCGTTCCTAAAATCTCTCAAATTTATCTCCAGAATATGACTTCGTCCTACCTTCGCCTGATCTTGGCTTGAGCAAAAAAGGTGTTTTACACAGAATCAGCTTACCTAGCTTCGCCTGAACTTGGCTCGAGCGAAATAGGTGACTTTTTACACAGAACCAATTCACCCTACCTTCGCCCAATTTTGGCTCGAGTGAAAATGATGAAGTTTTATACAGATTCAATTCGCTCAATGCTCGCTCGATCTTGGCTCGAGCGAAACTTACCATATATGAATTTTCTTATCCTATTCTATTTAAACCGTGTGAGAACGACCAAGCTTTTTACCCAAGTCATGTTTTATTGTTTCTTGGAGTCTCATGCTTGAGAGAAAAATCCTTTGATACCTTTGCACCTAAAGTACTCATATTTTCTCTCTCCTACATCAATCACCATTGAAACCAACCTCTTATGAGAGGCTTTCAGAGAGCTTAAGGAGACTGGAGGCCGGAGTTAACAGTGTTGAAGAACCAGGGCGTTCTTGAATAGATTCATAAGAAAACCTCAGAAGGCTGAGGGTTAGCCCCAAGGAAGGGGGTCTAAACTGGATTGTTTAGATTATTACTTCAGAGTAGTTAGAGTCAAACAACTAGATGTTGCTCATGTCTGAATCACCAATGTAAGGTTTATCTTCTTAGTGAATTTTGGTGGCTGCTAGCCCAGAGTGATTTTTCCTTAGATAAGGTTTTATACTTTGTCATCAAATTTCTTGGCTTGACGTGTGATTGATATTTTATTTGTGTTTAATATTTGTTAATTGTTTAATACTTTCCAGATCTAGACAAGACTAATTTATAACTCGTTTTAAATTCATCTAATCATTGAAAAAGAAAGTATCAACAAGAATTCACCCCCATCTAGGTGTTCTTTAGGGTCTAAACCTTGTTTTTCATGAGGACCCCTAAAACAATCTTTCCCCTTGCACACATTATGATTTCTTGATCACCTAACCCGCCGAAAGGTTAGACTGGGCCTAGGTAATAGAAAGCTATTCATCAGATCGTTTTTCGGTCAGATCCATTGGGCAACCTCCTAGACATAAAGGAGGGACACGATAAGCTCTCTTGAAAAAAAAAAAAAAAGATACTCTTCCTGTCATCACCAAGAGAGAGCTAAATTCACCATCGGAGGCTACCCTCAGCAGCCCCACTCTTGACCTTGTTCTTTTGCAAGCCCTTGCATCCTTGTGAACTCTTCAGCCCATTCTTAGCCAGGCAAACCAGAATTTTGCAACATCATTAATTAGCTATAACTTCAAATTGTCCTACTAAGGATTAGGATACTTTGTAATTTCCTACTCGAATTGCATGGTACAGTTTACAAAAAATATACACAATAGGTAAAACATATACTTTTTAATGTTGTCCATATAATTTCAGACACTCTAAGCCATATAATAGGAGCCACATTGTGTCTATCTCTCTATCTCATGCAATTGCGAATTATAGAAGAAATTATAGAAGATCCTGGTCCTTCTAGACTAAATACAATCCACAAAACTCAAGGGAAAAAACTGAAGAACTAGGAGTAAAAGAATGCACTAGTTCAATAAACATGTTTGCAAACTAAATTTTTGGTCAAAATTTCAATGAATGTTCTCCAACTATTGATGTTCTTTAAAGTCCTTGCTCTCCAAAATCCTAATTGGTACTCTCTTGTAAGCCTCTTTGAAATATTTGGGTCACGTATAATTAATCTAATGATATTAGGACTAGGCGTATCTCATCTGAACTTTTGTTAGAGCAGTGAAGGATCCAAATAATCTACACCCAACCCGTATATATAAGATTTCAAAGCTCAATGTTAAGTGTTTATTAAGGAAAAGTTTGAGATTAAATCAGTTTTGATTGGCCCGTTATTTAACGAAAAAAATCTGATTGGGCCTCCTGGAAACATTAAAATGACTCTAACATGTTACAGTTCGATAGCCCAAGCTCCACAGAGACGGTGTTCCTCTCTCCATTCGGAATTTTCTCCACAACTTCCGAGTGTTTCCTCCGTGAAAAACTAGCTCCGGTTTGAACCCCTTGGTGTAATTCTATGACCATCTATTGGGGACTACCCAATCTTGACCATTCAAGCCCTGCACAAATCAGCGTGAATGCCCCAAAGTTTGAAGAAATAAGGTGAATCCTGCCGCCCGGATGAGGACTGCTCATGAACCATTCGTGCGTCAAAGCGACTTCTTTCGATATCCCACATTGTCTAAAGAAAGTTAAATTATAACTTTATAATCCTTTTTCAAAGCATTGTATAATAGCCGAGCTAGGTAGCACTAGCTTGTAACTCGAGCGAGGGCTTTAAATTGGTGGGACAGTGCTACAACTCACTTGGTAGGGTTAGTTTGATGCAATAATCCGGCTCGCCCGTTCCAAGTGGAGAGCTGATTCTAGCGGCTTGGGCGAAGGCCTGACTTCTTGTCTCCTAAAGCGGAGGGTACTGCGTGAGGCTGGTTTCACAGAGCAGCGAGCACCTCCCGCTCTCAACAGTGGAAGGATAACGGGCCGGTGCTCGGGTGGCCCACATTGCCTTGTGGGTTGAGCTTCACTTGAACCACCAATTTTTTTATTTTTGTTCTCAATTTATTTTATTATAGGTTTAATTACCATTCGTACGTGCGATATTTCAAAATTTCAAATTAGTCCGCGTCTCCATTTTCTAACAGTAAAGTATCAATGAGTATTTGTTCTCAATTTATTTTATTATAGGTTTAATTACCATTCGTACGTGTCGCGGATATTGAGGCTCAAGAATTCTCAAAGTGGAAGGATAACGGGCCGGTGCTCGGGTGGCCCACATTGCCTCTTCACTTGAACCACCAATTTTTTTATTTTTGTTCTCAACCATTCGTAATAGTCCGCGTCTCCATTTTCTAACAGTAAAGTATCATCCCATATATGCGTGTCCGTATAGTTTAATGTTTCCTCATAAATATATCTAGGATAAGTTTTTTTATCCCGTCATTCTTGTGGTATAACCTGTTTCCTTATTATGTCCCTCTGTTGACCTTTCATCCATAAACTAACGAAATTTGCTATCGTCCCTCTTTTAAGCTATTGAGATATTGACGAATTATTTAGTAAGATAAAAAAAATTAATAAGAGAAAGTTATAACTGGTCTAATTTAAGGAGTAAATGTGGATAGCAGATGATGATGATTTTTATTTTTATTTTATTCTAGGTTTAATTACCATTCGTACGTGTGATATTTCAAAATTCCAAATTAGTCCGCGTCTCCATTTTCTAACAGTAAAGTATCAATGAGTATCATCCCATATATGCGTGTGTCCGTATAGTTTGATGTTTCCTCAAAAATATATCTAGGATAAGTTTTTTTATCCCGTCATTCTTGTGGTATAACCTGTTTCCTTATTATGCCCCTCTGTTGACCTTTCATCCATAAACTAACGAAATTTGCTATCGTCGCTCTTTGAAGCTATTGAGATATTGACGAATTATTTAGTAAGATAAAAAAAATTAATAAGAGAAAGTTATAACTAGTCTAATTTAAGGAGTAAATGTGGATAGCAGATGATGATGATTTTTATTTTAATTGGCTTTGATTAGCCATGTTAGCCATGTCAAGAAGTTGTGAGAGACGTGGCGCCATTTTATTGGTTCTCCCTAAAGATAATTGATTTTTGTTCTCAATTTATTTTATTTTAGGTTTAATTACCATTCGTACCTGTGGTATTTCAAAATTCCAAACTGAAGCGCCTCTGATGCGGATACGATGCTAAACTCATGATGGAGATTCTGTGCGTAGGGAAAGTTCGAAACTTTTGATGCTGCGCGTCTCAAAAGTGATTGCAAAAGGATTTGACAAATATGAACCGGAAAAGAAATATACCAATTGGATTCTAAAACTGGGAAAAATTAAAATTGATCGAATTATCACTGTCACAAACTGAGCTGGCAAATATATACATAGTAAAGAAAAAAAAATTAAAACTAAGAAATCTAATTAAAAAATTGCTGAATCCTAATTTCCGAGAAGTCCAAATTTAACGAAGCTTCGATTTTTGGTGGCATTAAGACGCCGGGCTTCTTCGCTGGGAGAGGGCTTTCCACCTCGTCTTCCCTGGAGATGAAGAACTTTAGGTGAGAACTCCGGCAAGGCGAGGAGGTTGAGTTTTACAAAACGACACAGATCTCAACACACCATTTTCGTCTCTAGATTTTCATCACTTTTAAAAATTCATGCTTAGATTTTCACGTTTATCACACATAGTCCTTGAGTTTTATGATGTTGTCAAAATGGTCATTTCGTCCACTTCTGTTAGTTACTTGCCTAGTCAACTAATGACCCTACATGTCATAGCCAACCAAAAAGTGAAGTGTAAAAAAAATTTATTTAAAAATCTCGGGTCAATTTTTTTTGCGCCACATTAGTAAAATAAAAAAACTACAAAAAAATAATAATAATAATAAAATAGAAAGGTTTTTTTTTTTTTAACAAAAAAATCAAACGGGAGCCATTGAGCCACTGCGGGCAGGCCGGTGGCTCAGCAAGCCACCCCCCACAGGGGGAGCCCAGATTTGGCTACCCCTTCTCCAGGGGAGGCCAGTGGCCCATGCGAGTGATCTGGGCTCCCCCTTTGCGGTGTGGCCGGGAGCCAACCCTTCTCCAGGAGGCCAGTGGCTTTCAACCACCCCTTCCAGGGAGGTTGTGGGGTGGCTCACGCCTCCGTTGTTTGTTCGGGTCTTTTTGGTTTTTTTTTTTTTTCAAAAAGTTTCAATAAAAAAAATCTTAATTTATTTTGGATGCCTAAAATATCTTTTTTGTTGAATTTCTTTTTATAGAAGGTAGCATAGATTCTATTGAGATTTTGTGATAAAGGTATTGAAGTTTGTAAACAGTTATAAAATTTGTGAAAAAAATATTAAATCTGTAAAAAGTTGTTGAAAATTATGAAAAAATAATTGTACAAAATTTTTGGTTGCGTCTAAACAAGGGCTTAATTCTTTATTTTGTCCCTTTTAGAGAAAATCATTCATTTTATATGGAGGTAGCTCAGGTAGATTAGAAGTGCTTTCACTACTCCGGACGGCGGTCTTGTGATTGGACTCTTATGATTTTTGAACGTTTCAGTTTCGGCAACTATCAAAGCTTCCAAAAGAGGATGTCCCTATCTCTACTTCTCGCCTAAATACTGTTGCTCAATCAGATTCTAATTGATTGCATATCATGCCCAACCCACGTGATGCCCTACATTCCTTGTCTATCTACTTGACTTATTGCAATAATATCCGGCGGAAAACTTTGTGATATTTGTAATTGTACAAGTGACGACTATCTTTCCTAGGAGACGAAGGCAACCACGAACAAAAGATAAAACATTTTATAAGACTAACTTTGTGTTTTAATGAACAAAAATTTTTTTTGGTGAAATCTTTTTTATTGAAGGTAGTATAGATTATCTTGGGATTGGTGAAAATATTGTTGTAGTTTATAAAATAAGTATTGAAATTTGTAAAAAGTTGTTGAATTTTGTAAAAAAAGTTGATGGAGTTTGTAAAAAGGTATTGACCTTGGTGAAAAATTGATTGTTTCTGGCATCCAAACATAGGCTAAAGCTAACTAATTACACATATTATGGCAAATTACATACAATCCTCAATCATTCTAATTTAGGAAAATATCCCTAAATAAGGGAGATTCTTCAATCAACTAATTGATTTAAGAAGATATCTCTAAATCAAGAAGATATGCTGGTTCGAGGGTGTGGAATGTGATGTAATTGGTAATTTGGATCCTAAAATATCATGTCTAATAGTTAAGGGGCGAAAATTGAAGTTTCTCCCAAATATCATCTCTAACATGCTATGTATTTTGTATTGTTACAAACTTTTATAATAATATCTAGTGTGGATTTATCAAAAGACAAAACAAAACAAAACAAAACAAATAAGAAGATAACGAAGGATGTTTTTGTTTTTGAGTAAGCTATCTAGTATAAATATATCACAAAATACAAAGTTCAGCTTGGAAAGTCCAGACCAATTACATCTAAGTGCCAAGACAATAACCAGAGCCTTACAAAGGCCCATGTGGTAACTATATCCCAGCTGATCATCGAGGGACGAAACCCCTTAAGACAACCAATTCTCTTTCAAGAATGCAAGCGGAAGAATTTCATGTACCAGCATGTAATCGGTTCCCATGCCAAAGGACGTTCTTGCATTTCTCTCCGTCCAAATGCAAAACACCATATATAGCAGCAAGCATATCTCTTCAAGTTAATGTATTCATTAAAGATCTACCGTTAAACTAAGAAGCAGTTCATTGGATGAGGTCATTCCAATCCCTATTTGTCCTTGGCAGGAGCCACTTATTACCCAAGATAGTCCACAATCTGCTGGAAAATCTGATATAAATGATTCAAAACTTCCGCAACTTCAAGGATATGGGGTGTTGGTCAGCGGATCGGTCAGTTCTTTTTGGAATTTGTTGTAGCGTTAAACCTAACTCATTCGAATACTGGATCAGAATCTTTTGAGCCTAGTGAATATGAATAAGTACTCGGATTTCCTTCGTTACAAAAAAAAAAAAAAGGTTAAGAATATAATTCAAATAATAAAATATATATATTCCTAACAATTTAAGCTTGTGGGATAAATAATGATTTTACATGATATCAAAAATAAGATCTTAAGTTTAAGACCTGACTCTTCAATGCCTTCCTATTTCAATTAAAAATGACAAGTGTTGAGCTTATCAATCAATATGAGTCCAACCTACACGTAAAAGAGAGTATTAAAACTCGTTAAAAAAAAAAAAAAAAAAGGGTCAAGAATATAATTCAAATAATAAAATATATATATTTCTAACAATTTAAGCTTGTGGGATAAATAATGATTTTACATGATATCAAAAACGAGATCTCAAGTTTAAGACCCGACTCTTCAATGCCTTCCTATTTCAATTAAACATGAAAGTGTTAAGCTGATCAACCAATATGAGTTCAACCTACACATAAAAGAGAGTATTAAAAAATGTAATTAAAATAATAAAATCTACATTTTCTTAATACCTTGAGATTTTGGTATTGAAGTGATTTCACAGCTTTTTCACGAAGTCGGCATGTGTTGGGTCATCCTTAAATGGCGAGACAAAGGATTAACGCATGGGGAGGTGTGACATCTATGGACCACACAAGTTTATGCCACTGAACTTTGCTTCCACCCTTTCGAAAGGAATCAAATGGACTTTGGTGGTGAAAAGAAGGACGTCTAGACAAAGATGATATACTACGTAGAACTGCATGATCATAATTGTAATTTGCACTCTTCTTCTTGTTATAAAAAAATTATACTCTTCAAATCCTAAATTCCCCCCATCTATTATTGAAATTTTTGAAAGGAGGGCCTTGTGTACGTCTTGGTTGCATCATGTTGACATGGGTTATATTAATTCAGTTGCAGGGCTATCCAAAAAGGCTGCAGGCCAGAGAGTCCAATAGCTTTGAAGTGACAAAAGTTTACAAAGCCAAAAAGTGCGGCACATTTTCCACGCTTTCGAACGTATAGGAAGGATGGGTTCATGAACCCGTACTCCATTCCAATTATTCCTGGACCAGTGGAGAACAAAAGCGGAGTTTAAAATTTGAAGCCCGAGCAAGCATGGAATTAGACGTAATAAAAATAAGAGATCAAATAGTGTGTGAAAAATTAAGTAGGAATAGAAGAGGAGAGGGTCCCTTTTTCTTTGTATTCCATACTAATCAATATGTCTGAAAGGGTACTACTGTCATGATTAGAAAGATAAATTTTCACTGACTGAATGAATTATATTCAGATATAGGTGTGAATTCGAATCCTATCGCTTGTAAATAAGTCCTTTACTTATCGTTGCATATGTTGGAACCGATGCTTCCTGTACACCATCTAAAAAAAGACTTTTCTTAATAGATTAAACTTTAGCCAGAAGATAGATCTGATGGTTAGTCCTTTCTCGTACCATCAATATTATAAAACTGATCTTGACACATCGCCATCCCAATTTCTGCTTTACACAAATTAGAAAATTACCCCCACTTACAATGTTGTTCATATTTCCTCTTTCTTTTACTTTTTTTCTCCTTCAGATGTTGATCTTTATAATCCTTCTACTGGACCAGATACTTCTTATAGTGGATGCTTAGGCAAATCCTATCAAAATATGCTTCAACTTGTGAATGGAAATCTGAACTCTCATGTCAAGGATGCTTCAACTTGTACGTTTTGGTCTATCCAGTTTCATACTCGCTTCAGGTCATTCACAAGAATTTGGGTAGCTTTTCTAGATAGTTGTATATTTCCCCCACCAACTCCTTGACTAACTCGAAATTACTCCCATTGGCGAGTAGTCCAATTTTCAAATTTGTCTGAGTCCTAGATGTGTACTGTAAGGTCCATGACAACGTGTTGATGAAGGTAGTTGAGTCAAAACATAAGTTGGCACCTCTCAAACCAGAACTTTTGTGAATGGCAGACTCTTGAAGCTGCTATCGATCACTGAAGTCGTGAAAACGTCTCACTCATTGCTGGTGTATCTTGTATAATAAAGGGAGATAAGGCATTGGGCAATTGACCCTAGTTTTCGTCAAAAGCTACTTTAAGGATAAGGCTTTATTTCTTTATCAATCAATGCTTCATCATGTCAAATTGATGTGGCTCAGAAAAAAACTTCGAAAAAAGAAAAAGCTTCAATATTTAGAGTCCAAAACTACATATTTCCTGGCATCTGCTTATTCAATTATTGAAATTCATCTATTTATACTTTTCAACAAAATCATTAGGATAAAATTAAGTGAACAAGAAGTTATAGCACTATCTTGACGGTAAGATACTATACGAAGTCGTATATTAATTAATTTTAAACGTTTGAGAGTGCAAATACAACATGAAAATTGGTAGTTTGGATACCAATATGGCACTGACACCATAATTTAGGAGATACTACAAGAAATTATTTGGTTATGGGTGACAAAAAAAATTTATCAACAAAAGTTACTAATTCGTTACTAAAGGCTTGGGGTGGACAAAAATAATTTGTCACCCGATTTGTCACTATAAGCTTGTCACGAAAGAGTGTGGGTGACAAATTTTAATATTCCTCACACAAATCAGTCCGAACGAACCAATTACACATTCAGACGATATTCCGTTTGCGTGACAGATTTGAATTCTGCCATACCTAAATTATATTTGTTCGTTTGAATAATGCGTGTGAACAATCTCTAGTAGGTAAAGTATTTCTGCTTCGTCAATGATTATCCATTTGCGTGTATTAAAAAGAATGACTTATCAGATAATCATTTTCTGAATAACCAAAAAATATGTCATTGAAAATGAAGTTTGCATAGTTGTAAGTAGCATTCGGAATTTTATTCTGTAATGGTGTGGGAATGGGAATGGTCGTGCACACATCGCGCATGTCTTATCATGCAAACAAATATATAGGTGTTCGGACAGTATTTGTTTTATATTAATATTTACGAATTTGTTTTCATATAGAGACAAGGGGACTAGTTTTCAACTAGTGAAGAACGTCCAACAAAGGTCGTCAAGGTCATCCACTGTGATTGAAAAAAAAAGGATTTGCGGTTTTAAAAGGGTTGAGATTGTGGTTTTGATTGAGAGTCAGCAAAAACAATTTGTTACATCCCGTTTGATATCGTTCGAATGCACATTTTTTGGGACGCAATAAGTATTACATGATGCCATATCACACCTTTTGGGACGGTTTCATCCGTCTTAAAAACGTAAATTCTTTTGGGGACGGAATTTTCCGTCAATCATTCCGTCCTAAAAAAGATTTTTGGAGGAAAATATTGAGATGTCGACACGGACTCAATCTGTTCCAAAAACAGAATTTTCTGTTCCAAAATCAAGTTTGTTTAAGTCATGTCCATGAGTACGATAATGCAAGTATCTTCATCTATAGACATTTAATGCTTGAAAATATCAATATTAACGCCGCCCTGTACCTGCAAATATAGTGGGTACAAACCTGCATGAAATAATAATATCACTGGGGCCCGAGGCTTGAATTTAAAGCACAACTACTTTGTTGGATTCTATTAATTCGGGGGGACAAAAACTAACCTAAGTAGCCCCTCTTATCATCAAGCATTTTTCTGGTGTGCTTTCTTTTCCAGTACTCTAAAGGTTTTTGGTCTTACACGTTTTTGGTCTTGCTCCAATTCTTTCTTGATCTGTTTGTCTTTTCTTTTTGTTCCTTATATAAGTTGATTTGGATTCGGATCTCTGCAACGTTTTGCCGTATTATATGATACAATTCCGAGAGTAACCGATACAATATGTCAGTTTTATAATTCGACAATATAAATTTTATTGTGTAATATTTAATAATTGTTCTTTATATCTTGAATAACATATAATCAATTATAAAGAATATTGATCCTAATTATTATGTAAATCTTGGAGGACCTAGCTAGCTACACGACCGAATACTGAAATGTTGGAAAAAAAAAAATCTGAAGGGACGTTGGTCAAGTTATTATATCCCCGTCCCTGTCTCTTTCAATCACCAAAACAAATATATTTTTTTCCAAAACGTCTTGTAGATGTCACCTTTATGATCTCCACTACCCAACGGAATTATACGACAATGATTTCATAGAAAGCCACAATTAATTCCAGTAGGTTTACACTTATACTCACAGTTATTCATATATTATACGACAATGATTTCATAGAAAGTCACAATTAATTCCAGTATGTTTACACTTATTCTCACAGTTATTCATATATATATTATAGATTATTCGTCTATGTTCCATGTAGGCAATTTTTTTTTTTTTTTAAATTTAGGTCACAGTAAGATTTTGGATGATAAGTAAATTTAAATTTACTTAAATCTATTTAAAATTGATATATAATTGTTTCATTAGCTAAGCATTAAAGTGCAACCTCGTTTGTTGTTCTCATTTATCTAACCAGAAAGAAAAAAAAAAAAAAAAAAAGGGTCATGGAGGTTAGGGCAAATCACCGAATGAGATTTATCTACTTCATAATTGTTACTCTTCGTTTTCCAGTTTAGCAACATGAAGTATTATTTTGTTTTTTTTTTTTTTTTTTTTTTCTGTTAGTTGTGCACTAATCTCATATTCAACTCAGGACGCACCTTGCAATATAGAGCACATGTAAAGCATATGAATATCTCGACCAGCTCACAAGACAGAGATATCATTTAAGTGAAATTGGTGGTTCCAATCTAAGAGATTTGTGTCCGAGACTCGTTCTAAGATGGATACTATCAAGCTAGATCTTGGGACTTTCCTTTTCTTTTTTTATACACTATATTAGTTGCAGTTTCATATTATAAGTTTTTTTTTTTTACACTAATTACTTAACTAAGGTGCTTTGACTATATACACTAATTAAAATTTTTACTGTCTAAAATTTTATCATCATTATAAAAATTTCTCTTCCTTCACTTTTTCATTAATCCTCTTAAATTTTTTACTTTTTCATTAACTCTTATAAATTTTTTTATTTTTTTATCAATTATTTATTATCTCACCTTAATTTTTTTAACAACTCTTGTTTTCAAAATTTTAACCGCTCCAAAAATTTAAAACTCAAACACAAATTTTATGCGGGCCCACGAGGAAGCGTAGCCCTACACAAAAACGACTCGACAGTCGGCACAGCCTCTCAAACGCTAGACGACAACTTTTTGATGGCGAGAATATATCCACAGCAGAAACATTATTGTGTAATTAGGAACCCACTATAAATTAATTGGTGAACAGATTGACCTTTCGACACGTAGGCCCCACTCCCTCGTGGGTTAACACGCCCCAAGCGCCAAAAGACATCCACTGGATTGTGTCACGGGCCCCACCCGAGACCTAATCGGGGCTGGTAGGGTCCGTGACTAGGAGACGAGCTCGCAGGTCGACGTGTGAAAAAGTAAAACGAAGAGGACAAGAGATGCGGGGCCCAGCTCAGGGAAAAATTTGTAAAGACGAGTAGAAAACAAATATACAGTAGGTAGTACGGGGGTGGGTCCACCGTGATTGATGCAGAAGGCCAAGCGAAAGCCCTGCAGCCACACTCCCAGCCCCGGCGAAAAAAAGTCGAAGGAGCTGTCACTTGTCAGCCACGTGGGTCGTGTTTGCCTTTCTAATTAGTGCATTGTTAGGGATTTCGTGGCTGCTGGCTCTATATTCCCATTCTGCCATCGAGTTAAGCATTAAGGATAAGAAAAAATGATATATTTTTTTTAAAAAAATTTAAATATGTAGTTTTCAACCTCTCTTTAAGATTAGGACGTATTTGAGATTGTGTAGATAGAACTCACGGTCTTAGAGTCCAATTTTTTCTCGAAATTAGATCGGTTAGTTCAGACAGATATGAGCTTTACCTACAATGTTAACTTTCTTAAAGTTTACCTGTCATTTTAGCGAGTTTACTTAGGCAGTCTTGTTGTATAAGATTTTTTTTGAGTTAAATATACTTTTGTATCCTTTATGTTTAGAGGTATTGATATATTACACTCTAATGTTTTATCCTATTATGTTATTTCTCCCAACGATTTGCACTACGGAGTGAAAAATTTTGATCAATTTATAATCGTTTACACTTGTCATGTGACTTCAGTCTCCGTCAAATTACTATATTGTCATTGAATCTCAAACAAGTTACAATTGCTTCAGGCGAAAATCTTGTTTGAAGCTCATATCGTTAATATTCAAGGGCAATATGATAATTTGATAGGGACTGAAGTCACGTGAGAAGCATATGTAAATGATTATCATCTAATTTTATGCCAAAATTTCACGGAGTGCAAAAGGATAACATAATAAACTCAATGTCTCAAATGCAAAGTCAATTATAGATGTGCATAACATCGTCTATATGCTTGTCCCTCTATGTGAATCTTCAGTCTCTTCAAATTACTATCATTGTCTTTATTGAATCTCAAACAGTAACGAAAGCCAAAACCCAAAAGGAGAGGTTCCTCCGTGACTCAATATGATAATTTGATAGGGACTGAAGTCACGTGAGAAGCATATGTAAATGATTATCATCTAATTTTATGCCAAAATTTCACTTGCAAATCGTTAGGAAAGATAACATAATAAACTCAATGTCTCAAATGCAAAGTGTATTTAATCCATTTTTATTATAAAAGAAAAATACATATTCGTGCATTTTGTGCCTATTCACATCCCAATAATAAATAACAGCAAGTATGTGAATCTATCATTTATATCAAAAGGTTTTGATAAGAAGAAAAATATTTTATTATTCGAGTCTAATGTCCCTCTAACATGTGAATCAGATCAGACTCTTCTTTAATTAGGCAACTCAACAAGTGTAATATTTAATTGAAATTGAAGTCAAATCCTCTATACCATTTGAATTAACATTTCCTTAGCTCAGAACTCAGTAATTAATATTGTTCTTTAGATTTAGCCAGATTTTAAGTTGAAAGAGATATTTGGAAATTGCAAAAGCAAGAGATTTCCCCGGACTCTACTCGTTCTTGCTCTTTTATTGTTCGTTGATGGAAGTCCACGTTTTCTCGTTTCTCAGCTGTTTTGTGTCTCCTGTTGGCTGCTGACCCACTTTCCTCTGAGAGTTTTTTTTTTCTTTTCACTGTAAAGCCTCTCTCTCTCTGTGGCTATTTCTTTTTGCTACATTTACTTGGTAGTTTTACATCAAACGTGCTTTGCATCAAATGATTTGAAAGGGACACTTCAAGTTTGCTTTTTTTTTTAGTTTGTCTTAAATATCCGTGTGGGGCATCTATCACAAAACAGTGACAGAGGAAAGGAATAGACGAGGGTAAAGAAGTAAAAAGATATCAAGATATTTTCTTTTTCTCCTCCAGAAAGTTATTGAACTCTCAATTATCATTGCTTAATACTTTCTTTTCCCGAAGATATATCGAGTTTTGAGAAAGAAATTAAATTGTGGCCATGTTTTTTTCCTTTTTCTTTTTTTTTTTAAATTTTGTTTTCCAGACTTTTAATCCCTTTCTGTCTTTTACTTATTAGTATCATTTTCATGGGGGAATTGCAGAGACTTCCGAACTCTGACAGGAGCCAGTCCCAAAGCCTAACGAAAATATTTCCCCCATGATAGACAGTGAGATGGACAGACATGTGCTCAGATGTACTCCCTCCTCGTGTGTTTTAGCCATCATTGGTGGGCACTCGGCACCTGTACGCTTCTGCAGCAACCTCGATGGGTTTCTTTTCATTTTATATATTTTATCAGTTCCTTTTTGTTATGATCTTTGATGGGCTTTGTGTCAGTCTATATCAGCTAATCCCTTAAACTAATGTTTCTCTCTCTCATTTCTCTTCTCTTCTCTCTCTTTATATAAACTCCATGTTTCATGTTGTACATCTTCTTTCTCATCGTTGCCAGTTTTGGAAACATAGCGTACTGTCAAGAACTTTTCTTCATATCAGATTATCTGTGTTTTCCTTGATGGGTTTTGCTAGAAATGTTTGCGATCTTTAGGGTAATTCATGGATTCGTCATCAGCTTTTTCTCTCTTGCTTTTCGTGATCAGGATCCGTACAGCTTTCAGTTAGGGATCGCATCATTAAGCTGAGCGTTCAGCAATTAAAATGGGCTAACTTCATCCCTTTGTTAATGAAAGAAGATTCTCCTTCGTCATAGGCCTGGAGATTCAATTGTCATATCCATACGGTCACTGAAAAACCCTCTGTAGCGTTCTTTGGAATCCATGGGGTCATACTATCATGGGGGCTCTGAAATCCAGGCTACCGCTGATGGGCTGCAGACACTTTATCTCATGAACCCCAACTACGTACCCTACGCTGACACCCAAGAGCAACAGCGAGCAGCAAACATGCTTCTGCTCAACTCGGCCGGCAACGGGTTCAACCCTGCCAGCCTATCTCACATGCCGCCCCCTAACCAGCACTTTGTTGGGATCCCTCTGATTTCAACAAACAATTCCGGCGATTCCAACCGTCCATCTTTGCTTCCGCCCCACGAAATTTCAGGCCTCCATGTCATCCCCCCATCTCGTGTTCACTATAGCTTATGGGGTCCAGTGGATCACGCTGCTTCTGCGACGGCGGCGAGCAGCTCTGGCGGTGCCACCGACATGTCTCAGATGGGTTTTGGAGGGCCGACTCAGCAGGGTTTGTCTCTCAGCCTGTCGTCTCAACGGACCGCGTATAGGCCACTTTCAGGCGAGCACGATACTGCAGCTCCTGTTCATGTTCAGGGTATATCACCGACAAGTGTCGACGATCTGCGTACGTCGGGGAATTCTTCCTCGTCGGTTTCGGCAGTGTCAAACGGAATTACGGGTATGCAAAGTGTTGTTTTGGGGTCCAAGTACTTAAAGGCTGCACAGGAACTTCTTGATGAAGTTGTAAACGTTGGAAAGGGTTTTAAAGTGGACTCCGGAGAAGTTACCAAAGCGAAGATGAAGATGAAGATGAAAAACGAATCCAGGTCTGTGGTTGGAGATGGTGCGGGGGAAAGTAGCACTAAACAAGGAGCTGAGCTTACCACGGCCCAAAGACAGGAGCTTCAGATGAAGAAGGCAAAACTTGTTAGCATGCTTGATGAGGTACATATATGATATTTTCCTTCCTTTCTTTTTCGATCATTTCCTTATTGTGCTATATATATATATATGAATCCATTTCGATGAGTCTATTTATGTTTAATTTTTAATGTTGGAAACACTGGGTTGTATAAAATGTTTGCTTTCCCTTTCCCTAATTGATTTTTGGTCTAAAATTCTGGTCGTATTTGGAAACATGTGTACTATTGAAACCTGTCACTTCAGAATTTATGAATACTATACACAGATGATGATTTTCACGTGCCACCCTGTTTGTAAATTCCCTCAAAATGTTGGCTGTATAGATCATTTCATCTAGAATTGGGTGGATTTCGGCCCCTCTGATGTCACCAGTGAAATTTGTAGATTTAGAATGATCGTACTATTTTAATTGTTATTTAACTGAATTGTAAAGCCTAACTATTAATACTATGAGGGTCCAATATGTGCCAAAAGAACTTTGAACTGTCATTTTTTACTGGTTTTTTTCGTGTTGGATTTGAAGGTAGAGCAAAGATACAGACAGTATTACCACCACATACAGATTGTGGTCTCTTCATTTGAGCAAGCAGCAGGTTTAGGTTCGGCAAGATCGTACACAGCCCTTGCTTTACAGACAATCTCAAAGCAATTCCGAAGTCTCAAAGAGGCAATTTCTTCACAAATAAAAGCCACGAGGAAGAGCATGGGTGAAGAGGATAGCTTAGGAGCAGAGGTTGAGGGCTCAAGATTGAGATATGTCGATCAACAGCTACGACAACAACGGGCGCTACAACAGTTAGGAATGTTACAACACAATGCTTGGAGACCCCAGAGAGGCTTACCTGAACGAGCTGTTTCTGTTCTACGTGCCTGGCTCTTCGACCACTTTCTACACCCGTAAGTGTCGGTCGTTCTTAACCTAGTGCAGTCAATAATCTTTGTTTATTTAGCAAAAAGTATGACAGCCTTCGGTTTTCTTTTTAAATATTTTCTACCTGTGCTGCAGCTACCCGAAGGATACAGATAAAACAATGCTTGCAAAACAAACTGGGCTAACTCGAAGCCAGGTACGTACCTACATTCAATTTTGTGTGATTTATAGACTTCTTATCTCGTGTCATTTTGGGTTCTTTTGAACTTCATCACCTTCTCAAGCTCCTATTTATGCAAAACCCAAGTAAATAGGTGACCTAATTAACTTGTGCAATGCAGGTGTCTAACTGGTTCATAAATGCCAGAGTTAGGCTCTGGAAGCCAATGGTTGAAGAAATGTACTCGAAAGAAATCAAGGAACAGGAGCAAAACGCCTCTGATCATGAGGACAGTGCAAACAAACCAGAATCCAACAAGGCGTCGCGGATTACAACAATGGCACCCCAACAGAGTTCTGCCTCGGAGAAATACACCAACCCAAATGTTTCTCCCACTGAAATCTCGAATTCTTCAATGGGGATATCTTCCCAGCTGGGCGGATCCAATATTCAAACCCATTCAGGCTTTAACCTAGTAGGATCTTCCGACGTCAAAAGAAGTCCCAAGAAACCAAGGAGTTCTGAAGCGCAGGATTCTCCATATAAAATCATGTCAATGGATATGGAGATGAAAAGCGACGAGACATGTGGAGAAATGAGCAACAAGTTTGGAAGTGAAAGCCAATCGAAGGATGCCTATTTATTCATTGGTGGCACCGAGAGTGATGGCGGTGGCTTTGGTACCTATCCAAGAGGAGATCACTTTGGAAGGTTTAATCCCGAGCAATCGGGTCCGAGATTTCACGTACACGGAGGTGGTGTTTCCCTCTCTCTTGGCCTTCCTCACTGTGAGAACCTCTCTCTAGGAGGAACCCCCCAAAGCTACTTCTCCCACCAGAACATTCAAATGGGAACAAGACTCGAAATGGGGATGACTGCAGGCACTGAAACTGATTTCTGTGCCAGCAATGGCGGCCCGCAGTCTTCTCATTCTAATAATGGCTACGAGGAGATTGACATCCCAAACAGAAAGAGGTTTGCTGGTCAATTTTTGCCAGATTTTGTGGCCTGATAAATTACTTGCACCTTACCCCTGATCTTGTTCTATGAAGTCACTTAGAAATCTTTTCCTGGATATTGGAGGTAAGTATAAACTAGGTATAAAATGACTTAATAGGCCAAGGACAGGAAATGGTTAGACTTCTTAGTTCCACTTTCCTAGATTAGAGGAGAAGCATGCACAGCTTAGTCTAGAGAACGAAGAAAGTCAGGGAAGGTGTATATATTTGCCCAAACCAAAAAAAAAAAAAAAAAATAGTGTTCAAGGCTTACGGATTGAACTTACAACATTGGGGATTGTAATTTGTATATTATATGGATACAGTTTGCTTTAGCTAGGTTGATTGAGAGAAATTAAGGTCATGAATTGCTAGCTACTCAGATATTGGGTATACATTTTGCTTAATTTAGGCCGTCTTGTGAATATATATGAACATGATTTAGATTTTGTATGTGTCAACGGGACAGAAATCCCATGATCATCCATGTAATGATTAATATATAGCTTGCTTAATTTTGAGTAGTGGATTATTGTAAAATTATGATGATAATTTTTTTAGGCTTAATTAGTACTACTCCATTGGTCCATGTAGTATGTCAAAATCTCAAATTGGTACTTATGGTATTTTTCGTCCTAAAGTAGTCTCTGTTGAATGTTAATGTGTCAATATAGCCATTTTTGTTGACACCTGCATTTGGACAGCAAACTCCTACGTGACTAACGGTGACACATCCTAAACAATATAAGACCTCCACGTGTCCATTTTAATGGTAAAAAATTCATCAGTGTCACCATATGTATGCCACCATGTCAAACTAGAGATCCCACCTAGATCAAATATATTATGTAGAGATGGTATTAATTAATTTTTAAGTATTAAGAATGGAAACGTGAAGGTCTGATATTGTTTAGAACGTGTCCCTGCTAGCCTACATGTAGGAGTTTGTACTTGTCCAAATGCAGACGTCAGTCGACCAAAAAGGGTTGTATTGACACATTAATATTCCACAATGACCATTTTAGGATGAAAAATACCATAAAGACGAGTTTGAGATTTTGAAATACCACAGTAGTCAATGGAATAATTAAGCCTTTTATATATATAGAAAGTGGATTTATACTTACATTTTTATGTAAGATTTAACTTTTTAGAGGCTGCCCTAAAGCAATATATAGAAGCCCCATCAGGATCAGTTTTACAACTATTTGGTGAGGACAGCTCTATATTGGGCTTACATTTTTATGTAAGATTTAACTTTTTAGAGGCTGCCCTAAAGCAATATATAGAAGCCCCATCAGGATCAGTTTTACAACTATTTGGTGAGGACAGCTCTATATTGGGCTGCTAAAATTAATCAACACCAACTTAGCCTAATTATATATTAGCTTCAGCTCCCTAATCATGACAACTCACAAGTCTTATGAAATAGCACGCCATGGCTCAAACTTCTTAGACTTGGTGCGCGTTTAATTCGAAATTACCGGATTTTCTTAGTCCAGTCCCGACGTAATCAAGCTTAATTTCTTCATTCATTGCAAATTATGAACAATGATTTAAGGTGATGGAAGTTACAGAGGCAGTCTCACCCATTTTTATTTTTTGTAATGCAACTCTTGATCTAAGTTAAATTTAGAGAAAATATATAAATGATAACATCTGTATGTAAATTTTCGCAATTGAATTGTTTAAAATCTGATTTTTTTAAAAAAAAATTTATAAATTTAAAACCTGAGTTTCATCCATTATGAACTTCTAGAGTATACTCTTATTTTTTTAACCAATATTGTCAGTGGCGGATCCAGGATCAAAATTAATGGGGGTCGAACTTTAAACGTAAAATGACAAGAAATTTTTTTTCCTTCGTAATGCAAAAAATTTTCTTAGAGTTATAATATCAAAAATTAAAGACTAAAAACATTAAAAATAATAAATACACGTACCGTACTATGTACTACGACTGAGAGATGACAATTGCATCCTACGATTTTGCATCTTCTGAAAATGTTGCAAAATGGCTTCGTTCTCAATATTTTTAAAAACTTCTTGCTCGATGTACACTACATGCAATCATTCATCCAGTCATCTCCCATCCTATTACGCAAATCACTCTTGATGATATTCATCGCAGAAAATACTCTTTCAACGGTCGCAGTTGCAACTGGTAAGACCAATGCTAACTCAATAAGTCGATAAACTAATGGAAATAGAATATTCTTTTTTGTCTCAACCATCTTCATAGCAAGACCTCCAATATCTTGAAGCCCAGAAAAAGCAGCATTTCTTCTAACATCTCTAATATAGGTATTAAGCTATTTTTAAGTATCAAATGATCATCTACTGTGAAATCTTCTGGATAAAGCTCAGCAAGACGAAGTAACTTAGCATGATCAAACACTGAGAATGAATTTTTTGGATCAAGACATGTATGCAAAGAAGTAACTCCGTATTTGCTTCTGTGAACCGATTATTCATCTCCTGAATATCAAATCAATAACTTGGCAAAACACTTCCACACGAAAATGATGGAAATAAGTAATAGTTTGCCCTCCACGCCTCGAACGACTACGAATTCGTATAATGTCTTCCATATTCGGCACACTAATAGATTATCCACACAAAAAGTTTTGACTTCTTCCAAAAATCCATCTCATTCTATATCTCTCATTTCTTGCAACTGTTCCTTCACAACTCCAACCAAACCCATAGCATTAACAATATCTTGATCTTTTCGCTGTAAGGCTTGTGACAATTCATTTGTAATTCCCATTATATTCCTTAACAGATGCATAGTGAATACAAACTCAAAATTTTCCATCTTATCCATCAAACTCATAGCCGTGGATCTTTGTTCTGAGAGAGTACCATCATCTTTTATATGTTCAAGCACTTCCAATACTGATGACCACATAGTGAAGAGACGGATTATTGTAAGGTGGTATGAACCCCAACGAGTGTCACCTACAATATTATAGGAATTATAAAACTATAAACAAATAAAAAAAGTCTATTAATATTATAATGAAATATAATAATCACTGGTCGTGTGAGACTAGTTTCTTGATTTTTGCCCCTTCCACTAGAAATCTCTCCTTTGTCCAACCGCTCCACTATCTTCTCATGACAACTTTGCCGAAGAGCATCTTTCCTTTTACATGACGCTCCGACCATATTCACAATCGAGGAAGTATAATTAAAAAAATCACCAACTTGAAAGTTATTCTTTGCAATACCCACAATAGCCAATTGAAGTTGGTGAGCAAAACAATGGATATAGATAGCAGAAGGATTGTCCCTCAAAATGAGTGACTTCAACCCATTGAACTCACCTCGCATGTTTGATGCCCCATCATACCCTTGACCTCTCAATCTGGATACTAACCTCTGCTTTATTGAAACAAATGTTGTCTAGTTCAAGCACTGTTCCACACCAATAAACCTTTCAATCACCTGTCCACGTATGTTCACAAATCTCAAAACCACTGCCATTTGCTCCTTCACTGAATTATCTCGAGACTCATCAACCATAAGAGAATAAAATCCATCCCAATTTCTTTAATGATGGCAAGTGTGGTCTGAGCTGCACAAGCACTCGCCATTTCCTTCTGAATATTTGGAGCAGTCATTTGGTTGTTTCCAGGAGCATTAGTGTTAAGTGTCTTAGCAACCTTTTCATCACGTTGGCAAAACACATTCAAAGCTCAAGAAAATTGCCCTTCCTTATTGAACTCTCAGACTCGTCATGACCACGAAAAGCTAATCCTTGCCCAAAAGATAACGAATGGCATCTAAAACCGCTATTAAACGAATGCGATAAGCATTCTCTTGATCGTGCCCGTGTGCGGATAACATGTGCGACACACTTTGTCGCTGATTTTCAAGTGTTTCACATTGTCTTCTAGCTTCATTGTGAGCACTATCATGTGCACCAACATGTTCACCAAAAACTTCACTGCCTTTTTCCAATTGCTAAATCCCGTAGATGTAAACTTATCTCCCCCGACTTCCCTCCTCTAGGTCGCCTAAACAGATAACACCACAAGCAATATGCTTCATCCTTTGATACACTATATTCCAACCAATTAAAATCTTTAAACCATACTTCCCTAAAACCCTCATTTCTTGCCCGTATTGCTTCTTGGGAAAATCATGGCCAAAGGGTTGAAAAGGACCTTTGATCAAATACTCCCTACGAACTTGATCCCTAATCCCAACATCATATTCTTCAATGGTTTACGTAACCCTGGGTCAGCAACAATATCATTCGGACTAAACATAATGCGAGGTCTTTTTGAACTACTATCCGTTTCAGAATTAGTAGCCACGTTAGGAGTATTAGACGACTCCACGCTGCGTGGCTTTCTTATCACAAACTTATCCATTATCTAAACAAAATAAAACAAAGTGAAGAACAATCAATCAATTGGATCACAACTCAAAAATCCAAATTCTAATCTAATTAATTCAAATCCAAATCCAAATTCAAATTCCAATATAATTACATTGCATTTAATTAATATTATAATCAAATTAATTAAAAATGATACTATTAAAAAAAATCCCATAATTTCACAAAAGATTCAAAATTAATTCAAATCCAAATTTCAATCTAATTACATTGCATTCAATTAATATTACAATCAAATTATTCAAAAATAAAACAATTTCACAAACCAATTCAAATAAACAGTTTCACAAATCACATTTATCCAAATTCCAAACCAATTCAATCCCATCCTCCAACAATTTCACAAAATCATAAAATTTCACAAACCCTAAAGCATTTTTAGCATACTAAATAAATGAATTTTTCTACTTAATTGTAGATAGAGAATCTTGAATAGAGAGACGTACTAGGAGTCGGAGGGCCAGCAATTTTCAAGTGTAAAATCTCGAGGATCCTCCGATCCTGCAAAAATTGAAATCGTCAAAAATCAAAATAATGAGATTGAGAATTTGAGAGAGAGCTGAGAGTCAAGAGAGAGAGAGAGCCAAGAGAGTTTAGAGTTGAGAGAGAGAGGAAAAGCACAGTGAGAGCCGTGTGACTTGGGGCGTGGGCCGTGCAGAGAGAGAGAGACTGAGAAAAAGAGAGAGAGAGAGAGAGACTGAGAGAGAGAGAGAGAGAGACTGAGAGAGCGACGAGAGAGAGACAGCAGCGCTGGACAGTGAACTAGTCACTGGTGCTAGTGCCTGGTGGTGCGGTAGAGGCAGTGGGCGGTGGGCGGTGGATGGTGGCAGTGGGCACGATGGTGCGGTGGGCGAGAGAGCAAATGGAAAAGAGAGGCAGACGAGAGAAGAGAGAGAGAGAGAGAGAGGGGGAAGAAGAGAGTGTATTTTGTTAAAACAGGGTGAAACGCACCGTTTCACCCTGTTTTGATTTTTTTTTTTTAAGGCAGAGGGTGAAACGACGCCGTTTCACCCTCTACATATTAAAAAAATAACCAGACCAGGCCCTGCAGGAAAAAATCAAGGTTGGACTGGGCCTATGGGGATCGGGCTCCCATAGGCCCAGACCAACATATGAATAGAAAAAAAAAAAAAAAATTAAGGTTTACGTCTAAAATTATTTTTTGGCCGGTCCAATAGGGGGTGGCCGCCCCTGCATCCGCCCCCCATGCATCCGCCACTAAATATTGTTCGACGAAAAGTTTATGACATGGTCGCTTACCAAAAAAAAAAAAGTTATGACATGGCCTCCTAATGCCACGTGGAAGTCAACTGTCTTCTATATGCAATATAAATAATAAAAAGGAAAAATATCTGTTGCACCGTATAATACTTATCACGTTCGTCACAATTTGCAATCTTAACTCATTTCACTTTCAACCACTAATATATTAAATAGAAAAAAAAATTATAATTTCTTCCCACAAACTAACACTTGATTCTCAAATACTCATACAAACTTTAACTCGTTACAACTTACTCTCTAAACTATGCTTATTGTTGCGATTTCATTCCTTAACCTAGTAGAGCAGTTATGTCAAACGGTTTTTGTCTTACATGAACGACATGCAACCTTCTTCTTACGTAAGAAAATAAATTTATGCACATCGATTCTAAGTGAGTCATATTTTTTTTTAATAAAAAAAAATCAGTTAACTACATAGTATTTATTGGGTCTACATATCATAAGAAGCACTGCAGAAGACCAACAAGGGCTAAAGGTAAATTTATCTTTTCATGTAAAGAGAAGGTCGCGTGTCGATAACTTGGGATGAAAACTGTTCGACATAACAGCTCTAGTGGATTGGGGGATTGAATCACAACGATAAGTATAGTTTAGGTGGGTCGTAACGAGTTAAAGTTTATAGAGCATTTGAGAATCGAGTGTTAGTTTGAAGGGAAAATTGTAATTTGCCCTATTTAATATGTTGCACACTTTGTACTTCTTATTACAATTTGATTGCTAAAATTGTGAGAGGTGGCCTTCCTAATTTGCACCAAGGGAGCATTCGAACCTCTGTGCTAGGTGGGGAGCCTGCTTAGACTTGTGTCAATGGGGTTGTAGGGGGACAATGTTAGCTTATGCTTGCTAGGGGAGCCTCCCTAGTCCTTGCTATGGTTTAAGAGATGGAATGACATAGTCCCCTTCCCTCCCGCTGCTAGGGGTGGGGCCAGCTCTTCATTGCCCCACTCATTACAAGAAATTTTAGGTGGTATTTGTGTGCCAAAATTTTAGAGTATGAAAGTTGTTAAGAAAATGAAGATAGTTTAAAGAGTTAGTAAAAAAATAAAGAGAGAAGCTTTGAATGAACTTTTTCTATTTATTATAGGTATAAATGCACCTACAATCCTTGTAGTATAAAAAAATTACAAATTAATCCCTAAGGTAAAGAAAGTTGTAAATTAGTCTGTGGTAAGGTTTCTGTTAAAAACACGTCCTTTTGTCTTTTCTTCGTCTCTTTTATTAACAGTATATGCTAGTAAATTACGACATTTACTTGGGGGACGTAGCATGCTGTGATTAGTGTTGATTAGCATATGTCGTTAGTGAAAGAAATGGGGATGGACGAAAAGATGTATTTTTAATAGAAATCGTACCACAGAGACTAATTTGCAACTTTCTTTACTTCAAGGACTAATTTGAAATTTTTTATAACTACAAGGACTATGGATGCATTTAAGCCTTTATTATAATAGAAAATGATGATTTGATGGGGGAGAGATATTACTTTTAGTTTTTTTTTTAATTAGGTGACCAAAATTTTGGCACTCAAATACCACCTTAGTGTTTATGGTGAAATATTTTTTGTCACTAAAATTCTTCCACAAAAAGTGGGCGTTTTGGGACGAAACCCGTCACAAAAGGCAGCCAAACATCTATTATTTGTTACAAAATTAGAATCTTGGCGCTTTGTACTCTTCAATTATGAGAGTTTTGATACTTTTGATCCAAACTATTATTTTTGAGACACATGTAAATACTACTTTTAATAGGAAATATATTTTTTGATCCTCTGAATTACGATTTTACCTGAAGTAAACTATAAGCTAAAAAATTTATGAGGAAAAATTCACTGCAAACAAATAGGCGACAACAGCGATTGGAAAATTGCTAGCAAAAGCCCAAAAAGCGTCACTAAGCTTTTACCGGCGTTTTTCGACCGCTGTCATTTCATCGTCGGGAATGTCTTCAACAGCGTTTTTCAGAAACGCTGGTGATTCCCTACCTTATAACAGCAGTCGCTTAGCGGCGTTTTCAAACCACTAGTAATTCCCCCTGCTTACTCGATGGTCTTTTAGCGGTGTTTTAAAAAAGCATTGGCGTTTCCCCGCTTATAGCAGCGGTTTCTAAGCAGCGTTTGTAAAAATACTTGTGTTTCTTCTGATTTTCAACAGTGTTTTTTGCAACGTTTTTAAAAACGCTAACATTTTCCCTACTTATAGCAACAGTTTTTTAGTAGAAGACGTTTCCCCAAATTATACCGGCAGTTTTTTAGTGGCGTTTAAAAAAAACGATGGCATTTCTACAATTTATAACAACGTTTTTTTAGCAACCCTTTTAGATACGCTGACATTTTCCCGAATTATACCAGCGGTTTAATAGCTACGTTTTAAAAAAATGCTAGCATTTCTCTGACTTACAACAACAGTTTTTTAACGACGTTTTTATGAACGCTGGTAATTTCCAACTTACAACAACGATCATTTAACAGCATTTTAAAGAACGCTAGTTATTCTTCGACTTATAACAACGGTTTTTTAAGGGCATTTGTCCAAAACGCCGCAAAAAAAATGCTGTTGTAAATCTTTGTTAAGTAGTAATAAATAAATTATTTCCACAAATAAAATGACAAAAATTATAAACAAATATTCTGAAATGAAAGTTTAAAAAAATGTATTAATTTATATTAAATATATGTTTTATACAAACAATATAAAATATGCTAAAATACATGCCAACAATACAAATTAATTTGTCCATGCTTCATTGCTATAGTCTGTAATGCATCATACCCATCTTTGCCTGCAAAATAAATAAATAAATAAATAAGACTTGAAATAATCAAGGAAATGACCCAAAACTTGATTCTGTATGAGATTTTAATAAACAAATTAAAAAATTCCTTTCACTTTTCTCTCTCTTTCTCGAGAATAACTCCAGTACAACCACTACAAAAAAAACAGGTCTACAGCGACGGTCTTTTTATGGCGGTCACCAAAACCGCCGCTATATTACTCTATATCCGGGGTTCACTCAAAACGCGACCGAAATACCTCTATAGCGGCGGTCAGTGACCGCCGCTATATACAACATATGGCGGTGGTCACTAAAGCGGCGGTCACTGACTGCCGCTATAGACGACATGTAGCGGCGGTTTTATGAAAAACGCAGCTAAGTCAATCTATATAGCTGCGGTCAATGACCGCCGCTATAGAGCTTACTGAAACGCGCCGTGTTGGTTTTTTTTCCCCCATCC
>CM025852.1:15696509-15709859 GCA_003952965.2 Morella rubra
CATTTTGTTGCTGAGGTAGCCCAAGTACTTGGAGTGAGGAGTAGGAGCAAGCTTTGGAGTGACTCTTTCATACAAGATCAATTGGGTTCCTGTTCTGGAAACGACAACCGAATTTTTTTACCAATGAAAGCAGGTTGCCCCACCACCGATGACAACCTTTTCATGAGGATGTTCATACAACCCGTGCATTCCAAAATGAAGAAGGGGGAGAAGACAAAAAGAACCACAATTGTGGCATTGTTTCTCGGCAAAGCAAATGATCTTGTCACATTTTTTGGCAAGAAGTTTCCTGAAGTAGGTTTGAAGAATAAAAATGTTTTGGAACTAAGGTTGTGTTTTGGAACAAGGTTGTGTTTTGAGTTTAAAATTTTGGGGAGGTTAAAATTTTAGGGTATTGGATTTGGTGAAAAAGTGAAGAAAGAGATGATTTTTATATTTATTATAGTGAAAAGTAATGATTTGATGGGAGGAGAATTATATTGTAATTTTTTATTGTGTTAAAATTTTAGGAAATGTAAAATTTTGGGTTTCAAACGCACCCTAAGTTGGATTGGCTCTGTTGTTTGGTGGGCTAATTATGACAACTATGTGTTGCTCGATTGAAATCCCGACTCAACTAATTTTTTGAAGAGGAAGTCAAATTATTCGCAATCCCTGATTTTTGAAGATGGCTTGGAATGGCGATAGAAGAGGATGATTGAGCTTGGAAAAAATTTGGAGCAAGCTTTGGAGTGACTGGGACCACGCTGTTTGGGAGTAATAACCCCAAAAGGTGTGTCGCAAAAAAGAGGATTTGGGGAGATAGGCCAGATGTGTCGTTTGGCAAGGAGCAATGAGTTGGCTGATGACGTGGCTTATTAGGGTGGTGTTTGCGGACCCCCCAATTTTCGGGTGATTAAAATTTTAAAGTTTATGAGAGTTAGTGAAAAGTGAAGAGAGAGATGATTTGAATGAATTTTTTATGTTTGTTGTAATGGAAAGAGATGATTTGATGGGTAGAGAGAGATTATTTTATAGATATTTTATTAGTCCAAAATTTTAGAATTTTGGGACGCAAACACCACGAATGAGATGGACAAGTGTGTTGACGTGATAAGGTCTGCTGTTAGGGGGTTTGACAGAAGATTGACAAAATGATTGATTTTTTGAGTGGTAGTTAAGTCAGGGATTGATTTTTCCATTTTCGAAATCCAAGGACCTTTTCTTAAAAAGGTGTACAACCTAATGACTAAAAATGAAATTTCCTTTTTTTTTTTTTTTTTAACTTTTTTAACTTTTTTAACTTTTTGGTGTTTTTATTTTTCTTTATGTCTTGAAAATTTGGACACATTCTTTTGACATTATTCGATGTTTTCGACCACATTAGCATGTCTGATCAGTGTTTCAATTTTATCTTATTAGGTTAGATAAGAGCACACTTGTAATCTATGGAGCAGTTAATCCTTCTATTTAAGGAGATTGTTAGGCTCCTTCTATTTAAGGAGATTGTTAAGCTCCTACCTGCTTTTGAGTTCCCTTATGCCTAGGTTAAAAGATAATATAGATGCCATAAGGCATTAAACATAATTTCTCATTGTTCACAAAATTGAGGCACAATCCTTTCAAACATATCTCAATCCTTAATACTGCAGAACCATATCAGATTTTCATGGTTTTGGGGATTGGAATCTAAATATTCATTGGAGCATGTGCAGATTTTTTCAAATCTTGTTAAAGTTGGTGCTGGATGGTATAAGAGTTTGCCCTTTGCGTGGGCATCGTATGGGCAGGTGGCTTTGAATGATTGGGTTCGATTTATTTCTGTTTTGTGAAGACAAGGATGCTTCTAGACCCTGATATATATCTATGTAGGATGACGGGGCAGAAGTTGGAATTATTTGTCTCACGTAGGTGAGTATGTATTGTGGAGGTTGACTGTCACTGGGTGTATACTATCTCTAGAAATGTTTCTTCCAGAGGGCCTTTTTTTTTTGTTCCTTGTATTAGTGGATGGGATGTTGAAGTCAAAATGAAAGTTGCATTTACTGTATGGAGTGCAGCGCAATACAAAGTATTGATGTTGGATACTTTGTATGCTTGGTGGAGGGTTGGTGAATTATTTATTGCTTAGATATTCACCCACAAGGGAGTTATGGACTTTGGCCTTTTCCTATTCTGGGGTTAGTGGTTGATGACAAGAGTGGTCTGAAGGTACTTAGACATTGTATGGAAGTTTGGAAGTCCTATGCGGTAGTATTTTTTGCGCAGTTCTGTATGCATTATGTGGATTGTTAGAAACATAGCTTAAATGATTACATCAACATTTTCCTATCAGCTTAAGTTTTTAGGATAGTTAGTGATTTCACTTAGTATCAGAGTAGAGGTCGTGAGTTTGAATCTTAACTCCATGCATTGTAGGGGGGAATCTGATTTACACATGAAGGGGAGTGTAAGAAACATAACTTAAGTATCTACTTCGTCCCCTTCCTAATAGTTTAAGTTTTTGGGGTGACGATTTCACATGGATCTTATGGATAGGCAGAATAATTGCACTTCCAATGAGGTTGAACTCCATGTCCACAAGTACCTCATGTGACTGGATGCTTGGCTTAGGCAATTTCCAGGCTTCTTTGTTTCTGATTTTATAGATCTCCTTTCTGTGACATTGTAACATCGAGAGATACTGTACATACCTATTCATGTTGTTTTTCTCTGCAATTCATTATTTGTCAAGCATTTTTTATTCTTTAGAAAGAAGTTTGAAATTACGGTTATGTGAGGTCAACATGGAGGCTATGCGTAAGAAGAATTCTGAAAGAAAAAGGACACTGATTATTTGGGGCCATCAAGAAGTTTCCTGCCGTTACATTTATTACTTTGCTTCTTAATTGATGGAACTCACCAAGCACACTAATGTCACAAAGGTGGCTACTATTTGATTTAGTCTGGCTTGACTAGTTTACTTGAGCAGCACTGGTATCAATGGTTCTGATGTTCTCACAATTTATAGCACCAGCTTTCCTTTTTTATTTATTTTATTTTTTTTTTGTTCAGTTGTGCTTTCTGCATAACATGCATTCTTCATCGTTTTAGGGTAGTTGTGGCTGTCTTTATTGGTACATGTTTTGGTGCAGGTATAAATGTCTATATCCATGACCATGTGCAAATTAAATGATTCTAATATCAGAATTTCTTTATTACAATTTCAGGTGGAATACAAAGATTATGCTTCAGGTGAGCCGCAGGTTGCATTGGCAGAAGCTCCAAATGAAGCCCTTCCCCTTAGTTGCAGGCCTAATTTTGGTGCTGCATGGTTGATCAAAGATAAATTCAAGGTAGGGGATGCAAAGCTTCTAGTCTCAGTCTAAATGTGGTACTGGCCTAAAATCCAGATAAACGAGTTACTAGATTTAGTAGGTTGTTAGATATATCCATGTTTAAAAGCCTGTTTCTTTTTCATTTTTCCTTGAAGTACTTGATAACTATAGTTTGTATTGTCACCTTTTCTTTTAGGTGAATAGAACTTATGACTGCTGGTACACGTCTGGAGTTTCCAAAGTGAGCTTATATCATTACGGTCTTTTTAGTTGCCAAGCACAAGATCCATCTACTGTTGAGATGATTAGGCGATATTCCATCCTGTAAGTAGATTCTGTTTATTTATTTTTTCTCTACCAAAAAAGTTTTGTTCTATTCGGGGCTAGTTTTGGACCGGGGTTCCTTTTTTGTGGCTGTGTTTTTTTAATCTATGTTGAATTGGTTGGAAAATTTGGAAAATTGAACACAAGTGGCTTGTTCCTCATTCTATTTGTATCTCCATCCTTCACCCTTTTTTTGTTCCTCTTCCACTCAATGAACTTTTTTTTTCTTCTTCTTCCCTTGTCTCTTTCTTGTCTCTTATTTCAATTCTTTTCATTTCTCTTTCTTTCTTCATTCTCTGCTTTTTTGTTTGTGGCTGTCCACCAAGGTCTCTAACATAATTCTCGTTTAAAGACCTCATCCTCCAAACATGGTGAGACCTTGCTTTCTGTTCTTCTTGGTTTGTTCTTTGGTTTCTAAACATTTTGTTTATCTTCCTTCCAAATCTGGCTTGATGTTGTTATTTCTGGTGGTTGACTACTTCTGCTGCTCTACTACTGCTAAGGTTCTTACGGATGGATTGATACATAGGCATTTAATTAATTTGCCAAATGTAGTTATATTCTGCCCGAACATCTTTTTTTTTTTTTGATAAGTTTAAAAATTTTATTGAAGAATAAAAGTGTAACAGTACAAAAGACTATACTGAGAAACAACCTAAAGCATACAAGCTAAGAAACTATTGAAATCTGAACACAACAAAGGAAAAACCGAACACAGAATTTGCCCAAAGAAAAGAGACTGAACATATATGTGTCCCTTTAAGAACTCCAACAAAGACGCAGTATTATCGAAACATCTACTATTTCTTTCCCTCCTTAAGCACCACCAAATACAGGAGGGTATCATCTTCCAAACCACCAAAGCTGTCGGGTCGTCAAATTTCCTCTTCCAACACAACAGAACCTCAGCCACCCTACTAGGCATAACCCAAGGAAGATTCAGGATGGAGAACATATGTGACCACAATCCTTTAGCTACCAAACAATGAAGAAGAATATGATCAACAGACTCCACATCACATCTACACAAATAACACCAATCAAGCACACAAATGCCTTGCTTTCTTAAGTTGGCCTTTAGTTGCTGGTTGCCTGCTTTATTTCATCTTTTTGTTAACATAAAGTTCTCCAAATTCTATCTAGAAAGCAGTTGCAAATCATAGGGCTGCATTATAGACTCATGGCAGGTTAGATGTGCTTTTTGGTTGGCTTGGAGGACATATGCTTGTCAGCTGTCTGCTAGGCTTCATGTAAGATATGTGTTGTCATAACCCTATTTTCCTTAACATGGACGCTGGTTATGGAAAGGATTTGGTAGTGAAAGCTGATATCAGAGTAGAAGCATTTGCTAATGCTGAATATGCTGATATTCCGTCTGGCAGTATCAGAATATCTGCATCCTGGTGTTGTACTCTGGTTCAATGGATTATTGACATATAAAAGTAAAAGATAGCCTACCATGGCAAGGTTGGTGTAGGTTCTAGGATCTTTTCCATTTTATTTGAAGGGCACTATTACTCTTTATAAAGCAGGGTCTTTCCATGCACATGTATGTAATTAGTCGGACTAACATTCACATGGTCAAATGTTGGAAAACATGGTCATTTTATATCTTGGCAGCATTTGTTACGTCAATAGAGATACGAGAGATTCTGTGAATACTCATAGAGGAGGATCTCCATGCCTTGGAGCTGGAAAGCCAGTAGAAACAGTAAATTATATCTAACTTCTGAAATCTATCCACCACAAGAAAAGAACAAATAAAGAAATGGTTTTGCATCAGAGCATATTTCACATTGCACTTTGTTTTCTCCCCATCAGAGTCCTCTCAATCCCTTGTGGAACATGAAAACATCCTCTTCTGTGACACCCACTCACCCACAATTTTTTTGTCTTTGTTAGAATATTTGGTATATATGGACATCCATCAAGAAGATTGATGGCCCTCAATCAAGGAGCCTTGATTGAGTCCTTTGATTAAGCTACAAATTAGGGCCTCTAATTTGTAGACATTTGTCTCCTCCATCCTTGTATAAATGCACCCTCCTACACTTCTTGTAAAGACACTCAAAATCGTATTGAATAAGAGAGATCATGTAGCCCTCCCCAACTTTCCCGATGCTAGATGTAGGTCACACGACCGAACCACCTTAAACAGTTTGTCCTCGCTTCTCTCTCTCTCTCTCTCTCTCTCTCTCTTGTTAAATGCTGCTCCCATTTGTTTCAACAGTCTTCATCTGCATAATTAAAAGATCTGCTTGTCATATTTGGCATGGCCTTCGACAGCACTACCACATCTATCAGATTTGACTAGTGACAGAACTTTCTGGGAAGTATCGGCTACTAATAATCTTGATCTGATAGTCTCAGAATTTTCAAATCGCATTTTCCTAGGTCTCTCTCTCTCTCTCAATTTTCATGCTAACTTTATCAATTGCACCCAACAGAAATCTTTTGTAAAATCTGACCGTATGAATGACATTCCTCAAAATTATAGTCTGTCTAGTTACAGACAGATGAATGGCACTATCATGCAATCTAGAAAGTCCATTTTGTGGTCAAATTAGAGGATTCTGATCCCAAGTGTGAGGGTAGCGTTTGAGATACAGTGTATGCAGTGTAGAGATAATATCTGTAAGTAATGCTGAAGAAGTTCGATGTTTTTTTCTATATAACTTTGATATGATAGCGAGGCAGTCTCCACACAATCATGAAACAAATTCAGAATGAAAGGCTATAACATAAAGAGTCCGGCACACATTTCATCTAGAAGTTGTGAGAATTAAGGTGCACTCTCTAAGTGGAGATGAAATTTTTGTGGGGTGGTGTTTAATTTCATCCTGTCTATTTCTATTGTTTCATAATGGGCTTACTTTGTCTTGGGCTCTACAAAGTTAAGAGTTGTTAAATCTTCTTCCTTGGGAATCCTTTTAGTGTCTGGTAAAAGCTGCTAACTCTTTTACTATGGAAGTTGATTAATTTTCGAGTGGCTGCAGAAGCTGTACAATGTCAAATATGAAGGCCAGCCAGCCCCCTGCTAGGGTACACAGACCTTGTGGATGGTTCATATGTTTTCCAGTCATAGATGGGGCTTAATGTGCCCTCCCATTTTTCATGAAATCCTAATAAGTAGTCTTATCTTTAATTTTATTTTTGGGTTAAGAAGAAACGACCAGAAGGAAAAATCTGGTTGAATGAAACTTAACCCAGTTAATCCCTCATGTTATCTATGTGCTTTAAAATAGTTTGGAGGCATACCATGGAAATAAATGTGTATTTGTAGTAGCAAAAAATGGAGCAAAAAAAGAGAGAATGTATTCTTGTGGATTTTGATTGCTTCTGTTTGAGTTATAAACGTTGGTGTTTCTTTAAAATGTCAGGTCCACAAAGATATTGTACTCCTGGTTTTCCAGCGTTGGAAGAGATAAGTATTGGCGGTGGGAAATGTTAGCTGGAGTTGTTACTGGTTTTTTAACTTCCTTGATATCTATTAGCCTGTTTAGGCTTGTATATCAAATGAAATCGTGGTTGCTACACATCTGTTTACCAAGGCTGCTCCCTCGAGCTGTAAATACAGCCCGCTTGAAGCATGCTGGTTTTCTTGTTGTATACTTTAGTGTTATCGGTTGGTTAGCCATCCAGTATGGAGAAAAGCTTGGTCTCCCTGAGATTCTCACAGTTCTGAAGACATAGACAAATAGCTGGCAGTTTTTTCCTTTTGGCCCTCTCAAGATCTGATGTCTGCAGCATTGGAGTTGCGGCAATGTAATGTGTCATCCCCTGTGCAATGATGTACAATTGAGTACTATACAATGGATTTACTCTTGTGGAGAATAGAGCATATGTAGGTCAGCAACAACTTCGTGTATAGGCTTTTACGAAATAAGAAAGTTTTGATGATCTGATGTGTGTTGGTGTGTTGATCTTTGATTCAACCATGTGTTAGTTCTAGTTCTATTCACTTTAGTTTTGGCTTTGAAAGATTGCTAATGCTTCAAACTTAGCTCTTCACTCCAACTTGTATCTCTATGGATGGCAACTCTGGCTAGTGGTTTTGATCATTGCGCTAGCATGTTTGGCGGGTTAGAAATTTTCGTATTTCAAGTTTGAGAGCGTCTATTATGTGGATTTGTAAAAAGTTGGTAAATTTTTTTTAAGAATATTTGACTGTAGATTTATATTTATTGGAGTTTAAAGAGATGATTGGATGAAATTTTTTATGAAAAAGTATGAGGTTTGTGAAAAAAAAAAAAAAAAAACACAGTATTGAGAAGATAATATTTTTTTTGATATCAAGTTTTTTTTTTTTTTTTTGAAAAGTCATAGTTAGCCTTATATTTATAGGCAAAAATCAATTTGGTACCTATTATTTTGAAAACGGCGATTTGAGACTTGTAAGTTTCAAATCTCTTCAATTGACGCTCCCTGTTAAATCTACTTTTAAAATAGACGGAATTTGCTCCTATGTGCGTCTTACGTGCCAGTCGTCCATATTAAATAACCTATATGCCCTTGATAAGTGAGGGTCTAATTACGTCGATTGCCCTTGTTAAGTTCGACCAATCTAGGGCGTCTCGAATTAGGGCTTTTTCAAGTTGGCTTTCACAGACAATCGGTTCCTTGTCCAAACCGAGGTGGAAGAAGATAGTGACCTCCCATTCCGTTGCCCAGATTCTAGTAGTTACCCATCTGCTTCCAGTGCCCTAATTTCTTTTAGGCGAGCCCTAGACAAACAACAAACATCAATCTTTTTAGCCAAAACGCGAGATACGGTAAAGCTCCTAAACCTTTGACTTTCATTTCCTCTGTCATGTGGGTTTTCTGGTGGTTGGGTCGAATAGGTCTCAACTGATTTCGTGGGTTGCTAGGGTTGGTATTTATATGTGTAAGGTAGTCCAACATCTACAATAAGTGTTTAAAATTGCAACTTGGTAGTGTTGGCCGACAACATGTGGTCCTTGGTTTCATTTTTTTTGGTTTTCTTATTGAATTGGATTTGCTTGGATGATACATATCCTTGACAAAGGTAGCAAAAGGGAATGTTCCTTTTTGTTGCTTTGTTGGAATAAAAGTTGCTTTAGCTATAACTTTAGTCCACATCTCTTTTGCTTGTGCTAATTGTATTTTCTATGATATCTTAGGAACCAGTTTTGCACGTTGTGGCTCGTCCTTCCTCAAACGACACTCTTGAGTGGCGTAAGTTTATTCTAAATTAGTTCGTGGTCTGCGTAACAGTTTTAGGCCTTTGAAGTTATAAATTGAAAATATTATTGGTAATGATTAGTTAATACTACTTCTATCTTTGTTTATTTCTTTTTGTATACAAAATATCTTAGTCAAGCTGTTGGCTAATGTTATAGTAGGCAAAGGGGAATGAACTGTTAGAATTAGGGCTATTCAGTGCCACCGAAAAATTCCGGTGGCACCAGCATCGGGTTGTCGGTACTTGGTTTCACCGGTGCCGGTACCGGTTTAAGGTTTTGCAAAAAACCCGGTGCCATTCCCAGTTCCCAAGCACCGGGACACCAAGTTTTTTTTTTTTCAAAATAACGAAACGATTCGTTTTGTTTTGTTTAAACCCCCCCTCCCCCAATTTTTCGCAAACCCCCCTGGCGTGACCGCATCCCCCCAGGCCTTCTAGCCTCTGCGTTTTGCCCATCTCTCTCTCTCTCTCTCTCTCTCTCTCTCTCCTGCCGACCACATGCCTGTAGCTGTCGCGCCTCTTGTCGTCGACCATAGGTCCCTTCCTTCACGCATTAAGCTCCCATTTCCTCTGCTGAGTGCTGTCTGCCACATCTCTCTCAAGTGCAAGGATTGATATTCGTTTAGGTATGTTAAAAATCAATGGATTTGTTAATTTTAATTTGTTCTATTGAAAATATTATGACGTATATTATTGCTGAATGTTTTCCTTATTGTTTGTTGTTTTTTTTAGGGTTTGTAAATTTAATAAATTTGGGAAGTTTAAGAAAACAACAGAAAATAAAATTATTTTTAGGTTTGTTGATTTTCCCCATTGTTTGTTGTTTTAGGGTTTTCATATGCTTATTTTCCCAAATCACAAGATTCGTCACCTATAGATCATACAAAAATAACTATGTACTCCTTATATATATTAAGAATCAATTACGTACAATATATTTGATGCAATCTAACTACTATTATTTTATAGTTTCTTGTAAGACATATCTCCAATTTGACTAACTATATGATATGAGCATATAATTCCATATGCTTGTTAATTGATTCGTATTATATGATTATATATATAAAAATAAGACTTTGATTACTATTATTATTTTCCCAATCTAACTACTATTATTTTATATACTTTAATTGTTAATTTTTAGGTGATTTTTACTTGCAATGGACACTCCACCACAATCACAGTCACCTGCAACCACATGTAGTAGTGCTACTGCTATGTCGCCCTCAGTATCGTGTCCGGCTGTTAGGTCCACTCCGGATTCTGAGACATTGGGGTCAATGGGTGGATGTAAGTGGACGACCACCACGCCCTGAACCCTAAAAAAGGAAAAACTCGAACCCTTCTTGATGTATGGCTGCACTACACCAAGGTACCTAACTCTGATCCACCTAAAGCAAAATGTAATTATTGTAAAAAAGATTTTATGGCTCATCACAAGAATGGGACATCGGGGTTATGGCAATATCACAACATTTGTCCATATTTCAATAGAAAGAAGGGGGTCAATTAGATGTTGGGCAGATGTTATTAACTCACGATGCTGAGAAGTCAACGGGGTTTGATGTTGGAATAAAGGGGGTGACACGTAAGTTTTGTGAGAAGACTATTAAAGATCTGATTGCTAGGATGATAATTATCGATGAGATGCCTTCTGAGTCAGTATTTAGCACTGGAGGTCGGGTATTGGATCCTTTTCGAAGTTCATTGGCCCCAAAAACTGCAGAAGGTCTTATTTGTGCTCAAAATTGGATGAGATGCGACCCTATTGTGGAGGAGGAGGACATGACTTCTAATATGACAGAAGATCCACAAACTTATACGATTGACTCGAGTAATTTTATTTCTGCTTTTGTTAGTTTATTAGTTTGAATAATATTTTTATTTTTATAAATTATAACTTGGTGTATTTAAATATATTGTGTAGAGTTACCCATCTTGGCGATGAAGATTGAGAAGTAGGGATTTTGAAGGAGTTACCCATATTTACAATGTTCTTACAATTACTTCTCTAAGTTTATTATTTTGGATTTTATTGGTTGAGACTTTCGATTCTCATCTTGTTGTGATGTTCTCTAAGTTTATTAATTTTGGATTTTATTAGTTTGGATTTTAAATTTTCATCTTATCTTTTAAGATGATCTTTAACTTTATTGATTTTATATTTCATTAGTTTAGATTTTATTGATATGTGATTAATGGACCAAAAGAAAAAAGAAAAAAAAATACATTGGGCCAAGTGCGTAAAATGCTAAAAAAATGACCCAATATGAATGTAGGATAACTGGAAACCGCTACCGCTAAGGGCCGATTTTTGCCCTTAACGGTGTAGGTGTAGGTGGTAATTATTTAAAAACGGCCTATCCGGTGTAGGTGCCGGTTTTGACCAAAATCGACATCTACACCGGGGTTGGACAGCCCTTAGTTAGAATTTTTGTCATATATTTTGTTATACTATTTGTCAATTTCTATATCTCTTTACTGCCACTTTATTATTGTACTCTTTTTTAGCCAATGTCACGTCCATGTCATGTAAGGATGAAATAGTTAGTCCTGTTTGTACGGTGAATATCGAGTACAATTGGTTGGTCTAACTTCCCTCAGATCCCATGTGCTGTGATATTACTTCTTTGGTATAAGATGGGGTTGGCACACCATATGCGAGACATTTGTTTATGCGATTTGCTTATGTTTTGAACTTTTGAGCAGACCTTTGTCTTTCATTAAGGTACTTTAAGATCTATCATTTTGATTGGGCATTCTTAACCTTATTTTTATTATAAACTACGTGTTAGAGGGAAGTGAAGGAACACCTTTCGCAGGTTTGTTAAGTTTTTCATTGGTGTGTTAGAGAGATGTCGTATTGCTTTATTTATGTGTGTGGATTGGTGGAGCTTTCAAGCAGTAGCTATTTTTTCACAAGCACACTTTCTAACAGTGTCAGAGTTATACTTATATGGCTTTCGTGGTCATTAGCCAGTTGGAAAAAATTGTTGAAATTTGTGCGAAAATTTTAAAATTTTGGTGTTTGACAACTAAAATATTCAAAAGCTAATTTTTTTTAAGAAAAGTAAGAAAATTTCTTGTTGGCAAACAGGACGAGTGATATAAATTCAAAGGTTTTAACTGGTACAAAAATTCAACGAACTTCTACCCAAATTTTAAATCTCTTTGTCAAACGTTGAACCTAACTGAAACTTGTTTGGACGCTTATAAACTCAAATAAGCTCATATAATTCATTAGAATTACTTTTCTCCTGTAATAAAAATATCGTACGTGTTTAAAGAATAGATAATTGAAAAAATAAATAAATGATCGTGAATAGGAATCTTAATTAGCATACCCATATTATGCGTGTGTATTTGTGTGTTTCCATATCAATTTAAATATTCAAAAACTTGGACTGCGTATTGGATTTTCTTAATCTTTTAATAATATCATAAGATGTAATATCAATAATCTAGTTCGTCATAATTAATTTAGTTTGTTTAATTAACTTGAGTCGAGATGTTTGGGAGCCAAAATTTTGGGGTTCAAAAATTTCCATCCCAATAAAAATAACTACACAAAGTTCTCTCTCTTCCTATCAAATCATCATTTTTATCACTCTAAAATTTTAATAATCAAACATAAAATTTAGGAGGCACTTGTCTGCATGCTTTGGCACTTGTCTGCATGCATCCCCCCCCCCAAAAGAAAAAATCTCTCGACCATTGAAAAGAAGACCCAATTTTTTTTTTTCTAAGCTGAAAAACAGACGCCACGGACCGGGATTGATGACAACAGTAATGTTTTGAGATTTGCGTCCACATCTTGATCTAAGAAGTCTGAAAAGATTTAGCTATCTTTACAAATTGGATATACTACAATGAGATTATATTCAGAAAGTATTTGGCATAGAAGATAGAGGAATGATTAAGATGTAAAATTTTAGGTATACCTTTTAGTTTATATGATTTTCAGATTTGTCTAAGGTCTTCAAACTTGACCCTGGAAGTCTCTTGATCTATTTGATTTAATGCTCTACTAAAGCCAACAAAGCTTGGTCTCCCAGTCCCAGCTCCATCATGGGATAGAAGAAGACAGGCTGCAATCACAGCTCAAAGGTCAAACAGACAACGAAAGCCTAATCCCAGATATGCCAACGTAGCCCTTACGTCCATGCTGCCGAAGTTACAAAATTAGTATCATAATGTAGTCAGAATCGGCTGCACTCAACCTTTGCAACATTCATGCACGTAGATTTAGCAAACAAGCCACCATTCTCTACTGGTACATCGCCATCTGGCTTGGTGTTGTCCTTGTCACTTATAATCGAGGTGGGAACATCTGATTTGAATCTGCATAACAGGTTTGTAGCCAAAATTTTTCTGCTTCCCGAATCACTGTCTAAATTGAAAAGAATTCTAAAGTAGAAACATTAGAGTTAACACATCTTGCCACCTTCTGACAAGATCCGCTCTATTTCTTCTAGTAGGCGCTCTTTTGCATCCACCAACTCCTCATTCGTCTTCTGAAGCTCT
>CM025852.1:15710859-15792604 GCA_003952965.2 Morella rubra
CATAGCCTTGAAATCCTCTGTAGTTGAGATTGAAGAAGATAATGATGATAGTGGAGATGAGGATATTGCTCTCATGACAAGGAATTTTAGAAACTTCCTCAAGAGAAAGCAAGGAAGGAAGAACTTCAAAGATTTCAAGAGAGAAGAGCCAAAGAAGGAATACCCAAAAATGGATAACAAGAAGGACCACATCACTTGCTACAAGTGCAAGAAACCGGTCACATTAAGGTGGATTGTCCACTTCTCAAATATAAAAAGAAAGCTATGAAAGCTACTTGGGAAGATAGCGATTCAAGCTCCTCCGATGAAGAAGATGAGGGAGAAATCGCAAACATGTGCTTCATGGCTCTAGAAGATGATGAGGTATATTTTTCAGATCTTGAAGATTCAAAACCTTCACATGATGAATTAGAAAATGCTTTTGATGAGTTATACATTACGTTTGAAAAGCTTAAACTCAAATACAATGTTTTGAAAAAGAAGCATTCACTAGCTACAAGTGACCTTGATTCCTTAAATGATGAACAAGGAAATTTGAAGCTAGAGAATGAGGAATTGAAACTAAAAGTTTCAACTTTAGAAATTGAGAACAAAGCTTTCAAAGATAAGGTTACTTGTCAAAACACTATTCTTGAAAAATTCACTCAAGAAAGCAAAGCTTTGGAGAACATTCTAAACCATCAAAGATGTGTTTTTGACAAAAATGGATTAGGCTACAAGCCTCATAAAAATAAAAAGTATTTCAAAAAATTTTTTGTCAAAGCTAAATCCTCAAATGAATCTCTTCATACTTGTAACTTTTGCAACAAGAATGGACATCTAATATTTGATTGTCCTCTCAAGAAACTTGGATGCAAAGCTCTTAGAAAGATATGGGTTCCAAAGGGAACTATTGCTAACCCAAATGGACCCAAAAAGGTTTGGGTACCAAAAGCTTCATCTTGATTTTGTTTTGTAGGATTCAAGGAAAAAGAAATGCAATAGTTGGTTCTTGGATAGTGTTGTTCAAGACACATGACCGGTGACCCATCAAGATTCTCAAGCCTATCAACCATCAAAGGTGGAAATGTAACATTTGGCGACAACTCCAAAGGGAAAATCATTGGTATAGGTAATATTGGTGGTAACTCTCTTCCTTTAATTGAAAATGTCCTATTGGTTGATAAATTGAAGCATAACTTGCTTAGTATTAGTCAACTTTGTGATAAAGGTTATAGAGTTGTATTTGAATCTTCTCGATGCCTTATTGAAAATGTCATAGATGAAAAATTATTGTTTATTGGCCATAGGAACTCAAATGTGTACAAGATTGACATTGATCAAAATGCTTGTGTGGATAATTGTCTTGTGGTCAATGTAAATGATAGTTGGCTATGGCATAGAAGATTGGTCATGCAAGCATGCATCAAATTTTGAAAATCTCTAAGCATGATCTTGTGAATGGGCTACCTAAATTGAATTTTGAAAAAGACCAAGTTTGTGAAGCTTGTCAAATGGGAAAACAAGTGAAAACCTCTTTTAAATCCAAAAACTTCATTTCAACTAGTAGACCTCTACAATTATTCATTTGGATTTATTTGGTCCATCAAGAATTCAAAGTCTTGGTGGAAAGTCCTATGCCTTTGTAATTGTGGATGACTACTCTAGGTTCACTTGGATTTTGTTTTTAGCTTCAAAAGATGAAGCCATTCATGAGTTCATTAAATTCTCAAAAAGGGTGCAAAATGCAAAAGGATACACCATTGTGGCCATTAGAAGTGACCATGGTGGTGAATTCGTAAATGAGAAGTTTGAATCTTTTTGTAGCATGAATGGTTATGAGCATAATTTTTCAACACCTAGAACTCCTCAACAAAATGGAGTTGTTGAGAGAAAGAATAGAACTATTCAAGAGATGGCAAGAACTATTTTGAATGAAAATAAGTTACCAAAATATTTTTGGGCCGAGGCCGTCAACACCTCTTGCTATGTTTTGAATAGAGTTTCTATGAGACCCACTTTGAAGAAAACTCCTTATGAGCTTTGGAAAGATAGAAAACCCAACATCCATTATTTCAAAGTTTTTGGTTGTAAATGCTTCATTTTAAATACCAAAGACAACCTTCAAATTCTAAAATTTTTGCTTGGGATCTCTAATTCGAGTAAAGCTTATAGAGTTTATAAGAAAAGGACTCTTTGTGTTGAAGAATCAATGCATATCACTTTTGATGAAACTAATGGTCCGTTTGAGAAAAATGCAAGTGTAGATATTGAAGATATTGAGAGGGAGATGGAAGAACTTGAAATCAAGGATAACCCCACTCAAATCAAGGAAGCTCAATCGCCAAGTGAAGAAATTATTCAACCATTGCAAAGAGAAGGTACTTCACAAGAACTCCCTAAAGAATGGAGGTATGCTACTAGTCACCCTCAAGAGTTAATTATTGGTGATCCCTCTCATGGAACTAGAACTAGAGCTTCACTTGGAAATATTTGTAATCATCTTGCATTTGTGTCTCAAATTGAACCAAAGAATTTTCTTAAGCCAAAAACGACGAAAGTTGGATTTTGGCAATGCAAAAAGAGTTAAACCAATATGAGAGAAATCAAGTTTGGGAACTTGTCCCTAAACCCAAGATCAAACCATTATTGGCAAAAAATGGGTCTTTAGGAACAAGGTTGATGAGCACGGTACTATTGTTAGAAACAAAGCTAGATTGGTTGCTAAAGGCTATAATCAAGAAGAAGGGGTTGCTAAGGGCTATAATCAAGAAGAAGGGATTGTTAGCAGCCGATAGTTGTTGTGCTCAAGTGTTGTGGATGAAACAAACTCTCAAAGATTTTGGACTGAAGTTTGATAGTATACCCATCAAATGTGATAACACTAGTGCTATCAACTTGTCCAAGAATCCCATCCAACACTCAAGGACTAAACACATTGAAGTGAGACATCATTTTCTAAGAGATCATATTCAAAAAGGTGACATTTCACTTGATTTCATTGGTACTGAGCATCAACTAGCTGATATTTTCACAAAACCTTGAGTAATGACAGATTTCGTGATCTTAGACGAGATATTGGGTTTTTAGATGCAAATGCTCTTTGATATGCCATTTATTGATTTCCATGATTTTCATTGTTTTGATGTTTTAAACATGTTTAGAATGTCCTTATATATTATTACATGTTTGACATTCATCAAATGCATCATTCCATTTCATTTTGGGCATAAAACCTTATTTTTCAAAGGCTGTTCTCTGTAGCGGTCGACCGTGTGGAACCGCTACACGAAGCGATCGACCGGTTGGTAGAACTTGTTCTACCAAGCGATCAATGGTCATCAACCGCTATACCAAGCGATCGACCATTAGTAGAACTTGTTCTACCAAGTGGTCGATGGTCATCAACCACTATACCAAGCGGTTGACCGCCTCGTCGAGCCTATATATACTACAGTTCACATTTTGGTCGACCGCACCCTCTCCTCACGTGAACCGCTTCTCCTCTCTCGACCCAAACCCTCTCAAATCCCTCCCAAAACACCATAATCTATCCTATAATCCATCCCAATCATTTCAGACCATCAAATTCGGCCTAAACCCTCTCTTTTTGTGTGGATTTACATCAAAATCCATCAAGCATTCACTTTTAGGGATTTCGGCCCCCTTTGAAACCCTAACCCTAGATTTCCACATTTCAGCCCTTTTCCTCTCAAATTTTCACTCTCAATCATCATGCCAAGGACAAAGCATGCTGCCATGGTTGGAAATGAGCGAGCTGGATCATCTCGTTCTTCAACGGATCATTTGGGTGAGCCTGATTATTTTTTCCGTAATCCTGAATGTGCTGAGAAGTTTTACAATGACTTTTCAAAGAGAAAAGTCATGTTGGGAAGGAAAGTGAATGTAGAATCACTTTCAGATTTTGAGATTGAGCGTCCTTTTGTGAAGCAGGATTGGAGGAATTTGTTGGATATGGGTACCGAAGTGTTTCCCAAATATGTTAGGCTTTTCTTTGCTAATTTGACTGTTGGGTGGGAAGCTGGAGGTTTGTTTACCGTGAAGAGTATGGTTGGAGGACGGGATATTATTTTAAATGAAGTTATTCTAGGTGATATTTTGGGTATCCCACATGTCGGGATTCGGGCTTATGAGTTTAAAACTTGGCCCGTGTGTAAGGGCTTTGGTTATGGAGAAGCCCTAGTTTACCTCCTAGGTAATGGTGTGGCAGAAGATGCACATAGGAAGATCCATGCCAACCAACTATCAATTCATTTGAGGTTACTTCATTTGATCTGCACCCATAACCTGATTCCTCGGGGTGGACACCGAGAGGAGGTGACTTTTATGGATGTCTTCTTGATTGAGCGACTTTTGAAAGAGAAAAAGTTCAACCTCCCTTATATTATGCTCAAACATATGGAAGAAGCATGTGAGTCTAAAAAGAATCTACCATATGGCTTGCTATTTACCCAGATATTTCGATATTTTGGGGTTGCACTCAGTTCTCGAGAGCGAGACACTTTAACCAAGTGTGAACAATTTGACGCTACGGTCCTAACCCGGATGGGTTATAGAAGGACTTCCAGAAATACTTGGGTGCCGAAGCGTCAGGATAGTGATGAGGATGAAGGTGTTGCTGTGGCTGAGGCTGAGGATGAGCCTGAGGGTGAGGAGGTAGATGCTGAGGCAATGGAGTTTGATGTAGATGCTGATTTGGCCGATGATCCTCCCATTATTCCTTCACCTACCAGAGTTCCCGACCCTCCTCTTCCTTTGATACTCGATTCACTGCTTTCGAGGAAGGATGACTGCTATGCATGAGGCACAGAACAAGTTCCTTTAGGAGAGTGTTACTTCTATGCAAGAGGAGCAGAGGCAATTCTTTGCAGAGATGAGGACTTTTATGGCCCGCTTTCCTCCTCCATGATTTCAATAGCATATGCATTTCATTTGTTTTTGTATTTTTTCTTTACTTATGTATTTTTCTTTCTTTATGTAATTCCTTTTTATGATGACAAAGGGGGAGAGAATGTCTCTTTTTGTATCTCTGCACCCTTTTGCAACCTTGATGTACTGCTTCTATGATATGAAAATTCTTTATTATTTATATGCAGTCCTTTCATATTATATGCTAACATTTTTCATTGAAGTATTAAAATGTCTAAAACCCCACATCAAAGTACAAAAGTTAGGGGGAGACAAGATCAACAAAAAGAAGATCAATTAATTTATTGTCATCATCAAAAAGGGGGAGATTGTTGGCTTTTAGTCACAATCAATGTTTTGATGATAACAATAGAAGTAATTGAGATGTGAAGCAAAGCGGATCCAAAATGAGCACGAAGCGATCAAGCAACATCCCCTTCAATGGAAGTGCTCTTAAAGTGAAGACTCAAGATGCTAGGGTAATCTTTGTAACTCTAAGACTTCATCTTTAACAAGGATTTGAACCACACACTTGCATATTTCTTCAAAACTTGCATGAAATTTTACCTCTTGTTTTGAAGATTTAAAAATATTTTAAATGGCTTTAAAATATCCCAATTAAACTCCCAAACCTTTTATATACTTATGGGAAGTTAGTCTTTAAAATTGGGTATTTTAAGTTGGTCAAAATCTTGTTTTTAAAAAAACCGGATCATGTGCTTAAGTTGAGGAGGTCGACCGGCTCATGTAGCGGTCGACCGGTCTTCAACCGCTTGGTATAGCGGTCGACCGGTTAGTTTGAAAAGTTAAGAAAAGAGCCGTTCTGACCTTCTGACATTATGACCGTTGGTAATATAAACCTATAGCGGTCGATTGGTACATCGTGAGTTTTTAACAACTTGACTCCTAACGGCTATTAACGGCTATTTTTCTTATGAGGCCTATATAAAGCCATTCCTATGCCTTTTAAAAGTTGCTGAACAACTTAAATCATTTTGCTAAAGCTAAGAGTGATCTAAAACCTTTCAATCCTTGTTCAAACATCATTCACACATAATCAACACTTTCACATCCTTGTTGTTGTGTGAAGCCTAAGAGATAGAAATTTCTCATTGTAACATCTACTCCATCAAGGGAGTTTTAGTGGCATTTTCGTTCATCCCTATACACTATTAAGAGAGTGATTCTCTTGTTTCCTTTTGGTGAGGGTTGTTCATCAAAAGAAGGAGTTTAGAGAGGTTTGTTCTCAAACTCGTTCTTGAAGCTTGAAGAGGTGTTTCTCAAGCTCAAGTGTAAGGAAAGCTCTCCCTTGGTTGAAGGGAGCATAGTGGAAAAACCTCAAGGCTCGGTAAAGGAGCTTGAGGGGTGGATGTAGGCGGGTTTGCCGAACCACTAAAAATCTTGTGTTTGCTTCTCTTCCCTTATCTCATTACATTGTGCTATTAGTTTCTTGTTCTAAGTTTTATTTCTCTATTTGAGTTGCAATATATATTCTTGTGTTCAATCTTTTATTGCAATCGTTTCTCTTTGTGAGACTTGTAGCTAGCAAACACTTTCTAAAGGGTGAGTTTCAAAAAAGTTTTGAAACTCAATTCACCCCCCTCTTGGGTTGCCTTAATCCTAGGATTTACAAAGTTGACAAAAAGCTCAATAGGCTCAATCTCCTGGTATGCTACACGGTTTGGCGGTCCTTCTCCACCTTCACTAGCTTCATCTTCAATAGGTGGAATGTCATACGTGTTTCTAGGAATAATCTTTTGAACAATCTTCCAGCGATCGTCCAACTTCATATCATTGATAAAAAAAAAAAAAACTTAATTCCCCTGAGATGCTAGCACCAACTGATCATCTTTGTGCCACTTTCGGGATGTGTTGATACTAACAAGCCGGCCACTTTTATCAAGACCTAAGTTTTGAGTACTTAAGTCAAACTAGGCACATTAGAGTAAATAAACTAAATTTTGACGCAAATAACGCAACGCGTAAATCTCCACGACTTGGCTATAAAAATCAACGTCTTCCCCAGCACGATCCCCTGGAACAACCACATAACTATTCTGAATACGACAAAACTCTTCACGAAGGACTGTGAAACCTAACTCCATTAACTACACAACCAGAATAACAAAGTGCCCGTTGATCCAAATCGGATGCTAATGCATACAAATCATCTGACACCAAGTTGGATTTTCATTGCGCACAGTTTGAATCTAAAATAATAAACATGTGTTAATGAGAATAAATAAAAAAAGGAACATATCATAGAGACAAAATAAAATAAATACCAGATTTCTAAACCATAACGTAAATCTTTTTTCATGCCTCCTATTAACATATATTGGCAATTGTCTCCTCATCTCTTCCAAGTACTCGCTATAAACAAATAAAATATTTTATAATAAAATAAAATATCATGAATTTGATAAGTGTTCAAATGAGCAACGATTGTAAAAATGCCCTTACTCTATATGTTGGCTAATTTTGAACAGTTGTTGAGTACATACCACAGCGCTTTTGTAAATTCCTTTATATCCAAATCGTGACCCTTGCCAGCTCCCAGCGAGTGAACATTTTGAGCCAATATAGAAAGACGACAACTCGGAGTAGTTCAATCATCCATGTTAGCATAATTCTGGTCTTTTCTATTGAATCTCGTCTCAATCGTACCAAGACACATTGAGCAAAAAGTTAGACATTCATTTAACACATAACTTTCTGCTATGGAGCCCTTATACCATGTCCTGTTATTGACGAAACGCTTCATCTTCCCTTTGTACCTCTCCGTTGAAAACATCTACTGAATTGAACTGGACCCCGAAGTTTCGAAACTGAGGTTTGAAAATGAATGACTAAATTAATAGTAAAAAATGATAGAGGAATAAATGTTCCAATTTGTAAAGAATCATTCCAATGTCCTTCTCTAACTAGTCCACAATGTCTAAACGGATTGTTCTTGAGCACAAGTTTCTAAAGAATAAGCTCAGCTCCGTCAACACTGTACACACTTCGTTTCCTAATAACCCGTGTATCATTTCTGGTAATTGTTGCTGCAACAAGACAGGTGAGTCGTGACTCTTCATACCATTATCTTCCCTTCTTTTATATTCACACACCGGGATATGGTAAAGGTGTATCCATTCGAAAACTTAACAACCTTCAACCACACACAACACTTCTTACATTCATACTTCGTTAAAGTAAACGATACTTGAGGCATCACCTCGTGATGACCCCGAAACTGTAAATGCAACTGCCCATTAATGCTAAATCCCTACGAGCACTAGCATTATCCTTCGTCTTACCATTAACGTTCAACAAAGTTCCCAACACATTGTCACAAATATTCTTCTCTATGTGCATGATGTCCAAATTATGTCAAAGTTTCAATTCTTACTAGTACGGTAACTCAAAGAAATTGTTGCGCTTCATTCAATTTAACTCATTTTTCAGGCCATTTTCTCTTCTTCGGAGTCTTCCCAAATGAACATAACAATACCGATGCATGTGGATGAAGTATGTCCACATCATGCCTCCACCTATGCGTCACGGGTAAATACTAGCGATGTCCCAAAAAATAATGTTTACTCCTATGTTTCAACCAAAACGACGTTATGTTCGCATTGAAATTAAGGCATGCTAACCGTCCTTTCGTACTCCAACCAGAGAGATTACCATAAGCGGGAAATTCATTTATTATCCAAAGCAAATAAGCATGTAACTTGAATGAAGTTGACATTGCCGCGTTGTACATGTGTACTCCATTTTCGCACAAGTCCTTCAACTTATCTATTAAAGGTTACAAGTAGGTGTCGATATCATTCCTGGGACTTCTTGGACCTGGAATAAGCAATGAAAACATGAAACTTGAATCCTTCATACACTTCTGGAAGCAGATTGTATGGAATTAGTACCATTGGCCATATACTGTACGATAATCTCATGTAGCCAAATGAATTGAACCCATCAGATGCCAAACACAACTGGATGTTCAGAGATTCCCGACCAAACCATTCATAATTCTTATCGAGATCCTTTCATACCAAGAGTCTGCAGGATGCCTCATCACCCTATCTTCAACCACACGCTTCTCATGGTGTCACTGCATATCCGTTGTCGTGATAGAAACACCGTTGCAATTTTGGTTTAAATAAAAAATGTCACAGCACTTTTTGAGAAACCTTTGATTTCCTATTCTAAATGTATTTCTGCCTCGATGCCCCACACACTGGACACTCTTGTAACTCACTGTGCTCCTAACAACAAAGAACAACTTCAAGTACTTCTTACACTCAAGATACAACTCTCGCTCAGCATCTGCCCATAACTTGGTAAATGCGAAAAACCCTTCTCTAGAACTCGATTCGTTTGTTTCAGGACCCGGCATATTTTCACCAACGTTCTCATCAACCCCTACTCCCACCTTAAAATCTTCTAACGTGTCTCTCATATCATCGTTTATGTTTCCCTCAGAATCCTCACTGCTCTGTTCAGATTCCAAAGTCACTACTTGGTTAGAAGGTTTTGAAATTGATTCCCTACGAAATACCCAATGAGTGTAACTATGTTCAAACCCAATTATGAATAAATAATCATCCATCTCTTCTACACATTGGAACAAATACTCATAAAATTCCCAAACACTGCAACTATACTTATCCATATTTCCTTCAAAGATGAAAATACAAACAATAATGCAAAAATGATGTTCACACTCAACTCCAATTTCTTCAAGTGATAGATTCTATCACATTCAAGTTTACAATATCACATATACGTAATTGACCCGACCATTGTGACTGGTGCTTTAGAAATTTCGACAGCATTTTTCCTTAGTCCCTAGATACACGTCTACAACATTGAGCTTAAACACCCACCGTTGAAGGCGAGTGTGTAAGCTCGATGCTGAATGTGTTTCTGAAAGAAAAAAGAGATTTGTGTCCAAATTTCTAACATATATGTCACAATGGCAAATACAATTATGCACATTACGGATATTGTAAACTTAAAATGTCCATAACGTGGACAATTCAAGAATTACACCAAGTTCGTTATCCGAATTGGTGTCATTCTTAAACGGGGCTAAGACAACTAAATGAATGCATGATAACAGCAAAAAACCATTTGGATATAGTTAAAATTATCCTAACTATACATATAAGCGTTTGGACACATTGGCAAAGCCTTCCGAACAGATCAAGAGCGTCTGGACGAACCGTAAGCTGTCCAGACTACAATTGTTAAAGACCACAGTTCTTCGACGAATTGACCCAAAAATTCTCCAAAATAATCACAAAAATAATCCAAATCACGAACCTTTCAATATATGAACATCATAACCATCCTTAAACTCCATTCCTATCATTTTAAAATCTAGAAACTCGAAAATACATACTTTTCATCCTAAAATTCATGTTTTTCATCTTAAAATACATATTTTTCAACCTAAAATCAAAAACATTTTAAATCCACTAACTTCAATTGCAATCTAATGAAAATTCCTCCTTGAGTTGCTCCTTCGACCTCCTTTTCTTTGAGATTGAACTCCCAAACCAGCTCCACACTTCTTCTCGTCTTCAAATCTTCATGCTTTTTAAATTTTTTACCGTTTGACCAATACATATTTTTTCAAATCTTCACGTTTGTTAAGCCATTGTCTTTAAATCTTCAAATCTATGAATTCACCGTCCGGACAAACTAATGACTATTCGGACGTATCTGTCTTTAATTTTTCGAGGGAAACCATTGCCGCCTTAAATTTCAACACCTTCCGCATCGTCTAGGAGATGTTCGCACGACATCACGATAAAAAATGACAGCGTTTCTTCCCTCATTAGTGGGTTGTAATCACATACTTTTTTGATAAAAAAGAAAAGATAAGTTCGGGGACCCCTCATATAATATAATTTGATCACTCCTATCATATAGATGCAAACAAATGATTAAAAAAGAAGCGTGTGGATAGTCAGCTTTAGTTTCTGCACAAGTCACGATCTGGACAACCTCGTTTTGTATCCCAACACCACATCGTATCTTCGTATACTTGCAAACAAGCCATGTTTAACATAGACATCCGGACGCCACTTTACCCATACAAACGTCTTGTTTGTATTAGATGATAGCGTTTGGCCTCACAGTAACACATTCAAACGCCCGAAGAGCCATCCAAACGGTTTTCTTTATATCTCATACCATTCAATTTATTATCAATTTTTAAATAACACAAGTGTGTTAATAACAAATATAAACCTAAGTGTGTCCGTAAAAAGTTTATAAGTCATAAATATAACCCAAGTGTGTTAATAACATAAATAACCCTAAGTGTGTTAGATAGTAGTTTTGAAGTTTGAAGGAGTGTTACGAAAAGAGAAATGCAACATAAATTTACATGTTTAACTAAGGATGAATAAATAGAACTACCCATATACTAACAATAAATATCCATGTCCAAAATATAAATAACATAATTGAAATAACAAATGTCCTCAAATAAAATATAAACAAAATAACATAAAATAAATCCTCAAATGTCCTCAAAATATAATAAAAAATAAAATAACAAACTACTGCTCCTCACAAACTTTCTTCATGTGCTCCTCCATCTCCTCGACCCACCTCGAGAGGGCTTGCAATTGTCCCATAGATGCCATGGTCTTCAGATCAGATTAGGCCAAACTGCCTCCACCTCCTTCCTCATTTGAGAGTCCTGCTAGCCAACCGTAGTCTTTAGAGCCGTGAGTCAAGCATTGATATCACTCAGCACCTAATGGGTCACCTGTATCACTGCTCGCACAGTCGCACTCAACTTTGCTTTCAGATCCTCCACCAAGTGATCTGCCCAACTCGCTCGCTCTGCCTGAACTCTCTAGGTCGAGCTCTGATTGAGATCCTGCTCCTCATTCCCGGGAGGTTGCTCCTGACGTCTACCAACAATTGCCCACACGACATGCGCTCGATGTGTCTAGGCATGGAGAAATCGTGTCAGTAGAACTCCTTACGGTAGCAAATCCATATCATGTGACAGGGCCTTCGCACAGACGGTCATGAATATGTATGTAGCCAAATTAATCGGTGCCCCCTGTCCAACCAGCAACATCAACTCGACCCGGTGAAATGAAACCTCTGTTGTGTGCTTCTTCGAGTCGATGCAGCAAGATAAAATTAGGTGCATGATCAACCAAAAGTGAAGCAGCTACCCATGGATCATGCTGCTTCCCACCAAGGACATGTTCGTTTGGCTAAAAAATTTAGAATTTGAATTTAACTTTCTAAACTTACAATCCTAATAGTACTCTTACACGTATACAAATACAACTAAATACTACCTTTTTTACAAATATCAATACAACTCAACAATTTCTACACACATGCCAATAAAGCTCAAACATCACCTGAATATTCACACCATACTTAGGGTCTATTTGTTTGTAAAATTTTGGGGAGGTTAAAATTTTAGGGTATTGGATTTGGTGAAAAGTGAAGAGAGAGATTATTTTTAATATTTATTATAGTGAAAAGTAATGATTTGATGGAGAGAGAGATTATATTGTAATTTTTTATTGTGTTAAAATTTTAGGGAGTGTAAAATTTTTGTTTGCAAACAGACCCTTAAAATCCTTAAAATTGTCTCAAAACGAACATGCCCAAAACATCTGTATCGTGACCCACCATCGTCTGGAATAACTCAACTTTAAAAGGCTGGTCGGGATATTGAAGAGAACGCATCCACAGGCCTAACATAGCCCATGAACCTCCTAGCTCGTCGGGCAAGAAAAAGACCCGGGTGTTGGGGATTGTGATCTAAGATGTTGGGCACCAGAAAAATAGCAGCGTAAAACTTTCTCACAAAATCCTTGTCATACACTGAGCTTTTGTTTATCGTAGTATACATTTGTCTGTGAAAAACAAGTTTTGGTTTAGTATTGCATTAGTGAATAAATGTATTGGTTTCGTGGTGATTTGGAGAAAAATTAGCACTTGATGCATTAGTTTCAAAACCTTGATTAGGACTTGATTTAGTGAGATTTGGACTTCATAAGTAACCAATCTTTTATTCGGGATGTTGAATGTACATTTTGAGCCAATTTAATTTTTTAAGCTAGTAGGACAGATTTTCGTAAAAAATCGTAACACGTGATTTTTAGTCAACTAGTAAGTCGGGAGTTTATTCATATGAGTTTACAATAGTCAATTTTGAAGACATTCTATTTTTCGGAAGCTAGTGAGGTCGATTTTTTCATCACTGAAAATTAAGGCCACGGATGTAATTTCTGGAGTCTAAGAGAATGAATTGGCAGGGCCAGAAAACAGGAGAAGTTAAGGCTAGAAGTATAAGGAATTGAGAGTTAGAAAGTCACGACAACAAAGCAAAACCAGGGAGCATGAAGCATGAACTGTCCGGATGATCAACTCGGTGATGACATAAAAATTTGGGGAAAGGAGATTATTTAAAAATTTGGGAAGAAAATACTTGAAGAATGAGATATACACACGGTAAACAAAAAATGTCGAACCTATTTGTATTTGACCAGCCATGGACGTCGTCCGGACAAATTACACCCGTTAGGACGCATTTGAGGACACGTGGCCCAATAAAATTCCACTGCATTAAATGCCAAATGTCGAACAGTTTAAAACAGTTTGAAACATTGAATGCGTCAGAAAGCGGACACCCTGTCTGGACCGTCTTCTCCTGACATTATGCGACATGGAAGCACACGTTTGACTGAATAAATGATACAAAACGTTCGGACGTGATATTAACCGTTCGGACGGTTGCAACTATTTTCAACCGTCGTCCTCATTAATCACGTGTAACCCATGCGATAGTTATGTGGAAGTCCGAACGCCTTTGCAAAACGATTTTAAATGGTAATCGTTATCCTTATTAAACACGTATAAGCCATGCGACGGTAATGTGGAAATCCGGACACCTTTGAAAATGATTTTAAATGGAAACTGTCGTCCGCATTAAACTCATGTATGCCATACCATCGTCTGCATTATTCATTTTTTCTGTTGCCGATGCTATTTAAGCAAGACCCAGTTGTCATTGTTTGCTTTCCTTATTTCGTATTAAGTATAATGTCTTTTTAGCTTATGAAATGTTTGAATCGCATAATAGTGGTAGCTTCGGAAGTGAACAAAGTGGAGATTTTATAGAGGGTCCAACGTGTTTTTGCAATCTGAGAACAATATTCACTTTTGCCTTTACAGATGAAAATTTTGGCAAACGTTTTTGGGGTTGTGTGAAGTACAAGGTTAGCTGTTGTATGTGTTGTTGAATGGGTATTGTATTTATTAGGGTCAATGTCAATTAGGTTATGTTATAATGTTTACAAGTTTCTTGCATTAATTGTGAACGGGGGTACTATATTTTAATGAGGTTGAGTATATTTTAATTAAGTTGATACCCGTTGACTATATTTAAATTAAGTTGACAGTTAGTTAGTTTAATTAGGTTACATAACGAATATGCTTAATTGTATGGCAAGAGGGAGGTCATTGTAATTATTTTGCATGGAGGGATCCTAAGATGTGTCCGCATGGATGAAGGGTAATTCGGCAACTGCGAGCAAAGCATGGGCAGATGCTTCAAGAACAATCTTCTTGGGAGCCAATCCAGAAAGGGCTCCGAGGATAGAATGAGTCTATGATGGCAATGATAAAACAACATTGAGAAGATATGGTAAACATGACTGCACAACATTGTTTAGAAGTTGAGGATTTAGCTGTGCAACATCGAGCAGAGATGAAGGATTTGAAATTGCAAAATCAAAATAAAATTGATGATATGTTCACAGATCATCGTCAACAGATTGAGGTGGTGAGAAAGGTCTCAGATGTCCAGATGAGTGGTTATATGGTTGCATTGGTCTTCAATTGGTGTCTTGTTGCTGGAATTTTAGTTGCTAGCTTATTTAGCACTAGATTGTGTACTCCTTCAAAGCTTATGTTAGCTTAATGAGCAGTAATTCTATTGTGTAATATTTTGTAGATCATGATCAATGTAACTGGAACTTGTGAATGTTAACTTGGTGATCATTAACTTTGTCGTTGATTTTGCTGATCATTAATGCAGTAACTATTAGTCTCTTCTTAGAGATTTGATGGTCATTAACTGTGTTATGAAAATGTAAAGTTTACTGCATTCAAAATAAATGCATGTTTACTGCCAAACTAGTTTCCTTCCAAACCAAGAATACTAAATTTTCCTACCAAACCAAGATTTAAGATTACCACATTCAAGATAAAGCCAAGTATCTTGAGACGTATTCAATATAAAGACACAAAACCATTAATGTCAAAACATCCATTGATCAAATAAATAATTAGCACATGTTTCTGTTTAACCACAACCCTATGCATCTCTTTACAATTCACAAGAACTACAAAGGAGTACTATTGACATAACACAAACTGAAAATAAACTGCCACCTTGTACATACAAACTGCTAGCACTATCAAAATACAATTATCCTCTTTCCTAAAAAATTACAACTTGTCAATACCATAACCAACAAACTGTCCAACCAACAAATTATCCAATCAACAATACACAAGAACTAAATATTTGCATTAAAGTAATCCAGAAAACAACTACATCTGCCATCGAGGTTTTTTCTCCTTGTCCTTCACATTTGCATGATTTGTACATGTATCATAAAGAATCTTTCCTTATCAAAGCCATATGACTCAGGGACTAACTACTTCATCGTTGCTTGACATGGACGTGACATTGGCCAATAATACAGATCTTTTTGATATATAGTATAATATCTTACCTTGTACAATAATAAAGTGGCAACAAATAATATTCTCAATAATACAGATCTTATCTTGTATACAAAAAGAAATAAACAAGGACAGAAGTAGTATTAACTAATTATTACCAATAAAGTTCCAATAGAGTTCCCAATTTATATCTTCACTGAAGAATGTTGTTTGAGGAAGGACGAGCCACCATGTGCGACACTGGTTCCTAAGAAATCATAGAAAACACAATAAGAAAATCAAAAGAAATGAAACCGGGGACCACATGTTGTCGGCCAACACTATCAAGTTGCAATTTTAAACCCTTATCGCAGTTGGACCACCTTAGACACATATAAATACCAACCTCAACAACCCATGAAATCAGTTTAGACCTAATCGATCCAACCACCACAAAACTCACACGACAGAGGAAATGAAAGTCGAAAGTCAAAGGTTTACAATTTTACCTATTTGTCTATGGCTCGCCTAAAAGGAAATCGGGGCAACAGAAGCAAATGGGAGGTTACCAGAGTCTGGCCAATGGAACGGGGGGACGGTGTCTTCTTCCAACTCCGTTTGGACAAGGAGCCGAATGTCTATTAAAGCCAATTTGAAAAAGCCTTAATTCAAGATACCCTAAATTGGTCGAACTTAACATGGGCATTCGGAGTAACAGCACAAGGGGGCAAATTTCGTCTGTTTTAATGATAATTTTAGCCGGGGGCATGGATTGAAGAGTTCTGAAACTTAAATATTTCAAATCGCCGTTTTTAAAATAGCGGGTACCGGATTAATCCAATAAATATGGGGCTAACTATGACTTTTCTCCAAATATAAAATATCAAACATAGAAATACCAAACGAAAAATATAATCATAAAGTCTAGTATAAACTGGAGACTAACAATGCATAAGTAAATAATAGCGAACAAACATAAGCGGAGAACAGTCTGAATCACAAACCAGAGACTAACAAAGAATATGTTAGAGACTAGTCTGAATCACGACGATGAGCTGACTCCTCGAGATCTTGTCCGATGGCATCACAAATATGCTCCAACCACTGTCTATATTATCCACCCATTTGATGAGCGTCCAGAGTTGTATCGGAGCGGTACTAAGAGACTGATACAACTGGGACACGTGTTGTCACTGAAGTCAGTTCGTTCTGCATAGCAATCACCTCCTCCCTCAGATCCCTCTTCGTCAGATTAAAATTATTCTCTAGAGTGGTCAAGTAGGTATAGAGACCCATGCACAACATATGCGTCGACTCCACCATCGTCCGGATACTCTCTCTCAACTCCACTATCATAGCGTCCAACCAAGCTGGTCGATTTGTCTGTGCCCCAACCTTGGTGATACTTTTCTGGAATTATCCATGCCCAACCTAACAAAAACCGTTCAAACGTCAGCATAAACTGTTTGCACAGCCGTCAAACAGAAACTTTTCTATTTACAATGTGTCCAAACGAAGTATAATCTGTCCGGACAGTCTAGATAAAATGTCCGAATGGTGCTTCAATGAACACAAAGGAAACAGCCTTATTATGCACCAAAAAATAATAAAAATGCATGAAATTAAAAAACAAAGGCACGAAGAAGGTATTACCTGAAGTTATAAGTACAGATCTCAAAATAAAGACCAAATATGGTGAAAATATTTGAGAGAAAAGATAGTGAAAATGTGATTTTGACAAGTCTTGTAAGTTTTATGTTACAAGCTAGACATCCGCACGGCTATGATAGGTGTCCAGACGGTTCTCAACTATTAGATTCACACGTGACCCAATCAAATTCAACCTCATTAACTATGGCATATTCGAAAATCTTCCAAAACTTACCTCTGTCCGAATGGGGTGTTGTTTGTCTGGACGGTTTCGACATCATGTGTGTGAAATATTACAACATGGAACCATACAATTCGCTGAAGAAGTATTCATACATATGCGGACATCTTTTTAGCATCCAGACATTTGTATTTTTTCCACATTGGAATGTTTATCAATACGTACGGACGGTAATGAGTATTCATGACGATTTTGAATGCGTAATTAAGTGCTAACAATCATTATTGGTTAGATAAAGTCGGTTCGGACGTTGTCAAAAAATCGTCTGGACAGACTTGACAAATTTGTGACGATTCTAATCGTTACTCAGTTACAATGATTTGTATTTTGTCATCTAGATAAACATCCAAATCGTGTAGTTATCCGTCCGGACGGAAATTAACTATTTCGTCATACCACAAATACGTCCATATGACATTTGGACCTATTCAAACAGAATTGGCATTCCTGGATGATTTTGGGTGACACAATTATTGTATTTTCTTGTAGTGATTAGATGATTTACTTATAACATCAATTTCTATTAATATGTTTTTTTATTACCTCTTCATGTAGAATAGAGCATTTGATTGTAATGCCTTGGTTGTAAACAAAAAGGAATATCAATTTGTTGGCCGACTACAAAGGGTACAGAAAACCCAATCAGTAGCTTTGGTTTTTTCTATTGAACATTTTTTGTGGGTTGAACAACTAATGTTGGCTAGTTGTTGCATAACCTATACAACTCATATTTCTCATCTTCCATCACTATCAGTGGAGCTCACGGTTTGTGCTATGTTATTGTGAAATGATAGCATCGCTAAAGATTTAATGGACAAACTCTAATCCTGGAAGACGTTTCTTTGGGTGCACGAAGTGGAACGGAATATCTGTAAGTTAGCAATTTATTTTATTTATCTATGTTTATGGTTAGAATTGGTCAACCATGTCATGCAGTTTTTTAATTACCCACCTTCTTGCATTTGTTAATAGAAAAACAGGTTGTGCAACTTCTTTTCTTGGTATGATCCTCACACTTGCCCCTGTGGGATGGAGGTTGGGCTATTGCTGACGAAGAAGATAAATGCTCTGTAAATCGAGGTTTCAAAGCTAGAGATTACTATCAAAAGGCTGAAATATATGTTGGGGCTCTTTTGGATTACCATTGCTGTCATGTGTTTGCTTTGAGTGAAGAGCACAACGGTGTAATCCACTTTAAAGATCTTCTATGTTATTAAGGTTAGATTGTTGTGAATTGTGTTAGTCAGTGGGTATGTAAAGATGTAATACCCCATCTTGATTAAATATTATTTATTAATATTTTAAGGCTAATTTTGAGATTTTGTAATAAATTAAAATATTTTAATGCAAAAAATAATTTTATAAATTTTCTATTGATATCTTTTCTTATTAAATTAAATCGAGGTGTTTTATGTGGTTCTTTGAGTTAGTAAATAAGATTTGAAGAGTACAAAAGATTATGGTTAAAACTTCTTATAGATAAAGATCAGATTAAATTTTCCTAAGTCCTCGAATTTGTAAATTTGTGGGCTTAAGTTATTTAATTTTTATTTAATCACTATTATCTTTTGTTACTTTTATCCTTGATTAGTAGATAAAATAGGTTTAGAGCTTGATTGAATTATGGAGTTTGGTGGGATGATATTCATTAATGGATTAAGGCTTGAACTGAATTTTGGGCCTAATGGACTTTGAAGAGATCAGATTAGGGGTTGGATATGTGGGCCTTGTGCTGGACTTGAGAATGCAATTAATTGGGCTTTACACATAAATGAGGTGGGCTGGAGGTTTAGTTTGTCTAGCCCAAGCCGTTACAGACAATTGAAATAAGAGAGAGAGAGAGAGAGAGAGAGAGAGAGATAGACAGACAGACAGAGAGAGAGAGAGAGACAAAGAACTGTGGAGCTCAAAGGAGACTGAAATAGAGGAGGAAAAAAGGGGAGCTCGTCAAAGAAGAAAAGAAGAAAGAAGAGAAGAAGAGGAAGAGGAGCAAAGAGAATATGGTTGCTGTCGAGGGATGAGAGGTCCTGATCAAGCTAGAGAAGCTAATAAGAGCAAAGGTAAGGGGGTTAGATGTATTGATTTAGAGTTAAAGGGGGATCCGTGAGCCATGTCGGGTGTTTGATTTTGCACAGAAATTCCGTTCTTCGTGTATGTTGGATTCGATGAAAATTTTCGAGTGTAGGAAGACATGCGTGGTTAGTTTTTGGGTTAAAGTTTAAAAGGAAAACATTGATGTGCCATGGATGTTTGATGAAAAGTCTGAAAGGAAAAGAAGAGTTAATTTCTTCTACAGTTTTGAGCAAGGTAACAGTAAATGAAGTTAATCCTTAAACAGAATATGGAGGACACCGTTTATAACATTAAAGAGTTATATAATTGTTGTCAATTTTGATTTCAATTTTGCACGTGGTTTATATGGTTGTTGTGTAGTCATAGTCCGTTTGAAACACTGGAAGTTAAGAGTAGTTAGTGGCATGCATTGTGTGTTGTGTGGTGAAAAGATGGAAAAAAATGGAAAATATCATTTGCGTGTGGTTGATTTACTAGATTTCATATATGCAGATATTGGGTTTTGAGAGTTAAACTTTGAAACCACATTGGATGATGTATTTTCATTTGTGGATGTAACCAATGATGCATCCATAGCTTTTAATTGGTTGATTTGGACATACTGTATAAAGTGGTGTGCTGTATCGAAATGGGGGCTGAGTTATTTAATGAATTGAGGTTGTGTTTTGTCCTGCATGATAGATTAATCACTCATTTTTATGCTATAAAAAAAAGGCACAGGTTATGAGTATAAATGGTTAGACAAATAGATATCGAATTTGATAATAAAAGTTAAGATCACGACTTGGATTGTTGTAGCAAATATTAGAATTTTGCAAAAAAAAAAAACAGAGTATAACTTGTTGGATTCATTATATCCCTTGTGATAACCGAAAAGATAATTTTTTTTTTTTTTGTTAATATTAGTCATGTTGCCATGATGCATTAAAAAGGTAGAAATGGGTATGTTATAACATGTAAATGGGGAAGCTATAAGGTAAGGGCTATGGTAAACCAATTGCATGTTTCTGACGTTTAACATTTCTGAAGAAAATTGTATACGAAAGTAAATAGACATTTTGCTACAAATTTGAAGTTGAAACTTGTGGAGAGAATTTGATTTATTTGCTATTGTGTTAGGTAGAAATTAGAGAGATTCACTATGAATTAGAACTCAATTAGTAAGAAAAAAGATATCCAAAGTTTTGCTATAGTTGCGGGAAAATTCGTTAGAGCTAGAAAATAACTTTTCACTATAGAATTTATTAATTGTCTTCTTTATTCTGTATTGATGTTATTGGATATGAATTTGAAAAGCTATGGTTGGTACTAGGAGTTTTAATGGGATTGACATGAACAGGTAGAAAGATTAATAGACAACTACTTGAAGAATATATAATAAAGTGTTATAATTAAAGAGAAAACGTTAATGTAGTGCATACTAAAATTGGTTTCTACATAAAAGTTAAAGAAAGAGTAAAAAGAGTTATTTTGTGAACTATTGCGGAGAAATTGTTGGTATATGATCAGATATTCTTCTCCTGATTTGTGTTGGACTTAAAGGAAATTACAGCATCAAGTAATTGCTTGATTGTCTCTTTTTATCATCTAGGTTAATTTCTTTTTTGATTACTTGGCATGAACATGAAGGTAACCCATTAGACATGCAAATGCCGAATATTTGATGAGATTATAATGCATTATTTATTTGAAATAAAAATGTATTGATTGACATATCCATTTCATTCAAGGCATGAACATTGAGAGAAAATGTGTTATGGATGGAAATACTGTGAGTAAAGTAATGTGGCTTTTACTGAGCTTTTACTGAGATAATCCTGATTTTATTGAATGAGATATTAACGTGATGGTACCGATCACTTTGGAGGGGACGTGCAACCACCACTGGCGGGGTCAGTGGGTGGCCTCCTCTAGGCAGGAAGCAGTGGAATGGTTTGCCTCGAATTCATCCTGGTGTGTGAGTTAGCACAAGACTATCTAATGTGAACATCGTCAAGAATAACGAGACCCAACAACGAATAGGGAACCCAATATCGTTCTAGGACAGATTCGAATGGAAGACCTCGACCCGTTGTTTATCAAAACAAGAACCTTGGTATAAGGAAGACGCCACAAACGGTGGTGGAAACTCCGTTTGATAAGTTGAGATGAACGCCACAGGAAATCCCGATAAGTTCAAGAAGTTCTTCAAAGAACCAAAGAGAAATACTCTCACAATTTTGTAAAAATGAAGGTCTGCGTTTTCATTGCTTAGGCACCTATATATAGGTCGGCCATTACAAGGAGAAAACCCTAGCACAAATCACCTAATTAAGGAATAAATCCTACTCGCCTAAAAGATAACAAGGCAACAAAAATAACAAGGAAATAAAGCCTAACACGCTTAAAAAAAACACAACTAAAAAGGCAATAAAAGTTGGCCTACCTAAAAAGAATCCGAACAAAATGGCGCCTAAACAGCCATAGAATCCGAACCAAAAAAGGGAAGAAAAGGGCGCCTAATTGAGCCTCCTTAAAGTGGCGCCTAATTGAGTCTTCTAGAATATTGTCTTGCCAATTTGAGCTTAGCCTTAACCGGATCCTTCTAGAACTTGAATCATGTTGACAATCCTTTGTTGTTCACGTGGATCATGCTCAATGGGCCTCCACGCATTTGCTTGAGCCCATGCCTCTTGAATTAGACCGTTGAGTACATCTTTAAACTTCTTGGCTTGTGCCTCGTAACCGGCCCAATTGGGACTTGATTGAAATCCTTCGAAGCGGTGCCTTGATTTCCATCATTCCCCTCCTCTTGAAAAGGATTTGCTCTCAAATCATCACCTACATCAAAAGGACTCAAATCAGTAGCATTAAAAGTGGCACTGACATTGTACTCACCAGGTAAATCTAGCTTGTAAGCATCGCCTCGTGGGAGCAATTTGGAACGTCTTTTCGCTGGAAATCTCTCTTTCCTCATATGCAGCCAAACCCAATCTCCGGGTTCAAAAACATCTTGTGACGTCCCTTGTTGGCATGTTTTGCATACTGCTCCGTTCGTCGCTCAATGTTGAGTCTTGCTTTCTCATGAATCTGCTTAACAAAGTCAGCTTTCTTTTTGCCATCTAAATTAACATGCTCAGTCAAAGGCAAAGGAGATAAATCCAATGGAGTTAAAGGATTAAACCCATATACAATTTCAAATGGCGAAAATTTAGTAGCAGAATGAACAGCTCTATTATAAGCAAACTCAACATGTGGTAAACAGTCTTCCCATATTTTGATGTTCTTTAGAATGATCGCTCTCAATAAAGTAGACAAAGTCCTATTTACGACTTCAGTTTGACCATCAGTTTGTGGATGACAAGTAGTGGAAAACAATAGCTTAGTACCTAACTTACACCACAAAGTTTTCCAAAAATAGCTCAAGAACTTAGCATCTCTATCCGAAACAATTGTCCTAGGCATGCCATGTAATCTCACAATCTCTCTAAAGAACAAATCAGCAACATGCGAAGCGTCATCCGTTTTGTGACATGGAATAAAATGTGCCATCTTAGAAAATCTATCCACAACCACAAAAATTGAATCTCTTCCACGTTTAGTCCTAGGAAATCCTAACACAAAATCCATGGAAATATCAATCCAAGGCTCACTAGGAATTGGTAAAGGAGTATACAAACCGTGGGCTGCACTTTGGATTTAGCTTGCTTACATGTGACACATCTACCACAAATTCGTTCAACATCTCGTTTCATGTGAGGCCAATAGAAGTGTTCTTGCAAAATAGCTAAAGCCTTTGCAACTCCAAAATGTCCCATTAATCCCCCACCATGAGATTCCTGCACTAATAACTCCCTCAAAGAACAATTAGGCACGCATAGCTTATTCTCTCAAAATAGGAATCCATCAAGCCTAAAGAACTTACCACATGCGGTTTTCTCACAAGCCCTATATTCCTCACAAAATTTGTGGTCATCAGCGTATAAAGTTTTAATATGCTCAAAACCAAGCAATTTTGCATCAAGTGTGGAAAGTAATGCATACTTGCGAGAAAGTGCATCAGCGACCACATTCTCCTTACCTTGCTTATACTGAATGACGTATGGAAACGTTTCAATGAATTCCACCCAACGCGCATGCCTTTTGTTTAGCTTGTGTTGGCCCTTCAAGTGTTTCAAGGACTCATGATCGGTGTGAATCACGAACTCCTTAGGCCATAGGTAGTGCTGCCACGTCTCTAAAGCTCGAACCAATGCATACAACTCCTTATCATTAGTTTCTTGTTGAAGTAAGCAATTGGTCGTCCTTCCTGCATAAGAACTGCGCCTATACCAATATGTGAAGCATCACATTCAACTTCAAACGTTTTAGAAAAGTTAGGTAAAGATAATAAAGGGGCATTAGTCAGCTTCTTTTTGGTTAATTGAAACGCCTTCTCTTGTTCCTCTCCCCATCGAAATCCAACGTTCTTCTTGATCGCTTCGGTAAGTGGTGCGGCTATGCTACTAAAGTCCTTCACGAACCGCCAGTAAAAACTAGCAAGTCCATGAAAACTACGAACATTACCTACACTTGTGGGACTCGACCACTCTTGGATTGCACGTACCTTCTCTTCATCAACCTGTATACCTTGGGCACTAACAACAAATCCCAAAAATACAAGCTTATCGGTGTAAAAAGTACACTTTTTCATATTAGCAAACAACTTTTCTTTCCTAAGCACATCTAAAACAGATTTCAAATGTACTACATGATTGTCCACGTTTTTGCTATAAATGAGTATATCATCAAAGTAAACAACAACGAATCTACCTATAAATGCACGCAAAACATGGTTCATAAGTCTCATAAAAGTGCTCGGAGCGTTAGTCAATCCAAAAGGCATAACTAACCATTCATACAAACCATATTTTGTTTTAAAGCAGTTTTCCATTCATCTCCTTCTTTTATCCTAATTTGATGATAACCACTCTTTAAATTAATCTTAGAAAATATGCAAGAACCATGCAGCTCATCTAACATATCATCTAAGCATGGGATAGGATGACGATACTTTACCGTTATGTTGTTGATGGCTCGGCAATCAACGCACATTCTCCACGTCCCATCCTTCTTAGGTACAAGTAAAACCGGGACCGCACATGGGCTCATGCTCTCCCTCACGTGCCCTTTCTCCAACAACTCACTTACTTGTCGTTGAAGCTCCTTTGTCTCCTTGGGATTGCTCCTATAAGCTGGTCGGTTTGGAATTGTTGCACCGGAACAAAATCGATTTGATGTTCAATCCCTCGGATTGGAGGTAACCCATGTGGTGTTTCCTCAGGGAAGACATCCTCATACTCCTGCAAAAGAGAAACAATAGAACTAGGCAAAACAAGGTCAAGTTCGTTAGTGTTTAAAAATGCCTCTTTGTATAAAAGTACAATCATCGGCTGATTTGAAAGATTTGCTCGCTTGATCTTACTCACTTTTGCATAGAAATTCTTTTGTTTTCTCTCTGATTTTCTCTCAATGGCTGAACCTTGATTTTCTTTTTCTCTCTCTTTTTTTTCGGCCTCTCTCGGACTTTCACTCTTTTTCTTTTGTTCACTCTCTCTCTGATTTTCACTCTTTTTCTTTTTTTCACTCTCCTTTTGCAATCTCACTTGATCCTCATACACTTGCTCACTCTCCTTTTACAATCTTACGTTTCTTTGTTTCTTCTCTAGTCTCTCACATACCCAGTCTACCTGAATTTCTTTACCCCTTCTGTTCAATCTTTGTTTGTGATAGTTCATGTCTAAAGTATTGTTCTAGTCTCACATACTTTAGTTACTTCGAGATCTTGTTCTATTGTTATCAAAAGATAGTTGCTGATCATCAACAACAAAACAAAAGGAAAGAGACTAAAAAAAAAAAAAAGAGTCCAACAAAATTTTTTTTTGTTTGTTTCCATATATTGTGGTTTCAGTTAGTCCAAAAATCACCTTACCCCCAAAGCAAATATTTTTATTCTCGTGGAATATTCTGCTATTCCGTGTTTCCGAAAATTCCAATCAATCGTGTTCCTTATATTCTTGCTTTCCTGATATTCTTTATCTTCTTGCTTTACCTGAAATTCCTTGATGAGTTCTTGGTGAATTATTGCTGGAAATTTTTGAGTTGTTTGTTTAGTTTCAAAAGAACCGCAAGAGAATTACCGAGTGGAAAAAGGCAAGAGTGGTGAGAACATTAGAGGGTAAAATCCGTGTATTATTTTGAGTGAAACACGAGTGAAGAGTGATCCACATCCTTGAGTATAAACACGTAAGGGAGAGAATTGTGAGGTCCTTTTTCTTTCTAACTTTGTTTTTTTGCAGCAACCATGTCTCACAACAGTGGTAAGAGCGTGTTCGACGATGCTACGACACTAGCTGACCCGAAGGTGTTTATGAAGGCCATGATGAGTGAGATGAGGCGTGTGATGAAGTCGGAAATGGAGCAAGTTCACGAACGGATAGATCAGATGGAGAATTCACTTAAGAAGCATCCCCAAAACGGCCCCAATTTCCGTAGACGGGAAAGAGTTCCACGGAGGGAGGATAGGGTGGAGGATGAAGAGCCTTATGGATCTGGTTTTGAGGAAAAAGGGGATCGGGATTCTGTTGTTGGTTATAGGCGACATGGAAGGCGGGTTAGAGAAGCTAGAATCGGGAAGATAACAACTTGGGTGGTATTAAGATGAAGATTCCGTCCTTTCAAGGTAGATCTGATCTTGAAGCATATCTTGAGTGGGAGAAGAAGATGGAGTTCATGTTTGATTGCCACAACTACTCCGAGATAAAGAAGGTAAAATTAGCCATGATTGAATTTTCTGAATATGCTATAACTTGGTGGGATCAGCTTGTGATAAATAGGAGGCGGAATAGAGAACGACCAATAGAGACGTTAGAGGATATGAAGACGGTGATGAAAAAGTGGTTTGTTCCAAGCTATTACTATTGAGAGTTGTACAAAAAACTACAAGGTCTTAAACAAGGAAGCCGAAGTGTAGAAGATTACTACAAGGAGATGGAGATTGCCATGATCCGCATAAATGTTGAGGAGGATAGAGAGGCTACAATGGCTAGATTTCTACATGGATTAAATCAAGAGATCCACGATAAGGTGGAGATGCAACATTATGTGGAGTTGGAAGATATGGTGCATATGGCTATCAAAGTGGAGCAACAATTCAAGAGAGGAATAGGACACGTGCAGGCCATAACTCCAGCTCTACCTCTTTCAAGCCGAGCTATACCAAGCAGCTGGACATGTCACAAACGTCCAAACCCGAGCCCAAGCCCGCGACCACCAGCCACGTTCCTCAAGGTAAAACGAAGCTTCTACCTCTAGGAATCGTGATATTAAATGTTTTAGATGTCAAGGCAGGGGACACATAGCAAATCAATGCCCAAACAAGTAAGTCATGGTGTTGAAGGACAATGGAGAAATTGTGACCGATAGTGAAGAATCCGACACCGACGACATGCCACCATTGGAGGATGTTTCCGAGGAGGAATATTTAGCCCTAATGCATTGACCTTGGTGGCAAGGAGAGCTTTGAGCTTGCAAGCAAAAGGAGTTGATGAAGTACAGCGGGAGAACATCTTTCACAAAAGGTGCCACGTCAAAGACAAGGTATGTAGTGTGATTATTGATGGTGCTAGTTGTACTAATGTTGCAAGCACAATCATGGTGGAAAAATTGGGATTGCCCATGTTGAAACACCCTAGGCCGTACAAGTTGCAATGGCTGAATGATAGTGGAGAGATAAGGGTGAACAAGCAAGTGTTAGTTGCTTTTCAAATCGGTAAGTACGAAGATGAAGTGTTGTGTGATGTAATACCGATGCAAGCGGGACACTTATTGCTAGGGCGTCCATGGTAGTTCGATAGATATGTGAAGTATGAAAACGTAAAATTAGTCGTGATTGAATTTTCTGAATATGCTATAACTTGGTGGGATCAGCTTGTGATAAATAGGAGGCGGAATAGAGAGCGACCAATAGAGACGTGGGAGAATATGAAGACGGTAATGAGAAAGCAGTTTGTACTTGAAAAAAAGAAGAAGAAAGAAAGGAGTCCGAAAAAAAAAAAGAGTACAAAAGTCCGACAAAAAAAATTTTGCTTGCAAGCTCAAGGCTCTCCTCGCCACCAATGTCAATGCATCAGGGGCTAAATATTCCTCCTCGAAAACATCCTCCAACGGCGGCATGTTGTTGGTGTCGGATTCTTCACTATCGATCACAATTTCACCATTGGCTTGCAACACTATGATTTGCTTGTTTGGACATTGACTTGCTATGTGTCCCCTACCTTGACATTTAAAACATTTAATATCACGATTCCTAGAGGTAGAAGCTTCGGTTTTACCTTGAGGAACGTGGTTGGTGGTCGCGGATTTGGGCTCAGGTTTGGACGTTTGTGACTTGTCCAACTGCTTGGTATAGCTCGGCTTTAAAGAGGTAGAATTGGAGTTATGGCCTGCACGTGTCCCACTCCCTCTCTTGAGTTGTTGCTCCACTTTGATAGCCATATGCACCATATCTTCCAACTCCATATAATGCTGCATCTCCACCTTATCGTGGATGTCCCGATTTAATCCATGTAGAAATCTAGCCATGTAGCCTCTCGATCCTCCTCAACATTTGCGCGGATCATTGCAATCTCCATCTCCTTGTAGTAATCTTCTACACTTCGGCTTCCTTGTCTAAGGCATTGTGAATTTGAATTTGAAATTGAATACTGTGTTGTTGAAATTTACATTAGAATTTACAGTGTTGTGCTGTTGAAATTGTGATTAGTATTTAGGTTGTGAATTTGAATTTAAAATTAAAATCAGGATTGTTGAAATTGAAAAAGAGATTTCATGATAACATAAAAGTGACATGTAGTTTTCTGATTTTTATCTGACTAAAATTGTAGTTGCATAAACCTTCATTTTGCTGTTGGTATATTAGATTTGCAATTTGCATTACATTTTATGCAAACTGCTAAAAGCTTAATCTTTGTTGATTAGGGGTAGAAAATATCGATCAATTTTATAGTTCATTACAAATTTTAGCCAAAAAATATAGTTCATTACAATATATTTCAATATTTTTAACATTTTTAGTCCTTAATTTTTTATATTTTAACTTTAAAACACTTTTTTGCATTACATAGAATTTTTTTTTTCTTTTTGTCATTTCGCCTTAGGAGTTTGCTCCACTTCAAATTCAATCCTGGTTCGGCCACTAGCCATGCCCCTTCCCTACCTTATTGAGTCCTTAAGACTCACATTTTTCATTGTTTGTCCTTGTTTTGACGCACTTCCTTAGGAGACTATCAGGATCTACGAGATCAAATTAACTCTCACTCTTGGGGCTCAGCTACAAATTGCCCAGAAGCGATATCTACGTCATAGATTTTTCTATCACTAACAATTGGTGTATACAAGATGTATAATGGTTCGGGTTAAAACCTTAAATATATATATATATATTCACTTTCGTAATTGCTTTTTGGCTCGGAGTTGTTTTATATATATTTTGTAGCTTTTTGAGTGGGCCATGAGGGTCCATTATTTTGTTAATAGTCAACTGTTTTAGCCTTTTGGCTTTCTCTCAATAAAAACTTTCATTTTCTTTTATTACCTATGTTTTTTTTATCAAATAAAGTGATTATTAGAGCTTTTATTTTATCTTATACTTTTAATATCACGTCGGCAATGAAAGGATTTTAGATAATTAATTTCTTTACTCCAGTTAAAATGATATCTTTATTTTTGAAGTTTTTCTACATATTTGTATGACTAATCTGCTTTTCTGTTGAATCTTCTGTTGTTTTCTTTCGAAGGCATTTTGGTCATTTGAGCATCAAGATGTTTTTCGTGATGTAATCTATTTATAATTGTGCATTCTATCACTATAAAAAGAGCCTAGAGGTTAATACATGCATTGGGGGTGACAAAAGAACTCTAATGTAATGTATTAGGTTGTTGTGAATTGTGTTAGTCAATGGATATGTAAAATCTTTAATGTAATATATTAGGTTGTGACTTATGTTAGCCAGTGATTAATGTAATACGCTGTCATGAACCTGCTGAATGTTTGTATAATGGCAACACCCTATCATTTAGCTTTTTGTGTCTCTTTTTCAAGTAAATATCATAATTGTGTTTGGACGTTTGTAGCTGTTTTTGAAGCCAATATCAAACTTTTTTCATCACACTTGTGCTACTCAAAATGCTGTCAAACTTGTGGTCAAAGTGCTGTCAAATTTGTGGTCTCAACCCAGCTCAAAATATGACCAATACGTAAACCAAGTGCGGGTCTAATCATATAAACGTGACCAAAACGCAATACGCAACGCAACATAATGTAATATCTATCAACATTTCCTTTACAAAATGAAACTACCATTGCATCACATGAAACTACCACATTTACCAACATTTCCTTTATAAAATGGTTAACATAAAACTACTAGACATTGTTTGTAACATTGCCGTAAATATAAAAGAGTATTGTTGTCAGTATAAAAGAATATTGCTGCCAGCATAGCATATCTACACATCATTTGGAATTAAAAAAAATAAATTATGCCATAACTTCCTTTACAGGCCATAGTCCTTTACAATTCTGCCACAACCTTCTAAAAAAAAAAAACCAATAATAGTAGGTATCTATCTTCAAAAAGATATGTCCCAACTCAAAACTGCCTCCCAACATAGCACTCTTTAGAATCTATCCATCTTCAACCAGTTATACCACAACCTAAAACTGTAAGAAAACATCAAACCTATAATCAAAAGGTGGCCAATCCAGAAATGTCCAGAAATCAAATTTCCAACATCAAACCAACATTTGTGGTAAAAAAAACATATGTTCATAAATAATATCTCTAGAATCATATGTCTAGAAATCATATAAACCTACAACAAATGTCCAGAAATCATGGAAGACTAAACTAAAACACAAACCTTTTGTCTATCGCTCATGAAATTCCACCCATGAACTTCAACTGGTCCAATGTTGTATAATAATTGATTCATGAACCATGTCCACGAATCTCGAGTCTTTGCCTCTACCACAACATATGCGATGGGGAACATGTCATTCTCAACCCTCCCAATAGCATGTGAGAGCTACCCTCTAAACTAACCCTTCAGATGGCATCTATCAACACTGATGATGGGTCTACAATACATTAGCCGTGATTTGCATGGAGTAAGGAAGATATACAATCTCTTGAAGTGATCTCAATCTTTATAAGGGTGACAGTGTTGCCCGGGTTCCATTTCTGAATGGTCAGCCTATACTGACAAGAATACTTAAACTATTCAGCTTGGTTTCCATTGACTTTCTCGCATGTCAATCTCATAGCCCTATAGCAGCTGTGCAAGGGCTCTTCAATGTTAAAGTTCCTCCGAATCTAGGCCTGAAGTGCAAAGGGAGGCCAGCTAGGATGATCTCTAAAATTTGGCAAATATTGCTGAGCCAAGAATTCAACATCACACTTTATATTTACGTAGTGAGCACCGCATATGTGCTCAGGAACAAAGTGCTTGATCTGGAACCTTTCCTAATCCCTCATCTTCAATACGAAGATGTGCCAAGCACAGAGCTCCTCTTTACAAATGGCTTGCACCTGGAGCTTATCGTTGTGCAAGTATATATATAGTTAAAATGTTTTTGCACCACATATTGCCTCAGAACCTTCCTCACTAATTTAATAGTGGGAAAATAAGCTCACACTCTACAGAAAATCTCGACATGCATATCATTCAAAATGAACTCAGGGTATTTTCTTCTGCGTGGGGCTCTATCATTATCAGACCCATCGCAGCTATGTAACTCATCACTTGGTGTGTATTTAGAAAAAACATCATCATCCTCGTTTTCTCTTGGTGGGCCAAGAAAAGCCTCAAACTAGTCCAATTGTGGGCCACTTTCTTGCTCAATACCTCTTGGACTATCTTCACTATCAAACAACTATAATTCCCCTTCCTCTTCCTCCACACCAGTGAAGTCCTCGATGTTAGTTCCATAGGCAGATCCTCCACCATCCTCATCATCAAATTGGTCAACTAGATTACCAATCTGAACATCTCTAAGTGGCCTACCACATCTCTCACCCCTCCAACCAGATCTTCTACTAACAATCCGCCTAGAAGGCCCAACATTTTTATATTATGTCTTCCTCAACCACCCTATCACCATCCTCATCCACCAAGTCCACCTCATCCCTCACATCTGCACCGTGTCTATCCTCTCGTGCTCCATCATCAGCTTCATCTCCCTCCTCACAACCTACATCTGCACCAACTCTATCCCCCTTATAATAATCTCTACCCTCTCAACTATCTCCATCCCAAGATCCTTTATCCTTTTCACTAATTTCAAGCCTTGCAGTAGCTATCAATCTAAAAGGGGGGTCTTCTGCCTCAACAATCTTAGGAGCATCAACATCATGCTTTACAAATATATTTAGAACCTCTCTACTTTCAGATAAAGTCAAATTCATCAATTTGATCACATCTTTATCATCCCTCAGTGCCTTAACAAGAAGTCAATCCTCATAATCAAAAGTATATCACAGATCGCCTACTGAGCAATGTCCTAGTTCTCTCACACAACTTTGAAACTCCATTACAGACATATAATCAACACTCATATTTCCCACATCCTCTGCTTTCCTCCAACATCAATTTGACCTTGTTCGCCTAAAACTACCTACTGTGATGTGCTATTATTCGCAGCAGACTCGAAAATTTAATAAATGGGGTTAAGCAATTATATAGAAAAAAAAATGGCTTCTCGGTACTCAACAATCATGAAGTGCAGGGCAAAATTAGTGTAGAATAAAACATTGAATGTCCAAAGAGGCAAAAGAGCATGAGATGGGACCACACCCATGTGCATTGAAAGTCAAATGATAAATACTAGTAGTATTGGGACCACAATAATCAATGACATTCACTTGAATAAAAAACATCATAATAATGACATAAAGGCATGACTCACAACACCCACTTGAATAAAAAACATCATTGATATCCCAAACCATTACCCGCAGTGTGTAAATGACCTGGTCTGACCTAGAATACAACACAAATCAAACTATTGTGACATGAACACAACCAAACAAAAATATTTACATCACATATGGTTTAAAAATACGTGATCCATGTTTTAAGGCCTTTGTTTGATCTTTTTGAAATCAGACAGACAACATTGTCTCACACGATGGTTATATAAGTTTTGCCTTTAATACACACACAATAGCACAAACTCTAATAGTTTAGTAGAACCCATAAGAACATTGTCTCACACAATGGCTTCAAAAAGTTTTGCCTTTTACACACAATAACAGAAACTTGACTACTTTAGTGGAACCCATAACAGTAGTATGACACAATGGGTGGGTTTGAAAACTTGTGCCTTTTATACACACACAATAATACTTTAATGGAACCCACAAAAGGAATGTTAGCCCTTACCTCCTGCCCATTACTGCATCCGAATCCCAAATGTGTTAAATTTTTTTCCCAAACGATGAGTCCTCTGCCAATTCACAATAAAGATCGAATGGGTTTGTATGTGGGCTAGTGTGATTGAGGGGGTTCTGTAAGCTGAAGATCGGTTGGGTTCTATGTAGTTAAGATCGAGTATGGGTTCGTATTAGCTCAAGACCAGCAAGAGATCATGTGCTCAAGTCTGAAGCTAAGGTTCATGTTTTGATGAAGCAGAGGGCTTAGTGGGGTTCGAGTTTTGTTAAGACTAATGGGCTTGGTGTTGAGAAAGGCTAATGGGTCAAGTGAGGCAAGGCTGCCGAATGCATCGTTTCATTTAGAGTGGAAAGTCTGTGTCGTTTAGGGAAGAAAGGCAAATGACAAGATGTTGAGGTAGAAAATTGAGATTGACGTGGAGGGTCATGCTGATGTGTGGGATGATTTTGTTAATGAGACTAATGGGAGAGTAACGGAATGACTAATTTTTTTAGTGATGAAAAATTGAGGGACTAGAATGTTGAACCATTAAAGTGCAGGACTAAAAATAAAATGGGTACAAAAATTAGTGACTAAAAATAAAAATTCCTTAAACATAAATAGTTCCATAAATAATATAACTCATACTAGATCATTTTTGGTCCTTAAGTTTGTCATTAAATCTTTCGTATAACCATTTTCTTCTTATCAATTCTTTTACCAATTCAAAATCTAGTTTCTCTTTACTTCAACCTAAAACAACTGTATCTTGTCATATTTTCTTGAGGAAAATATATTTTTCAGTAATTCATAAGATTAAGGCAACTCAATAGGAAGGGTGAATTAAGTTTCAAAATTTTTTCAAAACTAGCCCTTAAAGTTGTGTTTGCTAGGTACAAGATCTACGAAAAGTATCGATTGCAATAAAGAATTAATCACAAGGACGGATAAAAAAATTCCAAATATACAATTTATATTTAATCAATAAACTGGCAGCATAAAGTAAAGAGATAAAGGAAGAGAAGCAAATACAAGATTTTTAGGTGGTTCGGCAAACCCATCTACATCCACCCTCAAGCTCCTTTACCGAGCCTTGAGGTTTCTCCACTAAAATCCCTTCAACTGAGGAAAATGTTTCCTTACACTTGAGCTTGAGAAACACCTCTTCAAGCTTCAAAAACGAGTTTGAAAACAATCTTCTCCAAACTCCTTCTTTCAATGAACAACCGAAAGGAAACAAGAGATAAAACGGTTTTGGAGTTTGTGTGGGGATAATTTGAAACTACTAAAAACATATTTTGATCTTCTAAACAAGTGATAAAATGGTTTATGACATTTTGAAGAAATATACAAGTGTGTGCTTCAAATCCTTGTTAAAGATGAAGTATAGAGTTGCAAACATTACCCTAGTAACTTGAGTCTTCACTTTTAGTGCTATTTCCATTGAATTGAATGTTGCTTGTATTGTACTCATTTGGATCTTCTTTACTTATCATCTCAATTACTTCTATTGTTATCATCAAAATATCGATTGTGACTAAAAGCCAACATTTTCACCTACAAACTACTATAGGTTTTGCACTTTGCAACCTAAACTATCATGTTTGAGACATTGCAACTATGAACTACCAATCCCCCTCTATTTTTTTCATTAAATTAGATGGAAATTGATTTTTTTTAAAATGAAATGATGATTATAACCTTTAATATAAACTACTATTTGACTTTTTTAAGAGCATAATTGACATTTCATATTTAAAAAACTCAATTTTTGTTCAATTTGACAAAAAAATAGACAGAGGGTGCAATGTGTTAGGGATGAGTAGTTTGTAGGTGTAATCTCTTAAACGCAGTAGTTTAGGGTGCAAAGTGCAAAACACATGGCAGTTCGTGGGTGAAAAATATATTTTTCCCTATTTTCTTTACATTATGACCCATAGCCAAATTTATTACCCATTGAACACCCCTGGTGGTTTTTCTTATTCTTGTCACTCAGTTTCACTTGTATCCTTAGTTTACCAATGTCTTTGTAATGCGTATCACTAGCACCTAAGGTTACACAACATGATAATATAGTCACATATATCATGTTATACGCGTTTATCTTTAACTTTTCTCTTGTAATTCAAAAGGTTAAATATAATTTTCGACCCTCGATTATTGGAGTTCTGACACTTTGCACCTTAGATTATCAATTTCGTTACATTTTATCCTAACGTAATTTGCGGCGCACCGTATCAACCCCTCTATGGATTTTTGGGAACTTTGATATTCCTATTTTGGTTTAATGAAATGATGATTTACCCTTATTTTTTATTTTTTTTTAAAAAAAAATTATATGGAAGTAAATTTGTTATTTCACTAACTAAAATAGTAATTTTCGTCCAAATTAACTGTTAGCCCAAGGTTGTTCTTACAAACATTCTATTTTATTTTGATGATAACAAAAGTTTCTCAGGATTGAAGACTTTAGATTTTATTTCAGTCAATCCACTACTTCCAAAGCTATAATTCAAGGGATTGAAGTTTCTCTCTTCATATGTGTATAAGTTGTTTTGAAATATCACTACACAAGTTAATACGATTAAATTCTTCTTTGTAGGTATTTCAATATGTGTTGGAACGATTTGGAAGCTTGAAAATTGCAAAAACTCTCTCCAGCACTCTTTGGTGTCGACACATAGAAGACATGGTGCCGACACATTGCACATGACTCCCGAGCGCCCTCTTTTTTGTCAAATTTTGATGTGCTAACACATACCATTCATGTGTCAACACATGCCACTTGATTGAAGATTTTCCGGAAAGTGTCAGATCGCTCAAAATGGCTCATTAAATCACTGGCACCTTTCCAACGGCCATTCTCACCTACCACGATGACCGTTGAAAACAAATCGCATTAAATGCAAGATTCAAAGAAGAAGACGATATATCTCGAACGAATGTCGACTTGCAATCACTTCTTCACCTAACATTTTGAGAGAGAGAAAGAGCTTTGAAGAAGAGAGAAGCTAGTACCCACCAAGAAAGCCTGCTTGTTCTCTGAAATACTTTAGCTTTCTTTTGTGCTTTCTGTTCTCTTGCTCTCCCTTGTCCTTCATACTTGTATACTCTGCTTTAGAGCTATTTCGTGACTTTCTCGTTGTACCCATTCATTTGTAAATCTTGTGAGTGTTGGTAAACACTGGGTCCTACTCGAGTGAGTAGAAAAAATCCTTTGGTTTAAGAATCTGTGAAGAAGAGTTAAAACGTGAGCTCTAGAAACGCATTGTAAAGGTTCCTTAGCACCCCGAAAGCTAAGGTGTACTTGCTATTTGATAAATAGTGGAGAAAGCCCAAAGAGGTCAATAGCCTTGGGAGTGGACGTAGGCAAGTATTGGCCGAACCACCTAAACATACGGTGTCATCTCCCTGAACCCTACATCTTTTTTGTTCTTTTCTTATTGTTGATTTTTGCCTTATTGTTTTGATTATTTAATCCTCTTGAAAAAGTTTTAACTTTTAATTAAACCCAATTCACCCCCCTTCTTGGGTTGCTCTTAGACTTTCATTAACCGTTGGAGTACAAAGTGTAAATAATTATTATTTGAGGGGCCAAATGTAACAAAATTAATAGTTTAGAATAAAAAGTATCATAATTAGTGGTGGAGGATATAAGGGTTTTAAGAAAAGTCCCCAGTTATCTGAGGAATGGCCCCCTCAAACCTCAAAATTTGGCTCTGTTAACATGTACCCCCGGAAAAATTGCTTGTAGAGTATAAGAGATTTGTGTAAGGAAATGATCACACGTGCGCTATTTAAAAGGGTTTGCGTGTAGCCTACAGTAAAAAAAAATCAACTCGTGTCTGTTTGGAAGTTCAAAAAAGAATCAGTCATTTTCTGTGTAAATTCACAGTACCACGTAAGTGTATTACCTCTAACTTCAACTTCAAATTTTAAAAAATAAATAAACTACCCTAATCAAACATCATTAAAAAAAAAAAAAAGTATCATTCTCTTTCTTTAGCCGCCAATAGACCTTTTCTCTTCATCATAGTTCATAATCCTCTTCGTTATTCACTATTTTGTAATCCTATTCTATTTATTTAATTAAATAGTTTTCTAGATATTTTTTGCCTTTACACGTCATAGTTGTTACAAAATTTTTGTTTTTTTGCAATCATACTCAAATCCAATTCACCTCAAAAATATTTTATTATTTTAGTTGATTCTATGATACTTGGACTTGTTAAATGAAGAGTTTAAAAAAATAAAAATGTCGCTGCAATTCAATTCGTAAGTTTTTTCTTCTTTAGAATTCTATGATAATAAATTTTGTTCAATATTTGATTGGCCTAATATTCATACTTCTATAATGATAGAAATCAATAAGATACATTTTTTAAGTGTTTAATGTTTATTGGTTTTTTCTTTATTGATTTATTTTGTAGTCATAAATTTTAGGTAAATTTAATTTTTGATTTGGACTCATTTTAAGAATTAGTTACTGAAATTTTTATTTTATTTTATTTTTCAATTTTCAGTCTCTAATATATGCCTTTATAAATAATTAGTCATTGACCGTCTATTTGAATAACGAAATTCCTGTCCACATGAGCCTTCTTGTCTATTCAGCTTATTTGTTTCCACGTCACCCTCTCCCTCAGCACCCACATTTCAAAACAACAGACCGTAATTCGATACAACAAAACGATGTGCTCAGATAAACCAACCCGCACCGTTTTAATTTGAAGGGCGAAATTACCTGAAAATTCTGCTCCCCTCGCACATCACCCCCGACGTTCCTCTCGCACATCTGTGCTTCAATGGCCAACCCAAAGGTTTTCTTCGATACAGCTATTGGCGGTGCTCCTGCCGGCCGGATTGTGATGGATATCTACGCCGACACAAATCCTCGTACAGCCGAGTACTTCAGGGCCCTCTGCACCGGGGAGAAGGGCGTGGGCCGCGTCGTCCATGTGGCTCCTGCGTTCACACTAAATGCACTGCGGAGGACCTAAATCAAGGACTTTGGAAGCTTGTGAATTATTCTGCAGTGAGGTCATGGTTCTGCTCTGAGATTCAATTATGGTTGCGCCACAGTCGGCCTTTTGGGACCTTTGCATGGGAAATGATATTGCATCTTTAGGACCCTGATCTGCATGTGCCCAGAATCCTCCTTTGCTTGGTTTAAATTTCAAAATTGTTAGGGAGTCTCTTTTTATCTTTTGCCGCTCCGGCAAAGGCTAGGTGCACCTGGATACGGGAGACCACTAGTTTGGTCCGTGCAGAAATGGGAAACTTCCAACAAGACGACGAAGAACAGTCTCACGCCGAGGCTTCGCTTCGTCGAGAGGTCTTCTGGTCTTCGTTTGCAGATTCCGGAGGTCGCGACTCGAGCGTTTTGGAGAGAGGGAAAACTTGTGCAATTCTCGCTGGAATCGGATTTGGGGGTGATGTGCGAGAGGAGCAAAATTTCGAGGTAATTTGGCCCTTCAAATTAAAACGGTGCGGGGTTGGTTTATCCAAGCACAGCGTTTTGTTGTATCAAATTACTTTCTGTCGTTTTGAATGTGGGTGTTGAGGGAGAGAGTGATGTGAAAACAAATCAGCTGAGTAGGCAAGGTGGCTGACCTGATAGGGATCCGTTAGTCAAAGAAATGGTGAACTGAAAGAAGGATCACCTAATTATAAGGGCATAAATTTAGTGATCGAAAATTAAAAAAAAAATTCTTAATGATTAATTCATAAAAAGAAGTCCCAAAAATTTTTCTCAAGTGACGACCAAAAATTGAATTTCTCTAAATTTTGATTGCTCTAAATTTTATGCGTATGCAATGCTAATTTGTGCCACAAATTGTATAGAAAATTATGACTAATTAAACATTACTTTTAAAATTTTAAAAATTTTTAGTTTCTATAAGAGGCAAGCCAAAGACAATTGATGTCATTTTAAGAAAAAAAGATGATGATCCAACTTCTACAATGTCTTCCTTTCTATTTTCTAAAACTTCGTTGAGTCTAGCTTTAACAAAAAAAAAATTCTGAATTTTAGATATTTTATTTTATGTGTATATATGTATATGTGTTTAATTCGTTTTAACATTTTCTTCTTAACAAAGTATCAATTAATTTCAAAAAAATTTTTGAAATTTTTTTATGTATATTAACTATAATATTATATTATTATCTCGTCTTTCAACACATCAATTCTAGCTTCACCACTAGTCAAAACTTCAATAATCGAGAGACAAAAAATATATTTTTTTCTAATTAAAATATGCCCATAAGAGATTTAACATAAACTTTCCAACTCAAATATAAATCAATCCTCTAAGGCCTTAACTCAATCACAAAGCAACCTAATACAAGGATCATTAAATCAACTCAAATTCTGTTAATATGCACTTGTTCACAGATGAATTTGAGGGGTGTTCATAACTCAACTGTCACACCCCAAATGTTTGTAGTCTAATCAAGCCTGTGCTCGTGAATAATTTTTTATTTCAAAACAAATTTTCAGCTAGAGATTTTTTTTTTCAATACTAAAAACCTTCTCAATCTCTTAAAAAGGTTTATTATCTCATCCTTAACCTCGATTTTCTGACATAATTATATCAAAACCAAAAATAACTTAAAACAAAAATCTATAAACAACTGTTCACTGTCGCCAAGAAAAAATATATTAGAACTTTTTGGAATATCTTTTTTCTATTAAGCTCATCATTTTCGCAGATACTTAAAAGAAATACATTTAGTTTTTTTTATATGTAATAAAATATTTTTATATTCCAACATAGCTAAAAAAATTGATTAAAGCCAGAAAAAGGCCAAAAAAAAAAAACAAATCCAAAAAGGGTGAGCAGTGAGCTCCCTGTTTGATCCTACAACACGTACGAAGTGCAATGCCACGAGGCACGTCGACATGGTCCATATGGGTTGTCCCAAATTAAATCTGACACGACTTTTTGTTTTGACTCTTCGCCCGTATATTCCCTGTCCAGCACTCTCCTTTCAATTCCTTCACCATCGGCGACACAACTCCAACCCACCGAGATGAACGGATGCAGATAGCTTATGAAGCCACCACCAAGAGAACATCGCGATCAGTCAAACTCTGTGTGCAAATTCAATGGGCCGGTAGAACGCACGCATGAAAATCCTTTCCCTCATAATCACCGTCACCAGATATCTTCTGCCCTTCTCCTTTATTTTTTCGTTCGCAAACTCGAAACTGCACCTCGTACGCTGGCCAAAAGGAAGATTTGTATTTTTGTTCCCTTCTTCAAGATCGAAAATCTCAGATCCCCCCACCACCACCATCATCATCAAACACCTTTACACGTCTCTTTATTTTATTTTGAAAAAAAAAACGGTGACCGAGTTGTAGCATCTGCAACAAGACCCAATCAATTGTAACGGCAACTGCAACAAAACCCACATGGTTTGGGATTCCATCAAGCAGATATTGTATTTGTAAGTACACGTTCTTGTGATTATATTAGTCCTCACAAACCCAATCAATTGCTATTGAAAAGTGCTCAATTATTTCGTTTAACTTTTTCGATAGATTAAAAAAGTTCACTTCTTCTTCTCTCTCCCCTTTATCATAAAGAAATTGCGTTTGAGCTTTGGTAATTCTTAAGGAAGACTGTTAGTTTAACACGTAGTGCAGGACTTTTCTCCACAGCTATCTTTTCTGGTTTGTCGATGCTCTTTCATTTAAGAAAGTCTATTTTCAGGCTTTCAAGTTTTTTGACTAACCGGTGGGACCGTGGGAGTTTTTCTTACTTTCAACCTTTTGGTTTTAAATAATTCTTTATTTGTTCTTTCTGGTTTAAAAGAATTCATCGTCGAAAGAAACTTTTGCAAGAGTTCCTTTTTATGAGCCCTTTAACATCCATGCCTATATGGCGTTTCGGTATCTAAAATCCGAAAAGAGGAACTCAGAAAAGTGAAAGTGTGGCAGACTGAGCCAAGTAAAGTGTTTTGACGAGTTCTTATTGATCCGAATAGGTAATATACAACTAGTTGGAAATTCAGAATTGTCCTCTTTTTCTTTTCTCTTTTTTTTTTTCTTCGTTTTCTAGTCAAACAAACATAGCTGTTAATGGAAGCCCATCGATTTTTGCTCTCTTTGGTCTCAGAAAGTCAGCTACAGCAATTGAACGGATTCAAAGTACGAAACCGAAAGTCTGCCAAGGAAATGGAAGTTAATCCCAAGTATGAAAACTGAAGGTGCTTCTTTCTAAGAAAGAAATTCCTGGTTGATTAAGAATACCAAGAGAACCCAGAAATCTGAGAGAAGAACCATTAAAAGGCTTTAACTGTTTGCATCTCAGGGCGGTAAAAATTTGCAGAAATAGATGGGATCTTTCAAGGGTCATGTTCTACCAGGAACATTATTTCTGTTAGTAGGGGTGTGGCACATATGGAGCTCTGTGGTTCGATACGTATCGAACCCGAAAACGTTCAGGGTTCGGGTTTGGAGCCCCGTGCCGGGTTTTGATGGAAGACTCAAGTACTTGGAGCTTTATCTTATTGCCATTGGTGCTTTTATTGATATGTGTATTGAGCTTTTGTATTCGACCCACCTCAAATTTTTTGTCAATGGAGTCTTGAATCCATCCCACATGAATGATTTCGAGCACTCGGGGATGCTCCTAATGTTCTTCATCTTTGGTTTGGTTGCTCTGCTCTCTGAGAAAACAAGGTTAGTCAGAGGTTTTCCCTTCTGAATTCTCTCTTCTTTTCTGCATCGCACTAATTTTCTTCAGTTCTCTCCCCTCGTCCCTTCTGCCCGGGGGACCCGGACCATCCTAAGCTTTGACCGGGCCGTTGTGGCGATTTAGCCTCTAAAGCCTGGTTCTAGAATCTGCTATTTTTATTCTGGAAATCCTGAGGCTATGGTGTATTTTGACTTTTTGTTTTGAGTTGAATCTTTCTTGGTACGCGAAACAGCAGAATTAGAAAATTGAACTGTTAATTGAGATGAGCTCTTATATCCAACAACAATCTTGTTTTCCTAATTGCGCAATGCTCTGCATATACTTTGGGCTTGTTTCTCATTTGTGCTGGTATGACTCGATCCCATAATCACTTTGTGCGGTTAGGGCAGATTTTTCTAGGATACAGATACAGGCGCTCACACATGCAACTTGTAAATCTTGTCATCATCCCTTCAGCTGCTGATTCCCATACGGAAAGATGTAGTAGTTTGAAGTGTCTTTGCCCAAGAGTTTTTTTATAGCCACTGGGAAAGAGAACTGTCATAAACCATTTGATAGTATGGTGAGCCTCAACGGAAAATCAGCATGTACTTGCAACAGATTTGTGGGGAGCACTGCTTTAGGCAGTCATGGTTTAGTTTGACTCAATTGCAAGGGTGTTTTAGAAAGCTCGGAGGTCTGAATTTCAAAATAACAAGTTCCTCAGAATCGAAATTCCTCATTTGGGGGTTCAGAGACTCTTAACGATCAACGGCAGGACTATTGAGGTGGTCTTCTTGCTGTAGCCCAATTAGTTGTGGAAGCTTGATATGATGATGTGGAATGGTGAAATAGCGTTGCAAAACAGAGAAATTTCCTTTAACTACAGAGCGTGCTAAAGGGGTTATATAAACTCTTGGAGAAGGTTGTTTCAGGATGTATATGATTTCAAACAATAGGAACAGTATTGTTTAACTATTTGAAATGTAACGTGGGTAATCTTCAAGCCCATGCCTCACGAAATCTTTTCTAATTGCTCGGTAGTTTCATCTGCAAATTGTTTTGGTATGTCCAGATCATTTTGAAATTTGTGAGGAACGCGTGTATTGTGACAATGGTTAGATATGAATGAAGATAGGCACTCACGTCTAGGGTCATGGGACAGATTACTGTTGCACTCTAGGACTTTGGTCCCGTGGGACATGTTACGGATTACTGTTGCACGCTAGTGGGACGTTGGTCTCATAAGTTTGAGTCTTTGTGTAATGATAGTTTTCTTGAAACATTGCCTCTCTAAGCTTCAACATGATTTTTCTCTTTTTTAGTATTTTTTAGAACTTTGGTTGAGTTAATCAATATACTGCTCAGTATGCTAAACAAAACCATGACAAATGGTTGTGGTATTTACATATTGTCATTGGAAATCGAGCACTTCCATTACTTCAATGCTGTTTCTTTGTAAAGAGAGGGTCACCGGATCCTATTATAACCTTGGCAATTGCTATATAAGTAAGATTATAAGATGGAATGTATCACTCTAGTTATGCCTAATTTAGGCCTTTTTGTTTCTTATTCTCTTTCTGTTCTTTAACATCTGCTCTTTGTTTAGGTTTCTTCCCATACCAGAGGGAGCTCTTTGTTTGGTTGCTTCCACAGCATTCTGTGCAGAGTATCTCCTATTCTACTTCCACTCCACAACCCATAAAGGCCTTGAAGGTTACTACCACCTTCTCCTTGTTCTCCTGATAGGCCTTTGCATATTGTCCACGGTTGCTGGAGCGCTCTTACAAACCAGCTTCCCGGTTGATTTATGTAGCGGCATTGCCATAACTCTTCAAGGCCTCTGGTTCTATCAGACTGCTTTCACTCTTTACGGCTCCATGATGCCAGATGGTTGTCAGCTCAAGGACAGTTTGATCTCTTGTCACTCAACAGACAGTGAGGTCCGAGGCGAGTTGCTTGCAAATTTCCAGTTGTTCTCTTTGGTTCTCGGGGTACTTGTTGCAGTTGTGGGATCATATGTTTTTGCAGCTTCAAGATATGGGCATTCTGATCTTCGGAGCTTGCAGGATTGAATAGATCGACATTAGAGTAGGGTATACACTATACAGTCTTTCCTAAATTCGGATTACTTAGCCTTCTCAGGGAGGCATTTTGGTGTCTCTTGGGGATGAGCGATTGTTTTGTTCTATTTACATTCGGCTCAAGTGTGTGTACATCAACAGTATATACAACTGTTCCGATTAAAGAAATCTTTGCTTTCCTTTCGGATAATAAAATTGAAACACAATTTTGTATATTGCTATGTGTGCCCTTTCCCTTAGGTAAAGAGTCTCCTATTTGGATAAAAAAAAAAGTCTCCTATTTGTAAACTTTTGAATATGAAATGCATAAAAGGGGCTGCAATTTGTTAACCAATGAGGACATAGATCCTAGAAAGATGTAAATTTTTAAGGTAAAAAAGGTACTTAACAAAGGACATCATTGAGGATTGCTTCTGCTTCTGCTTCTGCTTCTAGCCAAAAAGTGTGCTTTTCATGTACTTTAGAAGGTAATGATCTTATTGAACTCCAGTGGTCATTGCATTGCGTGGGGGCATTTGAAGTAGAGGGCCGGGTTTTTTCTGCCATACAAAGGGTTATGTAAACTTCGCCAAATCGATTCAGAGCTGATCCAAAATCCAAGTTCTGCTACGCTCCAAAGTAGCACCCCAGACCGAAACGGCTGGAAGAGTTTAGAGGAATCGAAGGATTTAGCAACTGCACATGATTGGTAGCCCATTTACTTTCCACATTTTCTAGGCCCAGGAGGATACAAGTTGGCATGAAGACAATCAAATAGTCCGGTATACAGCACAAGCACATGAATTTATAACACAAAGTAACTTGAGAGATACTCTACGGTCGTACTCTTGTGCAGTATTTATTTCACTCAGAGTTCCCCATCCAAGCCAAAAAAACACAAAAAAAATCAAGTTTCCTAATACACTGTTATGTTTTACAGGATTTGCCAACTCATTTAGTAAGGAATAATGGAATCTATGAGCTCTTGAAGTGGAGCCAGCTCCTTTCTGTCAATTAGCCCAAATTCCTGCAAAAACACCAGCACGACAAACAATCAACTCAAAATTCCTTTAAACATGCACACAAAAAAGAAGAGAATTTCTTGCATCAGATAAAACGGCATTTCAATGTAGGACATGCTCTAAAGAACTCTTCATCTGCTAAACACATTTAAGGTGTTTAAACACTTTCCACCACTCAAAAAGACTTGAGTAATGAAATAGCTGCTCCATTTCTGCAACCAAGATTTCTGATGTATATTCAGGTTATTCATGAACAAACATCCATGGAATTAATGATTTCATGCTTGGAAATGCCTAGTGTTTGCCAATTGCAAGGTTTAGTTTAAAATGATTAAATTTCCAAAACCTCACTAGAAAACACACATCAACTTTGTTGAAAAAGAATTGAAGTCACACGACACGATATAAGGTGTGTTTTATACCAAATTGTACAGGGAAAGGAAAACGTGAAACCAAATGCTCTGCTGAACACAATATGACTATTATCTACACGCCTCAACAGCAGAAGTTTGGGGAATGTGTTAGCGTTGCTTTTCTGATTCTTGTCTTATCTTAGTTCTTTGGAATTACACAAGATCTACAACGGAATTTATCTCAAGTCCATGAGTGTTCAATGGATATTAATTCTGTATATGAAATCACCACGGCATGAAGACCTGAACAATAGAATAAGGAAAGAAACAGTAATTGGGATGTGGAAGACTTACACAAGTAAATAGTATGAAATGCTTAAAGCATGTATTTAGATGGGCCTCCTCCTTGAGGCTTACAATTTTCTGGAAATGAGAGTGATAGATGTGAGCATATACACGGAACAATCTTTTGAATATTGTCTTCACAACATCCTTGAAATTGGGAGGGAAGGGTGCCCCTACAATATTGGAACTAGATATAAGAAAGTGAAGAGAACTTTGAAATAGGTTACAATATTTGACAACACTTACCAAGCCTTTGAGGAAATATCGATTCGTTATCAAGCTGGCCTTCAATCCAGTCCATTAAAAGTTCAACATATTTTGGAGCAGAAACCTCAATAGGTTTCTTTATTTTTTCACCATCTGCCCATCTATACTCGTACCTGTCAAAATTGGCTATGCAGATTAGAAATGTAAATCAAAATATATACACATAAACACACAAACAGACAGTTTAAGACTTGCGATTTGCTTAAAAAGTGGGGAGGATCAATATTGTAATTTTTTTTTTATTGATTACCAACTTATTCGACTCCTCTGGAGAAGATGGAAAAAGAATTGCTCTCACAAGCCCCGGTTCCCCCCCCCTCTCTCTCTCTCTCTCTGTGGGGGACGGTGCAGGGGGAATTCACAAAGCATAATAGGTAGTAAAACAATAACTAAACTTGTTAGGCCATACATAAATTGCATAATCTCTCATAACTCTGCAGACTTTTCCCTTCCCCCAAGTTCCTTTCTTTTAAATGGCCAAACGAGTTTTCAATAGGAGATATCTCATTCTACCGCAACGAGTTAAAATATCTGAAAATTCATCCATAGGCAGACTATTTGTAGCAAAAAGTGAAAATGTCTTAAACATCATGCAGTATGAGTTGTGCAGACATAAAGTTTGGGTAACCCAGAGAAAATGTGTGATATGGTGGCAGTTACTCAGGTATGACACAGAAAAGTAAGTTGTACCTGAATGGAATGACTGTGGTCAGAGACAAAGGAGACAATATGAGGTTGAAAGGAGATATTGATCACACCTAACTTTTATAGATGAACCAGAATTCAGACGAAGTTGGGTTCTAGTTTGATACAAATTATTGAATTGGTGAGAAACCAAACCAAGCCATCTTTACGGATGGAGTTTCAGTTTTACTTCTACGTTTCAGATTTCTTATCAAACAAAAGAATAATGCAATAATTAGTTTGAAATGCCAAAAGGCAAAACTCCCAATAAAACAAAACCTCAAAAAATGTACTGAATGAGACCAAACCAACTTCTCCCCTCATAAGTTTACAGAAGATACATATGAATCATAGATTCAGTTTACTTTCAGGTTTCCCAGTTTATTGCATTGCATTTTCAAAATAAACTAAATAACATCAAAGGAAAGGGAGAGAGGGGGGGGGGAACAGCTTTCAAATTATGCCATACTTGGGGCCTGCAGTCATTGTCGGACAATTCTCATCAGTACAGAACTCAGTGAGGGTACCGTAGAGCAAGTTCACTTGGTTGAAGAAATCGACCGCTGAAGTTGAAAAAATCAACAACCACATTCAGATTCGGATTTAACTCGAGAGCTATGGTAAGATGAAAATTGGTGGCTAATTATACTTGCCCATTTTGAGCATCAGCCAAACAAAGATTATTTCTTGGGGAATCTTCACTTTTAGCCTCCCAACTTTCAATCAAAGGTCTGAACTACGGAAATTGTCACGTTTAGCCACAAACTATTAAAATGCATCAATGTTCGCCCTATCATAGGATCCAAACATCAATATTATGCCACAACGCTTATTTCTACATATCTCAACCGTAAGATCTTACTAAAGGAAAAAAAAATTGATGCATTTTGATGGTTTGGGGGCTAATGTGACGATTTTAGTAGTTCAGAATATAATTGACATTTGCTTGGAAGTTGGGGGGCTAAAAGTGAAGATTTTCCTTATTTCTTTGTCTAGCTAATACAGCACACTAGCAGACAAGCATACTAAACTTGTTGTCAGGTATAAGATAATAATACAATAGAGAAAATATCACAAACATTGCACGGCTACTTGGAGAGAGAGAGAATTACTGTTGACAGCAAGCCACTCATTTAAATCCTCTCCAGTCGGAAGTTTTACCGCTTCCCTCAGATTTCCACTACCTAGGGTGGCATCAATGTGCTTTCTAAGTTGTGCCCCCTGCATTACAACATGATAGAGATTGGTACTTTACGTTCTGCTATGCATGTAAACTACTCACACTTCCACTGCTGAGTTCAAAGTACTTAAGTGGGGCAGGAAAAGATGATGAAGATGACAACAAAAGTGATGCTTCCCCATGAATGTGTAAGAAACAAAACGTTTAGCAGATGTAATAAGAATAAAAGTATGCACCCAGAGTAACATATAGAAGAATATTAATTCAAATTCAATCCCTATATATACATACTAATAAAATTGAGACAAACTGAAACCATCAAGAACGAGATGAGGTCAACATTAGTATTCGAGAAAAGTAACAACCTTACTCCCTGAGGGTGCACTCTTTTTAGGACGAAATGTCCTCTGGTTTCTGTTTGCAGCATAATGAGGAAAGTACATCAGTGGAAGACGGCATGATAAGGGTTTATCAGGCATCAACAGGCGACAGAAGCATTAATGTATTAAGCAAGATTTACAGGACACTTCAATAGTATTCACACACACAGCCATGTACCACAGACAGGGAATCTAGGTCCAGTCAGCTAGAATTTTGTACAGAAGTCAAGCCCAGAACTCTCAAGTTCTCCCCCCAGCCACATGAATCTATTTCCACTATTTTTCCAAATCAACGCCCATACTTTCTGTCACCTCACTATGTCTACCTGTTACATTTTCTCTCTCTCCATCCCACTTCTGCCTTTTCATTGTGAATCAAATCACTCTTTTCTCATTGACACACCTACCAGTAGTCATTGCACATGGCCAAATCATCTAGAATGAATCTCTTGAATCTCATGAAAAGCTTCTTTACATTGTCTTCCACTATGTAATAGCAGTATCTATAACTTTTACCCACTTTCCACAGGGTTTTAGAAATAAGCTGTCCCACAGTTCTCTTTTTTAATATACACCTACTCCATCCTACGACTAAGGGCCAAAATTATATTCAAAGTAAGTTTGGAAAAGTATACTCCCTTTCACAAATTTATACACCCAGTATCTATCATTGTTCAAAAGACCATCATGCTAAAGTGTTTACATGACCTGAATGAAAAAAGTTAGTTCCCATACAAGCTGCAGAACAAAAATTCCGTCTCTGACTCTCATCACTGGTTCTGGACAACAGTTAATATTTATAGTAAACTTCCAAAACATTCTCCCTAGTACTTATTTAAATAGACCTTATTTTCCCTGCTTTAAGACCCCTACCACCTAAATCATTTATATGAGAAACAAAAAAAATAAAAATAAAATATCTTTTGTTATGAAAGATAAAACAAAGAAAATAATTGACAAGAAACTTTAAGCTCAGCTGATATTTCTCTCTTCTTACATGAGAGGTTTAACCAAATCTCATGGACATTGTCAAATAGATATCCAGTTTTAATAACTGAGGGCTGTATACATTATAAAGGAGTCACAGCTATCTCACATATCTCACATGGACCAGATATGTCTGATTCAGGTGTGTTCAAGTGCCATGTCACATTAAGTCCGAAAACTACACAGAAACAAGCACTAAACATGTCCAGGGTAACCCCCAACCAACCATATGTTACCAAAAGACAATTCATTTCACCGCCTAAAACAGATGTTTCTTCCCCCTTGTTTCGTGATGTAATTTACATCACACAGTGAACAACTTCCTCATTTGCACTGTAATTCAGTAACTAGCCTATAGTACAGTGAGGCTAGACTATATTATTTATGTTTGACTATTTTTTCAAAAAGTGAGCTTGTACACGCATGATAAAAAGATATATTCCGAAAAGAGCAATGAGAATATCGTGCAATGAGGCCAACTAACCCAAACAAAATGCACTTATGTATCATATACAGAGGAAAACACACTGTACCATATAAAGAAGAGATGTGTACCATCATAAAGCAAATTCCAGTTTATGCAGATGACACTCCAAGGAAGTATAACCACCACAAATTACTTTAGAAGGACTAGTCCAAGTTGTTTTTGAAGCTTCTTGGACTAATTATCAAGCCTAGTTCCACATTGTAAGGAATTGACCAAATATTTGAGACTTATTCCATTTCTTTCTTATTACTTCTCTTTTTTCACTCCCTCTGAGACTCAGGGTACTACAACTTTCACCCTTTAAGACCTGACGACCACCATATGATTGATACCATTTGTAACCCTCCAAGAAAGTGCTAATCTCTCCATTATACTCCAAATGGACTAGTTAAGGTTACTTTTGAATTTCTTTAAAGCTTAATTCTACCTGGTAAGGATCCGATTTCAAACTTGACACTTATACCATTGCTTTCTTACTTCTTTTCTTTTTTCGCTCCATTTGGTACTTGGCATTTCACAATCTCTTACATTTAAACCCTGACATTCTCTTCAAGGTCTTCCAAGCACTACACAATCGCCACCAAGTCCATTTTAATACCATACGTAACAACACAAGGAAGTGCAACCACTGCGCTATACACCAGAAAAGATTAGTCGAAGTTACTTTTGAAAATCCACAAAGTCATCATAAGGTCTAGTTCTACTTGCTAAATACTTGTTGTAGAACTTGACACTTACAACATCCATTTCTCATTCCCTCTCCTATCCAACTTCATAAGAGGCTTGAGGTATTACGATTCAAATAAAAGCATATGAGTCTAGAGTTGTACACACGTACATTATTTTCAAATTGACGAGTTGGATTATATTTTGGTACATAACAAGAGCAGAGATGTCGGCTGCTCTTTCTGTTTGTTCTATTTTTTGGTGAAACCCCATGTTACTTTCTTTCTATTATAGAAATAATTCCCCATCATATACCTAACACCCATATAGCAAAATGAAGTTGTTATGCAAGAGTTTGTTTGCCTTTGCAAGTCTTCAATGTATGAAACCCAATATTTGCAATGCACTCACAACATCATACAGTAAGATGCTAGAACAAGTGACTTTGGACTCCTTTAATGCAAAGTAAGAACTGTAACATAACTGACAGCAAACGCCTAAAACCTCAAATGCATGACAGAGAACCTAGGAGAAATTCCCCAAAAAAGATTGTCATAATTGACTGTTTTAACATCTAAGAAGTCAACCCCCTTATTATTTATTAATATATTTGTCATGAATCTCTATAGAATCGTGGCAGTCAATGCTGAAGAGAAATTTGAGATATGAAGACTACAATAGACGTGCGTCCATAATGGTTAAAATCATTCCACAACAGAAACTCACAAATATGATCCAACTGTAACTGATTTAACCCTTCGGAGGCATGCCATATAATTTTCACATATTCACAAATACTAGGCACTTGAATCTCACAAATCAAATAGAAAATATTCCACTCATTAAAGACTGGATTAATTAGATTTGTTTCCCATAAACTACCACCGCATTCTCACTTACACTCAAAAGCTTTGACTGCAACACAGATCCCAAATTGATGTCTCCTCTGTAAACGATTCCTATTAATTTTGGTGGGAAAAATTACAACATATAACTAACACTACATGTAATAATCGTTAATGTTCAAGATATTTTTTTTAAACTAGGTAAACTTACAAAGAAACTTTAGATTAGACTGCGTATGTCTACGAGTGTAAGTGACAGTGAAATATCATGCAATTGGAGAAAAATATAATTAACCTCGAAAGATTAGCATCGTATGCAAAGACAGATATGATAAAGCCCACAAGATATAAAGATCAGTAATTCTATGTCTATCCTGCACAACAGATCTGCCTTAGCCGATCGTGTATCAATTGCATCATCTGATGCAAAATTCAGAAACCAAAAAACAAAGTAAAGAACACTGCCAGGGCGACTTACATATTTTCACGGATTTATAACATTTAAACCACAAATTATCCCTCTGTCAAACAAGTAAGATTATACCTGCCCAGACCGAAGAGACTCATGGCTGGCGAGAGAGAGAGAGAAGGAGAGATCGTCTTTCTGCAGGTGTATTTGGGTTGAAAAATAGAAGGAAAAACAGCCAGCTTTTCCTATTTTGTTATTCTTTACTTTATTAGCGTTAAATTCGAAAGAAGTCCCTAAATATGCTGTTATTTGTCTAGAGAGCCCCAGGGACGGGAATTAGTTATATATACCGTAGGCTTCTGAAAAAAAAGAATTTGGGCGACGTGATGGACCGGGCAGCGTGCCCGGAGCTGGGTTTTTTATCGGGCAGCTTCAGTGGGAGCATCAATAAGAGAGTGCGTTCTGGTGAGGATGAAAAGGCCAACACAGTTGTAATTGGAAACATTCACGTGCAGCTTCGACACTGGACGACGATTTGTAAAATTTTTATTTGTTTTAATAAAATTACGACAATGACACAAGATTCGAAAGGATATTTGAAATGCTAGAGAATAAATTTGATCTGCTTTTTCCTTTTAGTTTCTAAAGCATAAATTCGATCCGCCTTTTTGGTTAGGAGGGGTCTTTCCCGAACTGTGCCAAAAAAAAAAGAACTGGCTAATCGTGGAAGCAGCCCATTCTCTCAAGAATATATATGCATCCAGGTTCAAGCCCTGAACGGATTAGGGGTGGATGGGCAAGGAATAAGCGGTCCATTCCAACCCTAGCCCATTAAGGGATCCATGGAAGTAAAGTATAGATTATACATGTCCATCTCCGAAAGCCCAGAAAACTAGGAAAGAAGGCTCCAAAAGCTTAGAACACCTTCAATAACTAAACCAGTATCCAATCCGCTGAAAGAACCTGTCAGAATGACTGCCCTTGAAAATACCCCGATTGTAGGCCATCGTCCTAACAAGCAAACCACGAAGTGTTCTCCTTTATAGACACTACACGGTGTTGCCCGCAGGACCTGCCGGAATTGGGCCATGGCTCGCGTAAAAGTAGGATTCTGATTATAGGAGACATCATCCTGTGCGGAATATAAGGAGGCCAAGATGTAACGAGGAACAAGGGGCAAGGGGCAGAATGAGCTGTGGGCAGAGCTGTTACGAAGAATAAAGGGCAGATTTGGTCAACTGGTGATTTGAATCTTTGTAGAAGATTTGAATCTTAGAAAACAAAGGACCATTAGGAGCGTGAGTCAATAAGTTTGTTAGTAGCCAAAATTTTTCTTTATCTATTGCTACAGTTTAGGATGTTTGGCGTCATGGGTTGTTAGTTGCGTAGTTATTTAAATCTTACAGAATTGTCACATGGATAATAAGAAAAATATTAAGTTTGCGGTACACTCTCATTAGAAGAGAGATGCTAATAGATTTTTTCTTATCCTAATTAGTTGAGACCTATCAACTGAACAAGGGAGAGGAAGCCGCAAGCCGTCCCTTCCGCCGTAGACTGCGAGGTATATAGAATGTCTCTCATAAAAACTCCCTGGAACGTAAGAATCATTGAACAAATAATTTACTTTTATATTCCTATTTTCCTGACTCAAGCATAAGAGGCTCACCCCAATACCAAACAAGTAAGAAAAATGCCTTCTAGTTTCATAACTTTGGAAGCAAATAACGAAAAAAAGGCTCTATTTTTGAACTTTTCAATAAAAATTTTCTTTTCTTTTCAATTTCAAATATAAAGTGGGAAATATCATGTTATTTTTCTAGGTTGGAAATTAGTTGGGGGATGTAGGGGTGTAGAGCCATCCCTTGTAGATTCGTCCCTGTATGCATCGATTGTTGATCTGAAGAGATTTTCGTGGCTATTTCAATATATCCGTCCATTTTAATATGGAGTGGAGATAATGACGAATATGGGTAGTAAATTTAATAAGCTTAACAAAGTAATTATTATTTTTAAGATGGTTGGTTTGAAATTACATTAATAGTGATGACCATTTATGTTCACTGACAAAGTAATTAGGGAAAATTACATTTTGTACTTTCTAACAACCACTTATTTTACAATTTATATCCCATGTTATCAAATTTGACACATTGTATTCCAAATTAGCCATAAGTTTATATCTCGCGCCTCATATTAATATCTCACTGCAAAAATGAGTAAAAGATAGGACACGTGACACAATCTTAATGGTAAAAGTGTATCATAGGGTACAAAGTGTAAACATATTAATAGTTTGAACTACAAATTTTAAAATAAATGGTATTAAACAATACAATATGCAAAAATTCTTAGATATTCCGACAATGCTGTAGTTTTGTTTGATGTCATAGCAAATGTTGGCTATGGTTGTGTGACACCCCTCACCTGTGAACTTCTTTGAAGATCCTAATGACAAGCATGTTCTTTTAATGTTTTTGGTAGTTAATTTTGATCCTTTCCTTTTAATATTTTTTCTTACTAAGTTCATGCTTTTAGTGCATTATCTAGTATTTACAAATTTAATTATTTGCTTGTTATTTAAGCATGTGATTATATTAGTATTTCTATTTTAACTTCTTGCATTTGACTTGATTAAATTTCCCTAGCTCTTTGAATTTGATTAGGTTAGTTTCTTGCTTATATTCGAAAATTTCCATGCAATTTTCTTGTGATAAATATTTGAATTTTCACCACTATGCTTTAATAATTTCTTTTCTTTTAGGAAAATTTGCTTTTTAGTCACTAGGTTTTACCCTCTTTTCATTTTTAGTCCTGAAACTTAATGAGTCGAATTTTTAGTCCTTGAATTTTCATCTCGTTTAAATTTTTCCTTCCATTACCCTCCGTCACCCTAACTAAATGTCAGCTTCAATTGTCACGTCACCTTTCATTTCCATTTCAGCCTCCACCATTTGAATGTGATTTCTCAAACGACCTGTAGCTTTCCATTTAATTGAAACTCTGCGTATTGAGACTTAAAGCCTTAGCCTCGTCCTTCTCATGTCAACCGTAAGAGGCCCTTCAAATTTCAACTTCACCACTTCATCGGACTTCCACTTCTCGTGTATAGAATCCACTAAAGCCTATTTAATACCTGTAACTCCTACCTTTGTCCTTTCCAGCATCCTCAAAGATACGTTTCTTAGTCTCCTCAGCTTGTGTTCCGGAAGCATCCTCTCTGCCAACTCCGTGTTGCTCCTTCTCCCTATATCACCTGCCCCTCTTTTCCATGAACCCAAGGAGCCAAAACTCGGAGATTACAGGTATTACTTCCATAAAAGCCAAACAAAAATGAAAGAAGAAGAAGAAAACCATATAGATTGTGTGTGGTTCGCAAACCGTATCAACCACAATAACCAGAAGAAAGGCCTCATGGAAAATCTCCCATTTTCTGGTTATCCAAACACCCAAAACTCTCTCTTGCTCTGTCTCTTTGCAGAGAGAATAATGGTCTCAAGCTCTTTGTCAATACTCTCTTCCACATCTTCCTTCCCATCCACTTCCAACAGTGATTCAACTTCTGCTTCCACTCCCATTAGACCTGGACCCTTCTACACCTTCAAACGCAGCGTTAATTTTCACAAGCCCAACAACTTCCCAATTCCCCGAGCTTCTTTTGAACACGTCACTCGAAGATGGCTCGATGGAGCAGTTTTTGCAGAACAATTCCATTGCAGACTTCATGAGGTTCAAGAGGGGTGTGGTTGGAGGCCGCACGGAGTTGCAAATTGTTGTCGTCAGATACAGGAAGAGGTTTCCTTGGTCGCTTTTACGTCTGTTTCTTCAGCTGCAAGCTGGGTTTTTTTAGTCACTTCAAGTAGGAATGCCTTTTTCTTATGTGGCTTATTTAACTTTGTGATTCTTGTTCTTTTGGTGGTGTAGGTTGATTTGGTTTCAACGATTCATACTGTAGATAAAGAGTATGTATACTTTGTGGGGGGTTCAATGACAATTGTGATTAAATTTCTTTTATTGCTTGATTTTTATCCTTTGGTAAAAATGCAATTTAAATTTGTGAAATGTCTGTATTGTTTGTAGATGTTGGGATTATGATATGGGTGTGGGACAACTCTTGTGGATGGCTTCAGGTTTAGAATCTACTAGGAGATTACGGGTATTACTTCCATGAAGCCAAGGAGCCGGAACAAACCCTTCTGTCAAAACAAAACTCACTGGGCCACTCAACGATTCCCCAGATGAGTCAGATACAGAAATCCCAGAAGAGTTCTGCCTCTCCTCTTCTTCTTGGTCATCCTTCTCTAGCTTTTCTTGTTGTTCTGGTTCCTCCCATGGAAATTTCTCTCGTAGAACTCAGTTTGAGGGACCATTTCTTGCGGATTTGCTCAAAGAAGCTCAGCTTTGGCTTTCTTTTCATCTTTGTGAGTCTCGGAAGCTGTTACTTTAAGTCTCTGAGGTTGCTGGGTGTCAACCTGGACCGTCTGATTAGAACACGAAATTCTGAAGTTGACGAGAGTTCTAGGAATGCTAAAAGAATGGGTTCCAGGTTGGAGAAGGAGGAGGAGGTAGAGAGAAGGGGATAGAGGGTAAGTGCAAGTAGATGTGGAAGCACAATTATTCAATGAAAATGGTGGGAGCGCCATGCTGTTTGCGCAAAGCCGTAAACTATTTTTTTAGAAATCACGTTCAAATGGTGGAGGCTGACGTGGAAATGAAGAGTGTCATGTCTAATTGAAACTGAAGTGAAAAATCATTCCGTTAGTTAAGGTGACGGAGGGTAATGGAAGGACTAAAATTTAAACGGGATGAAAACTCAAGGACTAAAAATTCAACTCATTAAGTTTCAAGACTAAAAATGGAAAGGGGGTAAAACCCAGTGACTAAAAAGTAAATTTTCCTTTCTTTCATTGTTGTGATACTTTTTGGCCTAGATTATTTTTAATTATTCCATTTGCTTGATTACATCTATTTAATTATTAAAGTCCATAAGTTTATTGCAATATTTAATTGTATTGGACCTACGGAGCATTGGGCTTGGACTAGGGCCTAGGAATCTTGATGGGCTGAACCCTACAAGGCCTTGGAGGCCCAATTGGCAACTCAACCCAACCTCCAATGAACCATGGCCGGCCATATCTATGTCATAATGTCTCTTGGGAGACAAAATCTTCCTATTTTGTCATTTGTCGCTAACACTCTTCCCACACTCACTAACCAATCACACAATTACTTTTACTTGTTAACTTTGTGTTAATTATTGCATAGCTAACAAAAGGAGGCTACCCCTAATGAATTAGGTAATGATGGCATGGAAAAAGACAAAAAGGGGGGCTATATTTAAGGGGAGAAGGCTCATGGCAAAGGCTATTGCCGTCTATTGCCGTGAGACATAGAGAGAGAAAGTGAGAGAAAGAGAGAAGAAAGAGAGAAGAAAGAGAGAAAGGAGAGGGAAAGAAGAGAAATTAAGCAGTGTTGGGAAAACATGATCTTGAGCTGGTAAAGAACGTTGGATGCAAGAAGGAAATGCATATGGAAACTAGGAGATTTGCAAAGACTAGAAGAAGGAATAAAGATGAAAAGGGTAAGGGAAAGGGTAGGTTTTGGCCTTGTGTTGTGGGGAAAACATGATGATGTGGCAAGTTTCTTTATGTTTTTTGTACAGTGCTGTGTATTATACGTTTTTATAACGTTGATGCAAGAAGGAAAGCAGTTTTTTAAAATTGAGACATGGCCTAGGGAGCATTTTTTGTGTTAAAATTTAGCCTTCTCTGACTTTTTTGCTTAGAACATGGTGTTGTTTAATATATTGCGCTCAAGATGAAACTTGTTGTGTTGTAGCCACGATCAATATGCCTTTGGACGTTTGTCGGTTTGGTTTGGGATTGGTGATGTTGGATGATATTGCATATTTGTTGATGCATACATGTGCAACCAATGCCATTAATATGGATGGATGAAGCCCAATGGCAATATGTCTTGAGATGCCGGCAACCTGAAACATATATGAGCTCAACAGGTTTCATGCCCCTCAAGGAGATCTGGTGCATGATTGATCACTTTATTTATCTTGTTTCAGTTTCTATGTTATATGTCATAGTGCATATTAAACAAATCTCATTCATATAGCAATCCATGAAATCACATACGTTGGATGCAAGAAGGAAATGCATATGCATGAGATTATGTGCTAGGAGCATTTGCATGTTGAAAACATTAGGCTTTCTTTGACTATTTTGCAAGAACATCTCGCTCAAGATGAAACTTGGTTGTGTTGTAGGCCACATCAGTGGCTACTTTGGCCATCATGTGTATTTTTATAACTTGTGATGCATATATCATGTGCTATGTTTAAACCAATGCAATATGGAAAGTTTGATGATAGCCGAATGGAAAGGATGTCTTTGTGATGTAAATAAGGCAAGGCAAGACCTTGAAACGGAGCCTATGAGCTCAAGGATAGGTTTTGATGCTTGCAAGTTCAAAAATGACATGAAAAGGGTGCTCATGTGTTGATTGATTAAGCAGTTCTATTTGCTCTTATTTTCCTCACTGACCTCATGTATTATGTTCTCTGTGATTTTATTAATATGTATAAGAATGGTAGATCATCAATAGAGAGTATTTAGAAGCAAGATCCATAACATGCAACAACACTAGTTAGGTTTAACATGAAAATTGTCCAAAACGGAAATCCTTCAAATTTTTGTGAGTAGTTTAGTTACTCAGGAGCCAAAAATGATGTAAGTAAAGGTTAAAAATGCCCTGGAGGTCTCTAAGGGTAGTTTCGACATTTTTTGGGTAAATGTTGAAGTAAAAATATCCAAATGTAGAATTTAAATACATTGTTGCGTAGAGCATGAGAAATTGAAAAGGGAGCCAAAATTTGAGCCCAATCGAAATTTGTTATGGGCCCAAATCACAAGGCCTGTTAAGAAGCCTAAATGGACTTTAGGCCCAATACCCCTAATGACTTAGAATGCTTTAGAAATATTAAGACTGACCCAATAGAGCCCAATAGGGCCCAAGAGGCCCAATCGTGCTCTTTAATGAGGATTAATATTTAATTAATTTCTTACATGTTTATTGAATAAAAGAATTCTAATAAAAAGCAAGAAGGGGAAATGATTGCAATTACTATACTATTGATGGAAGAATAAAGACATAGAATAAATCTAAGGTAACCTAATAAAATCAATAAGGGATTATGGAATAAATTATTAACAACCCAGAAAGCATAACATGAGATTATGGACCTCATTCAAGTACTTAAATTTTGCCTAAGTATTAAAAATTGATGTTGATTGATTCTTTAAGGTTTTAATGCATTGGATGCATAAACTTCATTATGTTCATGTTTGAGCATTCATTTGCATTCACGTCATGATAGAGAAAACAAGTGAGAGATACCTGAACCTACGAGATGATTCCCAAAGTAAGGGTGACAGTACCGGGCACTTGGGAGAGTGAAACCCCCCACTACAGGGAGTGAGTGGGCTCCCTACGGGGCATTTTTATGTCAATAAGGTCCTGGTGTAGGTGGCACAGAACAAGTCCTACGAGGAGAGAAGAGACACACAACCCAACTCTAGGGGTGAATAGAGCAGACACTAGGAATACCTCAGAACCCCAATAATGAGTACATTGCATTTATTATCATTGTATTCATTATAACTGTTTACTGCTTCCATGTTCACTGTATCTGTTCATAGTAAATGTGAATGTATGCATAGCATATCCCCCTCCCCAACCTTACTAAGTACGTATGACTCACCCCTCTACTTTTATTCTTAGTTGTCTATTAATTGCTATTACTGGACGATAAAATTGTTTAAGATCAAGCAAATTCTTTACATGGATCCTTACGTAGTAGTCCCTACAAGAAAATGTCCCTACAATGATGAAACTTATATCCACGGAGAAGATTTCATCTACAGAGCTAGGCCATTACCAACGATAAAGTAGAAAGAAGCCTAAAACTGCTTTTCAAATGAAAAAAAAATATTATATGCTATTTACTGTCGGCACTTAAGCTCCGCAAAATCAAAAAATATTAACGATGGGAGTGGGTATCACTACTGACACCATTAAAGGTTGCCAAAACTAGAATGGAGGATTATTAGCCACCATAATAAAATTCCATTGACTTAGAGTGCAATGTCGACCTTCATGGCATTGTTGCTAAAATCATCGGACAAGAAGAAAAATGGTTTGTTGTCATTGTACTTGTTTAGCGCGAGTTGAAAAAGATTGAACGAATTTCAAAATATTTCATTAAGCAAACATGGGCAGGAAGGGTAGACGCCCATCACTTTTTGGAAGTGTTGTTTGCTCAAACGATCCTTTCTCCCCCAATGAGTTTTGTGGTCCTTCCTCTCATTTTCTCTCTTGGTAGTTCATCACCTCCTCTCAGTTTCCCTTTTCATACTCGAACTTAGCCATTCTAACAACATGAATGTTTCCCTTTTCACCTCTTCTCAATCATCGTCCATGCTCTCAACTACACCCGAAGTGCCAGAACTTGATGAAAATCGCTCCCACAAATGTGTTGAGCACATAACGAGAATATCAATCACACAGATACCAATATTTAACGTGGTTCGACAATTTGCCTAGATTCACAGAGGAAAGAACTTTGATTTCAACAAACCAATTTACAACTCTCAACTCAACCTCATTGCAGCAACTCTCTTACGCTATCTTACTCTCACGTTGCACTTACTTCGCACCACCACTTCTTTCATTCACGTTTTCACTGATTTATAGAGGAAGGAAGAGAGTGTGAAAGCAAATAAAATTTTTCAAGATTTGCAGCTATGTGCAAATCTTGTTGAGCTGCTGCAGTTAATGAAGTGCACGCTCGACTCATGATGAACAAGTATGATTGTAAAAAGGGATGCACAGTGAGCAATGTAAATAAAGAATATAACATGTCCAATGCAATCAATTAACATATTAACAAGACAAATCACTCACATAACTCCAATTTAATTCAAAGGAAATCTCATTCCAATTTCTCGGTGTATGAAGTAAAATCTATTCTCATTAAGGGTTTTGTGAAAATATCTGCCAATTGAAGATTGATATTTATGATTTCAAGAACGATATCCCCTTTTTGAGCATGATCTTGAATAAAATGATGCTTAATCTCAATATGTTTTGTCCTAGAGTTCTGAATTGGATTTTTTTTGTAAGATTAATCGCACTGATGTTGTCACATTTTATTGGGATGAGAGAAAAATGAAGATTAAAATCTTCCAATTGTTGTTTCATCCACAATACTTGTGCACAACAATTGCCTATGGCAATATACTCGGCTTCCGTAGTTGATAGAGTCACATAGTTTTGTTTCTTACAACACCAAGAGATTAGTGAGAGTCCAAGAACTTGACATGCACCACAAGTACTCTTTCTATCAATTTTACAGCCCGCAAAATCTGTATCCGAGTATCCTTGTAAATTAAATTCAACACTCTTGAGATAAAACAAACCAAGATTTTAAGTGCCAACAAGATATCTGAAAATCCTTTTAACCACAAGGAGATGAGATTCCTTGGGACAAGATTGGAATCTAGCACACATGCATACACTAAATATTATATCCGGTCTACCAGCGATAAGATAGAGTAAGGAGCAAATCATACCTCAATATTTGGTTTGGTCCACATCCTTACCTTGTTCATTCATTTCCATTTTAGTAGATAGACTCATAGGTGTGCTAATAGGTTTTGAGTTGTCCATACCGAAACGTTTGAGAAGATCTCTTGTGTATTTTGCTTGATTGATGAAGATTCCCTCATTACATTGTTTGATTTGAAGGCCAAGAAAATAGTTCAATTCTCCCGGCTCATCAGATGCATAGATTTGACACAAAGATTCATTAGTAGATCAAAAATAATGTCATCGACATAAATTTGAACCGTTAACAATTCATTGTCTTTTTCCTTAGTGAAAAGAGTAGTATCAATTTTACCTTGTGAAAAACCATTTTCAATGAGAAAAGAACTTAGACATTCATACCATGCCCAAGGTGCTTGTTTCAAGCCATAAAGTGCCTTTTGTGAGCTTGTACACATGATTTGAAAGCTTCACATCTTCAAAGCCCAGTGGTTGCTCAACATATACTTCCTCTGTGAGGAATCCATTTAGGAATGCACTTTTTACATCCATTTGAAAGAGTTTAAAATCTTTATAACAAGCGAAAGCAAGTAACATACGAATAGATTCTAAACGAGCAACAGAAGCAAAGTTTCATCAAAATCAATTCCTCTTCTTGATTGTAACCTTGGGCTACTAATCTTGCCTTGTTCCTCATCACAACCCCGGATTCATCCATTTTATTTCTAAAAACCCTTTTTGTACCAATAATTGGATAATCCTTAGGTCTAGGAACTAAATGTCATACTTGATTTTTCTCAAATTGTTTAACTCATCTTCCATAGCATGGATCCAACTTTCATCATCTTTAGCCTCAAGAAAATTTTTAGGCTCAAGTTGAGAAAGTAAAGCAAAATTATTAGCTTGGTTTAAAGAAGAGCGAGTGCTTGCCCCTTTTCAACATTACCAATGATTTGCTCGAGAGGATGGCTTTTGATGTATTTCCAAGACTTTGGTAGATCATTGTTGACTTGTTAAACTTCTTCTTGTGATTCTTGAGATGTTTACTCTTTTACAAGTGTTTCTTCCTTATCTTCATTCATATCAAGTTTCTCAACCTCTTTGTCAAGATTTATAATTTCTTCATCATCTCTTTTCACAAGTTGTTAGATTCACCAAAAACGACATGAACAGATTCTTCAACAACTAGAGTACATTTATTGAAAACACAATAAGCTTTACTAAAAGTTGAATACCAAGGAAGATACCTTCATCTGCTTTTGCATCAAACTTACCCAAGTTGTCCTTGTTGTTGAGCACAAAACATTTGCATCCAAAAACATGGAAATAACCAATGTTGGGTTTTCTATCATTCCATAGCTCATATGGGTTTTCTTAAGAATAGGTCTAATCATGCAACGGTTCATAACATCAACTTGTGCTAACTGCTTCAGCCCAGAAGTAATCAGGCAAGTTATTTTCACACAAGGTTCTAGCCATTCTTCAAGAGTCATATGTTGAAGAGTTTTAGGAGCCGAAAAGTTCTTTTCACCACAAAACTTTTCAAAGGAGGAATTTTCAAATTCTTTTCCATGTCACTCCTTATGCTAGAAATATTTTTCATTTTGAATTCTCTTGCTAAGTTTTTCAAAAGCATGAAGAGTTAGAAATAGAACATGTGAGTCCATCAACAAGTTTGCCACCCAAACTTTTGGGTTGGACCAAATAAGTCCATCTCCTTCATTGTTAAACTTTTTCCAAATGTGATTCTTCGAGCAGCTCACAAGTGTTTCTTATCGGTTTCGTCAAGATTATCTTCATCATCTCTTTTCACAAGAGATTCATATTTCTTCAACAACCAAAGTACGTTTATTGTAAGGTTGAATACCAAGAAGATACCTTCATTTGCTTTTGCATCAAACTTACCCAAGTTGTCCTTGTTGTTGTTGAGCACAAAACATTTGCATCCAAAAACATGCCAATGTTGGGTTTTCTATCATTCCATAGCTCATATGAGTTTTCTTAAGAATAGGTCTAATCATGCAACGGTTCATAACATGACAACTTGTGCTAATGCTTCAGCCCAGAAGTAATCAGGCAAGTTATTTTCACATAGCAAGGTTCTAGCATTTCTTCAAGAGTCATATTCTTCCTTTCTACAGCATCATTTTGTTGAAGAGTTTTAGGAGCCGAAAAGTTATGGTTAATACCATTTTCACCACAAAACTTTTCAAAGGAGGAATTTTCAAATTCTTTTTCCATGATCACTCCTTATGCTAGAAATAGCAAAACCTTTTTCATTTTGAATTCTCTTGCTAAGTTTTTCAAAAGCATGAAAAGCCTCATCTTTATGAGTTAGAAATAGAACTCATGTGAAAAATCATCAACAAAACAAAGCCATAAGTTTGCCACCCAAACTCAACGTTCGGGTTGGACCAAATAAGTCCATGTGTAGAAGTTGAAGTGGCTAGAAGTGGACATCACATTTTTGGGTTTAAAAGAGGTTTTGGTTTGTTTGCCTTTTTGACACAAAATTTTGTCCTTTTCAAAAGAAAGATTAGGCAAACCCAAAACAAGATTCTTTTTGGCTAAAAGTCCATGCTTGCATGAGCAAATGCCACATCAAGAGCGTTTGGGAGATTTCTAAATGAACATACACATTTTCAAGTCAACAAACAAGACTGTGTAGAAGTTGAAGTGGCCTAGAAGTGGACATCACATTTTTGGGTAGCCAATGTTGGGTTTTCTATCATTCCATAGCTCATATGGATTTTCTTAGGTCTAATGTTCATAACATCAACTTGTGCTTGCTTCCAGAAGTAATCAGTTGCATAATTTCTTCAAGAGTCATATTGTCTTTTGTCCGAAAAGTTATGGTTAATACCATTTGGAGGAATTTTCAAATTCTGATCACTCCTTATGCTAGAAATAGCCTTTTGAATCAAGTTTTTCAACATTGAGCTTGTTCTACATCAAGTTTGCCATTAGTATGTGTAGAAGTTGAAATGTGCTTTTTGACAACTTTTTCAAAAGAAAGGTTAGGCTTCTTTTTGGCTAGTTTTGAAATAAGTCCATGCTTGCATGAGCAAGTCTTCTATGCCACAACCAACTATCTTGTCATTTAGAGTGAAAGACATTTTATATTTTCTGAAGGAGATGCTCTCTAAATGAACAATGTACACATTTTCAAATCTATATCCAACAAATAGAACTTTTTTGCTTTCAATATTCTCAACAAGACATATTGATGATTCAAAAATGACTCGGTTTCCCTTATCACATAATTGACTAATACTCAAGAGATTATGCTTTAAACTATCAACAAGAAGTACATTTCAATTATGGGATTAGGAGACATACCAATGCTAGAGTATCTTTCCTTTGCCATTATCACCAAAAGTAACTGAACCTTTTTTCTTGAAACAAAGAGAGTTAAACCAACTCTTGTCTCCGTCATGTGCTTGGAGCATCCGTTGTCAAGGACCCAATGTTCCTTGGTTTCATTGGACTTCAAGCACTCCTACAAAAGGAATCAACTCTTGATTTTTGGTACCCAAATCTTTTTGGGTCCATCAGTGTTAGAAATAAATTCCTTCACCTTGTCTTTTTGGATCCGCACAAATTTGATCCCATGAGTGGATTTCCTTCTAGTTGGACAAGTGTGTGAGATGTGTCCATTCTTTCCACAAAAATTACACATGGTGAAAGATGTAGATGATTTAATAATTATATATGAATATAGCTTTTGATTACCAACCGAATCATAACCAATCCTGACTTTTGTTAAAACAACATCTTTGTGAACCAAGAAGAATATCAAGGTTTCTTTTTCCTTGAGTGAATCTTACAAGATCTTGAGTAGAGAGTCAACTTTCTTCTTTAAATCAATGTTTTTAGATTTTAAATCATTGGACTCATCTTTAAATCAATGTTTTCAGAAAAAGAAGACAAACGTGTGATTGACGCCAAGCATGTCACTGACAAGCTACCAGGCTATCGCAAGGAAAGAGGAGAAACAACTGCGGCAGGTTATTAAATGGTCGGATGAAATGACCATACTGCCATCAACCAAAGCATCAACTTGGTAAATTATTTGGGTTATTTCATCTATTTACATGCCTGAATATTTAATGTACTGAACGTGTGGGGGCCATGTGTTTTTAAAAATTTCATTTTACCCTTCGATTTTGATTTACGCAACGCATGACTGGAGGGTACTTTGGTAATTCTGTATAAATATGGTCAGGGCAAAATCAGAAACTAATGAACTGCATCGTCAAATAAATCATGTTTGGTGGGGGTTTTTTTTAGTTTGAATACGAATTTTCCAAATCCGGCCAAAACGAACACGCCCTTACCCAGCTCAACTATTCCTCTGTCCAGCAACATGACACAATGCTTAAAACCCATGACTGAAAGATTACAGATGCAAATTAGAATCAAGAGCAAGTTCAAGCGGACACACATAAGTTCATCAACATGCTGCTATTAAAATATTGTTTTGTGGTGTAGTAGGATTCTTTCAAAATTTCCCCTGAAAGAGTAGATTATTTCCCATTCTAGTTAAATAAAATACCTGCAATAGACGAAAAGATACGACGTTACCTAATGATAGATTCTCTAACTTGATAAAATAGAATTTTTATAGTGTTCACACTAGTCTAAAAATGAAAAAGCCAAGTAAAAGGGTGACTTGTCCAATACCTCAAGCAGAGTAAAAAGATTTGGCTTTCAATTCACAAGCAGACACAGATATGAATCGCGTGATATCACCATACGAATCATGTGATATTACTAGGGATAAATTAGGAAAACAGGTTAAAAACTTCTCATTGGGGGTTACATGGCCACTGGGGTTACTCCAATGACAAAGTAAAAGTTCCTTTTACCTTTCATTTTACAAAAAAAATGAGCAACTCACGATCTTTTTCTTTCATTTGTGTTTTGCACCTCAAAAACCGCACCAAAAAAAGCAACTAATGCCATAGTAGATACAGTAAACATGAGCTAGAAAAGAAAATATCAGCCAAAGAAGAATCAAAGATGCATTGCATTCGTAGATGCATGTATATTGGAAGAGAGAGTATGCCCTGCACCCACAGTACTTCCATGGGAAAGCAGAAGGAAACCTTGCAGCACATCGAAGTATGCTGCCATGTTCTCCTAGAGTGCTCTAACTTCCGGTGTTTCTCCAGTCCAAAGCATTCCAGCTGCATACAAAATCAAATAAGTACTCGAGTCCTTATGCAACATCGAAAGAAAGAAAAAGGCAATAGGAGCAGGTATCAATTGCTCCCTCTATCAAAGAACATACACAGGAAGAACATGTAAACACATACATATGGAATGTCCTCTCCTATTTCAAAACAATGTGGATGGCTTGTCAAATCCATCTGGACAGTTTTTCTTTGTATAATTTTGTTTATGAATTTGGAACCTTGAAATCAAGTCCAAACCGTGTGATTACAAAAATGGCTCTTTTCAGTGAAAAACTTAATTTTAACAGTGAACTTTAAATAATGATAACTTTTTCATCCTAGCTCCAAATGACTCGAAATTTTAACTGTAGATTTATAGTACTCTATTGTATTAACCCTAAAAATTTTAGGTCAAGGAGATGTCATTTACTATGTGCGAGATACCCCTAAAGATGCTGTTATCACCAATTGTGCAAATCTAAGCTAGTTTTCCTCTACTTAGCTATTTCTTTAATTTTTCACGTAAACCTTTGCATGAAACCCATCCTATATGTTTCTAATATTTCTAAAACATTCAAAAATCATGCCATGCAATTTATTTACACAAGATTCATATCAAAATTAATCCAAAGGGCTTTATGACCTTAGTTTAACAATAATCTCTATTTTTCAACTTTCTCTTGCATCCAAACATTCTAACCTCATTTTTAGCTTATGCTAAGCCTAATGAAAGGTTCCAGATCACTACATATCATATTGCTACCTCAAATCATCAAAATTCCAACAATGTCATTAACATAGAAACTACCCTTACCTCTTTGATTCTCTTTGACCTTTTAATAATTTCTTTGGATTTCAAAACCTAGATTGAACTTGCTGTTAGTATCAATACCAAAACAAGAATCTCAAAATACCAAAGCTCAAGATACCTCAACCTCCTTCCAATTTTTCTTCAAAATTTCTTCTTCTTCTCTCTCTAAGGGGGGCATGGCTCCTTTCTCTCCTCCTTCTCTCTTTTTTTTTTCTTCACTCAAGCTCTCAAATTCTCTCTAGACAACCCCCTCTTGGACGGCTGTTGGTGTGAGTTTAACCCTCACACCAAGATCCTATTTATACTACATTAACTAGGGTTAGTTCACTAGGGTTAAAGGCTTCCTAGGGTTAAGTAGGTTGAAATCATTGTGTCTAGGCTTCGCTTAGGTGGTCTACTCAAGAAATTGAAGGGGATTAGGCAGCAAGGGAGGCAGCCAATGATGACTAATGATTGCAAATGATTACAAAAATTCCTATGGGCACTAAACTAGGGGCTGGCCGGTTTAGAGTCACAAAATGGGGTGGGCAGGGCTTTGGAAAAGGGTTGGGCCGAATTGGGCTTGGGAGAGGTCCATTGGGCTTTGTTTTCAAGCCTTTATGCAATAAAACCTAATTTCTAGGCCTATTTTAGCTAATTAAATTAAATAAATTCTAAAAATACTCCCAAGATGCAGTGTTAGGCTAGAAAATATTCTATTGGCTTAGTAATTAAGAAAATAACATAATTCTAGGCAAAAGTTTGAAAAAGATTAGGTTTAAAAAGGTAATTAGGGCTAAAAGCATGAAATAATAGCATTTTAATATTTTTCAGCAACATAAATCAATATTTAAACATTTTCAAGACACTAAATGAGTAAAATATGCTACTATATTGAAGATATTGAAAAGAGATGAAAGAGGAAATTTTTCTCATAATTTTCGGCTATGTATAGCTATTTTTAGGGATTTTCCATATTTTTAAACTAATCAAAGAATTAAATTCGAAAATAGTAATTAAATATTATTTTATAATTTAATTACTAAAATTAAGATAATTAAGAATACTTAGAACGTTGGGGTATTACAAAAGTGTGACAGAAGATGCTCACAGATTTGCTGAACAAGATGCAGCAGTGCAATGATATGCTGCTCAAGTCGTTCAGGTTTAGCTTCCTACTTTTTTTTGACATTTGGTATTTGCTTTTCTTGTGGTTGGGAGTATTACGTCATATGCTGGCTTTGTCGAATTATATGTTAAAAATTTGCCAAGGGTCAATCTTTACTAAGGAGTCAGCAAAATGTTTCTCTTCAAACATTATATTAATATATAGAGCATACTTCTGTATCTAAAGCTTGGTTTTCTGTATCTCACACTACAAAAAAATTGACTTTTAGTGACAAAAAATTTTTGTCACTAAAGTCTTTCGTCACTAAAAGTCAATATAAAAGTATTTGACAAAATATTTTCGTCACGAGCTCCGTCAGCGAATGAGCGTCACGAAATGTATTTCGTGACGAAACCCGAATTTCGTCACGAAAAGTTTTTAGTGACGGAAATTTTTCGTCACTAAATTTACTGATCGATCGGTACTTGTTACGATCGGTCGGTGAAAACGAAGTGATGGATCGATTGGAAAGGTGATCGATGGTACGTATTGACGATCGATCGGTTACGTACTGGTGATTGATCGACACATTTAAACGATCGCACGGTAAGAAATAGACGATCGATCGCTTCAGCAACGACGATCGGACGCTTTATATAAGCGATCGATCACTTAAGTATCACGATCGATCGTTATGCCATGGACGATCGGTCGTTTAATTCAGCGATGGAACATTGATTTATGAACCGATCGATCGGTGATATTGGACGATCGATCGGTAGGAGAATCGATCGTCTATTTCTACACCGATCGGTCGCTTATAGTACGATTGATCGCTTGCACATAGACGATCGATCATTTATTTTACTGATCGATCAGTAATTTTGTCGTTTTAATATTAGCGATCGATCGATCGGTTGAACAACAACGATCGATCGCTGAATATGCCGATCGAACAGTGGTGAGAGAATGGTTTTTTTTTTTTTTTTTAAAATAATAATGGAAAATATTATATAACACGTACATTTTATAATAATAATACAATACTCACATTAATAAACATCAATAATAACATATAGTGATCCATAATTAAATCGAAAATAATATCGTAATAATACATAATTAAAAAGTTATTACAATATACATGCATCTACCTTTTGAACCCCCAAACTGGCTGAATAGTCGCTTTGACATGTCGCTCATTTTCTTCTCCATTACAGAGGACATTTTCTTCTCCAGTTCCTTCGATATTTCTGCCCGTAAGCGCTCTTGCTCCTTTCGCATGCGCTCTTGTTCATTCATGCGCTCCTCGTGCTCCACTCGCATGCGCTCTTGCTCCCTTTTCATGCGCTCCTCCTGCTCCAACCGGATGCGCTCCTGCTCCACCCGCTGCTCCTCACGGTGGTCCCTCAGCGTGGCCTCCATCTCAGCTTGCTTCTTCGCAAATTCTTGCAAGTCTTTTTCTCTAGCAGCTCTCATCGCTTCTATCTCATCCCTTGCCTTTGCTAGCTGGTGCTGTAGATCAGAAGACTGTGTAGTCAAAGTTGATGAAGGCGGAGGCTTAACCGCCGTCCTAATCCCCGAACATATCCCGACTTCTTGCCCAATATCTCGGAATATACTTCAATTTCGGTGTAAGTCTTCCCTTCTAAATCACACTGACGCTGGAAGGCATCCATCCGTTCCTGAAAAAATGACAATAATTACCAGAAACATTAATGTAGATAAACTATACATAAATTACATAAAGTAGATTAAAATGAAAGCGACTTACATAAATTTCTCTCGCTCCTTCCGAGGTCCAAATCCATCTTTGTTTGTATAATTCTTTTTATACAGCTCTGCAGGATTGATTTGCCGCTTTCTTGATTTTTCTACATGAAATAGCATAAAGTTATTGACAAACAATATCAATAAGTCTAAGATTTAGTTGTTAACTTACCATGCAAGCTCGTGTGCGCTGGAACGAGCGCGAACCAGCAGCGTGGTTCACAGTCAACTTTGATCTATTCTTCTTATTTTGCTCGCTTCGTTTCTGCGATATTTTAAGTAATTAAATATTAAAAGAATGTAATATTTAAGCAACGAGTTTTTGTAATCACGTACCATAAATGCTTCGCTGGTGAACAGATCGCATAACTCCTTCCACTGTTCTTCTGTGGTATCAGGGTGCGGCTTCAGCAACGCCGCCTCTTTACTCGGGAACTTCTTAAAATACGCATGCATTCGGTTGCGGTGCGTTCGACGTGCCGTCATCATAGTCTCGACCACCGTCCTCACGTCCTCATGACGGGTGTAGTCAAGGTCGAAGTGGTCCTGCATAAGTACCAAAACATACAATATTACAATGATAAACGAAATGCTTAACCAAAAATTCTATGTTTACGAATTTAATCATACCAACACCCGATCCATAATGTACTCCTTCACTTCTGCAGGAACATCGACCCACTTGTTAACTGAGATCGGAATCAGCCCTCGGACCAACATTCCAATCTTCGTCGATAGAGTGGCAGCAGTGGAAGACACTCCTCCACACTCTCCCTCCGGGATATGCACCGATAGTTTCCCGGACCCAGACCAGACCCAAGACTCTTCTCCAAACTGACTCCACGTGTCCTACCTCGCCCACGTTTAGAAGCTGATGTCGCTACATAAAATAAAATTAACAAAGTTAGTCGGTCGGTTAACTTAAAAAATTGAAATATAACTTAGAATAATTTCTTACATGCACAACTACTAGGACAAGCTGGCGTGCCTTGACTCATGCCTTCATTCACTCTCGGAGAAGGAGCGCTCGGGTAGGACTCGGGATCGGACTCATACTATGCAACTGTCCAGAAGTAACTGAAGGAAATTCTCGTCCACGCTTCATTTCACCGTAGAAGCTGTGACATAACAAAATAAACGATAAAGATATGGTAAACGAGACAGTAACAGTAAAAATAGTTCAGCAAACATCAACATTAGAAAGAAAAATATACATGAAAGAAATTATTAATCAGAATCTGATTCTTGCACGTTATCGCCCGATGCCTCATCCTCAGTAGAGTCGCTATCACTTTCGAACGAATCTTCGTCCCCACTTTCTTCGGTATTCTCTTCAATTTCTGCTTCATCCCCCTCTGAAACATCATTACTATCTATACGTCTTTTTTTCCGCCGATCAATTGCCTCAGAAGCTTGGATAACGTTTGGCGTAACGTCATCCCTCCGTAGTGGATTAAGGTTAAACTGTCGGAAGTCTATAAACAAGTCAATGGCATCGTCCTCTTGATACGCTTCATTCGCGATGGCTGCTCCCGATTCAATGTTTACATCAACTTCACCATCCGGATCCAGGCCGGGAATGTCATATGCATTTCTACACGACAACTTCTGCACGACTCGCCATGTAGGTCCATGCAGATTATCAACTAGATAAAACACTTGACTTGCTTGATTAGCCAAAACAAATGGATCTTCTAAGTACCACAGTCGGGAAGTGTTTATGCTCTTAAAGTTCTCGTCGATACGAATTCCACGGTGATCTCCGACGTCCCACCAATCACACTTAAACAAATATACAGTATTTCCCGCAAGTATTGCATGGCATAAATGTCTACAAGCCTTCCGTAAAATTCTATTGGATTTCCCTCATGTGATCCCGGTACTACAATACCACTGTTCTGAGTTCTCCGACGTTCTTCCCGTTGTACTGTATGATATCTACATCCGTTCATAACACATGCAGAATAACGCATCACTCGTGTATCAGGCCCACGTGCCAATGAATACAATTCATCGATCGATGTACATGGATTTTGAGAACGTAATTTTTGAACCTACAACAATATATTAGAAGGTCATTAAAAACAAAGACACGAATTAATTTGAATTATTTGTCAATAACACTTACTCGCCCTAAGAACCAATCCGGAAATTGTTCCTCATGCATACGAGAAATGTTACCAACTCCTTGCGCGCGAAGTTCGTCCATGTGTTCACTGTAATGATAAGGTTAATCAACGACTGTATATTATAGAAAACCTATGAAATTTTATTTTACTTACTCTAAGTAGTTGCTGATGCCTTTGCAATTGTTCAGCACAAACCACCGAGCTTTCTTGAACTCTGTTCGGTCTATGTCATGTCCTTTTCCAGCCCCTAGCAATCTAATTCTCTGAGTGAACACATCCAATGACCTTCCTGGTATCTCGGGATCGCCGTCAGAATCGTAGTTTCGATCTCTGCGATTAAACACTGTTTCGACCCCTCGGAGGTATTGGGAACAAAATGTCGAACACTCATTCTCAATATACGCTTCTGCAATCGACCCTTCGGGACGAGACTTATTTTTCACATTCCGTTTCGAGCGACCCATCAACCGTTCAACTGGATACATCCATCTGTATTGTACTGGTCCAGCAAGCATTGCTTCGCGCGGTAAGTGGACCGCCAAATGCATCATTACTGTAAAAAAAGGGTGGAAAAATCATTTCCAACTTGCATAAAATTATCCCGATATCTTCTGACATCCTCTGCAATACAGAAATCTTCAACGTACGAGAACACAACTCTCGAAAAAACAAACATAATTCAGTCACTGCGCCACACACGTCTTCCTTCAACAACCCTCGGATCATCACTGGAAGAACCCTCTGCAAGAACACATGACAATCATGACTTTTCATTCCAGAAACCTTCAACTCATCTAGATTCACACAACGTGAAATCTCAGCTGCATAACCATCGGGGAACCTCACATCTTTTAACCACTCACAGGCCCTCCTTCGCTCTTCCCGAATTAAAGTATACACCGCTTGAGGCATCAATTCAACCCGACCGTCATGCACCAAGTGCAAGTCTTTTTTGACCCCCATTTCAGCTAAATCTCTGGTCTTGAACTCGATATTCATCACCGTCCCAATCACGTTGTCACATATGTTCTTCTCGATGTGCATCACGTCCAAGTTATGCCGTAACCCTAATGTACTCCAATACGGCAGTTGGAAAAATATGCTCTTCTTCGTCCAATTCAAACGTTCCGACGATTGTTTCTTCTTTCCCCTATTCTTCCCTGACGCTTTACCAAAGATAGTCTCCCCGACATGCGTCAATTGTTCCAATATGTCCTCACCAGTTAACTCCTCAGGCGGAAGTCTATGTTCTTCTTTCCCATCGAACGTATCCACATCATATCTCCATGCATGCCCCGGTGTCAAATATCTCCTATGACCCATATAACACATTCTTCTCCCGTGCTTCAACCACTTATAGTCAGTGTCTAAATTACACGTTGGACATGCCAACTTCCCTTTGGTACTCCATCCAGATAAATTGGCATATGCTGGAAAATCATTTATGGTCCACATCAAAGCTGCATGCATCTTAAATGTCGTCCCATCTGAAGCGTCATGTGTCTCAACTCCATCTTCCCATAGTTGTTTCAACTCTTCCACTAAGGGTCGAAGATATACATCAATATCATTTCCCGGTGACTTTCGACCCGGAATCAGAAGAGTCATTAGTGAAAATGGGACCTTCATACACCTCCATGGGGTAAATTATATGGAAACACAACGACCGGCCAAATACTGTACGCATTGCTCATGTTTCCGAACGGATTAAACCCGTCAGAAGCAAGACCAAGGCGGACGTTGCGGCATCTTGAGCAAACCAACCATGGTCCTTATCAAAATTCTTCCAAACCAATGAATCTGCAGGATGCCTCAAACTCTCCCCATCATCGACCCGTTTTTCCTTATGCCATCTCATGTCAATTGCTACATCTTTTGTGGTAAACAAACGTTTAAGTCTAGGGATTAAAGGGAAATGACGCAACACTTTTCTGGGAATTCGATTGCGCAAATCATTTTCGAATTTCCACCGAGACACCCCACATATCGGACATCTGTCTAACTCACTGTTTTCCTTCCAAAACAACACACAATCATTTGACATGCATGGATTTTATCATAACTAAACCCAAGATCCTTTCGCAATTGTTTCGCCTCGTAATACGATCCCGGTAACGTCTCCCCCTCTGGCAATGCCTCCTTAATCAATTGTAATACCATATCAAATGCCTTAACCGACAACTTATTCTCCGACTTCACGTGCAACAACCGGACCGTAAATGACAACTTACTAAACTTGGTACATCCAGGATACAATTCATGTTCTGCCTCTTCCCATAATTTATTAAGTGGTGTCGAAGCCTTCGGTCCCCAAGTGGGGGTTTCCTTAATATTAGGGTTCTCCGTTTCAACCCTTGCCGCCCCACCATCTAATCCGGCACGAACATCGGTTAACATTTCCTCCATTATCAGAGTTATCTCCCTCTAAATCATCATCACTATATGGTAAGCTCGCACCGGACTCTTGACTCAACTTTGAAGTAAGTTGAATACCCTCCCCGTGAAACACCCATGACTTATAGCTCACATCAAACCCATTAATGTATATATGATCTTCCATTTTATCCAACACTTGAAACACTACATTTCTGCACTTCCGACACGGACATCTGATCTGACCCCGAGTCTACACAACAAGCAGCCATACCGACAAACCCACGGACCCCCTCCGCATACTTTTCACCAAACCGATTTTTCTCGTAAACCCAACTTTTATCCATCGCCACCAATCTAAAAAAATACACGAATTAAGTAATTCATAAACACCCAATCATTGTAACTTGACTTTAAGCCCAGCTGATAGGTCCTATCCCATTCAAGATTGTGCATTTGGAGTTGAACATCAGTTCAACTTGTGTCCATCCATACCTTGAAAAAAATTCGGCAGCATCTCCCCCCAGTCCCCAAATACACGCACCAGCGTTGGAGGCAAACGTCATCAACGATAGTTGTATGACGTCATACACCAATGCTAGTAGTATACCAGAAGACAAAAGGTAGATGATACCGAATTTCCTCCAAGACAGGACAGGACACAAGTACCGAACTCGTCCAACCACGAATACACAATCTCAAACTGTCCATATTGTGGACAATTCAAGGGTTATTACGCGATAAACGCATATTTATCGCGTCTTAACCCTTGAACGGGTCTAAGGGTACACACATTATATCCCAAAAATAAACTCAAACATAACAAGTAAAAAACACTCCAATATTCATCCTCCATGCTTCTCAAACTCCATAATTTATTTCCAGAACTCAAGCACTTCAATAATCAAACATTCAATATAAAGCTCAAATATTATACATGTATCACTATTAAAAAAAACACTCCTGTAATCATCCTCCAGTCTTCTCAAACTTCATGATTCATTTCCAGAACTCAAGCACTTCAATAATTAAACATGAGAATAGAATAAATGCTACACAAGGTCAATAACTTGCAATCTGCCCTAACCCGCGATCGATCGATACTATAGACGATCGATCGATTTCACGATCGATCGTCATTATATAGACGATCGATCGCTGAACCTCCATCTAACACACGATCGATCGTCAGAATCTGGTGATCGATCGTGACTAACCCAGATCGACAAAACAGCTTGCCAGCCTCCCACACACTCAAATCCACGCCCAAAACACTCACAAATCATCCTCATGCAATACTAATTCTAATATACATATTAAAAATACTCTAAGAAGCTCTAATCAACACAAATCCAATCCACAACACCCACGAATAGACAAATAAAAATAACACCAAATAACCAACGAAATCATTCAAAATCGTAGTGTAGGTTGATTCAATTACCTTTTGCACGAAATGTAGACCAAAACGAACCAAATTCACACCAAAATCTCACAAATGTCGCCCAAATTTTTCAATATTCACCCGGTTAAAAAACCAATGAATTTGAGCTTGGGCTTAACCTTAAGGACTTCTAAACACTCTCACAACTAAAAGGACGGTATTTTGACAAAATTAAAGGGAAAAATAGCTCCTTGCCGCGAGTCTCTAGTTTCCTCTTGCCGTGGGTGTGTTTTTGCTTCACCCACGGCTTTAGAGCATCCTGGCATTTCAAGCGATAAACCGATCGATCGGTAATATTACCGATCGATCGACCAAGCATTAAAATTCCGCCCAGATTTTAGAACGATCGATCGGTAATAAACCGATCGATCGGTGTTAGTTTAAAACGACGTCGCATGAAGCCCAAAATTAACGATCCATTGGTACCAAAATATTAAACGACACCGTTATGTACCGATCGATCGCCAATAACGCGATCGATCGGTTAACCTAATTATTAAAAAAGTTTTTAGCCTAACAAATGACTTAATTATTAAAATTAATTTACTTATAATATCATATTAATACATACCTCATACTGATGAATTATAATCATGTGTTAAATAAGCGTTATGTCACTAATTTCTAACATCTTAATACCTTACTCATACTAACACAAACAAAATGCATCTATGTTGCAACATGTATAACTTATAATGCTTTCTTAAAAATTAATGATATGTACTTGATATGTTTTTATGTAATCTAAATACATCCTAACATACTTTGTTAATATATATTTCTATGTTTCTAATCATTTAAACTCACATTATTTAAAAAATGAGGGTTAGATGAAAAACTAATGTAGCGATCGATCGTGTATATAACGATCGATCGGTGGTTAGTGCACCCAAACGACGACGGATAACACCGATGGATCGGTGTGCACTTAGCGATCGATCGGTGTATTTAGTTGCAAAACAAAAAAATAAAAAACGATTTCTTGTTAAATTCTTTATATTAGTTATTTGATAAACCACTTATTTCGTTATTTTTGCCGACCAAAGGGTATATTGGTCATTTTACTTATATAAGTGTCGATAAAGAAATACAAATAGAAAAACACGTAAATGGTAATCAAAGTTTCTTCTGCATATCCACAGATAAACAGAAAATGTCTCAAATACGTAAATAAAAAAACCAAATCCAAATAAACACAAATGTCTCAAACAGATAAATAAAACCATAAATCAAAATGTATGTCCCAAATAGATATAAAAAAATAACATAAAAATTCATCAACGTCGAACAGCATCACGGAAAGTGGCCACGTCATCAGGAATATCTCCGGGAATCCTCTGTGGATCTGCCTCCATCTTGAAATCATCCAGAGTCTTTTTAATTTCTTCCAGCTGCTCGTTGACGTCCGCCATATGAGCCACGACCGACTTGTTGCGCAGCATTGTCACAGTGCACTCCCCATCGAAGGCGGTCCGGAGCTCCTTCAGCTGCTCCTCTAATGACTGCATCTGCCTCTCAACAGGCTGTAGAGTGGCCTTCATAGTCGCGCCGACACGGCTGTCGAGGTCCGCAAATAGCTGGGCCACCCATGGAGGGGCACTGCAGGTGCTCCCGTCTCCATAGGTGCCTCTGACGCTGATGTCGAAGGCCGTGATGCCTCCTCTGCGGCCGCTGCTGCTCTACGAGCGAACCGTCGAGTCAATGCCCCCTCCTGGCCCCGGCTCCTGGACAGAGTGAACTTGTTCAGCGCACTCTTAACCTCCTTACGTGTATCCGAGGCAGCGATCACGACTCCCCGAGAAATGAGGAACTGAGTCAGAAACACGCCGTATGGGAGGCTATATTCCTTAATTTCCCAAGCCTCATCCATAATCAGCTCGAACATGTACAACGGAAAATCTATCCGCGTCTGCTGACCCAGTAAGAGCATGCACTGAGCTCTCGTGAACGGACACTCGGTGGAATGAGTTCTGCCATCGACGTTCGGCGTCCAGATAAGGTGCAAAATCCGCCAAAACTCACTGAACTCACTCTGCTTGATTATGCTGCCCACCACTGCAGAGGTCTTCCCAGTCATCAGCGTCCACAAATCCTGCTCTGATGTCCTCTGTTCATCATCAGGGGTACCGCCGGGAAACAGGGGCTCTCGGGCCGGGGGCAGTTTAAGAAATCGGCAATGACGTCTGCCGAGAATAAGAACTGCACGCCTCGCACCTCTAGCTGCACCTCAGGTGCTCTATCTACCGAGACGAGTGCACAGAAGAAATCTTGCACAACTGCGTCCACACAAAACCCCTCAGTCCACGAGAGCTGATGAAGAAATCCCTGGTACTCGAAGAGCTGGTAGAGGGAGTGCTCCTCGTACAATAACTGGTCAAAATCAGAGAGCGTCACAGGACGCTCTTTGGCCACTGGCCGCCCCCTCAGGTACTCCATTCGCCTCTCCAAGGTCATCATTGGATCAGCGACTTCTTGCTCTTGGGACGACGATCCCGTCCCGGTTCTCGTTGTGCGTGCACGCTTAACTCCTGACATTTTATGTATACTGCAAAAGTTGTATATAAATATGTGTTAATAAGTAATCACAATAACGTATTACTTAAAAAAAAAAAAAGTAATCACAATCACGTAATTATTAATGAAGTTGAAACAAAAGCGATCCATCGCGCGATCGATCACTAAATGTGCCGATCGATCGTTAGTAATAACGATCGATCGATCAATTTGACCGATCGAACGCTATCGGTAAAACGACGCGTTTCAGTGCACAGACGATCGATCGTCCATGCAACCAAACGCACAGTATCACTAAGGGATCGATCGCCACAAATCGATCGATCGCTTTAATCAAAACGCTACGCTTCACATTGTAGCTTACCGATCGATCGCTTAGGTGTAAGCGATCGATCGATAACAATAACGATCGATCGTCTATATAAACGATCGATCGCCCGAATTGAAACGCACAGTTTCGAGGAGACGATCGATCGCTCACTAAAGCATCGATCGCTCCGTACCAAATTCAGCGATCGATCGGTGAATTTAACCGATCGATCATTGGACCTACACTTACAAAGCGATCGATCGCCTATTTAGGCGATCGATCGTTACGGGAACAAATACACACAGACGTTCCAAAACCCCAAAACAGGCCCAAAATCACCCAAAATTGATCCCAAAACAATCCTAAACTCTTAAAACATGCATCAACAATAAAATAAATATATTTTACGGTCCTAAATGGATGATATAGCAAATTAGAAAACGTAAACTAAAAATTCGCTAGTGAACAACCGCTTAATATTGCTTAAAAAATAATATAAGTACGTACCTTTGACGTAGAAGACAATGAAGGATGATTCCACGCACTTTGGAAGACAATGCAGCACGAAATGGCTCCTTGCACTTTGAGAGGATTCGAGAGATTTTGTGGAGAGATAACTGGTAAAAATGACTTCGGCGGTTTCATATAATCGTTTGTGCCGATCGATCGGTAGTTACTTGACGATCGATCGCTATGTTCTAACACGTGGCGTCTTCCCATTCGTTGAACGGCGATTCGAAAAAAGTGACGGTTACGCTTACCGATCGATCGTCATATATTGACGATCGATCGGCCTTTCGTATTTGCAGACGGTTACGATACCGATTGATCCCGATCGATCGGTGGGTGACGAAACTTTCCGTCACCAAAAGATTAACTTTTAGTGACAACAATTTTATTTCGTCACAAATAAAACCTTTAGTGACGAAATTGGTGACGAAAAGTAGTTTCGTCACGAAAATAGCATTTTGTCACTAAAAATTAGCTTTTAGTGACGAAATTCAATTCGTCACCGAGAATTTCGTCACTAAAAGTCAATTTTCTAGTAGTGTCACTTTACTCTTTCACAGCTAACCCATCAAAATCATGGACACAAATCTGGAAATGATTGTTGTTCTGTACACACGAACCATTTTAGTTTACTTTCCTTGTAAGATTCCTTTAGTCATACATGTGATGCCATAACCTCAATATTATCTATCTTGACCAAGATGATTTTTTCTAGACATGTTTTCGTTGCTCAATAATCTGTTGCTTAGGTCTTTTATCTGTAGTAAAAATATGAAGAGGCCACTGCATCACTTGCTGAAATGGAGAAGAGATCTGTAGTTATGGCAGAATCTATGTTGGAGGCTACCCTGCAGTACCAATCTGGCCAAGTTAAAGCACAACCCTCTCCATGGTGCGTATTTGATTTGTAGATTATGCTTCGTAATCCAGTCGTCTCAGTTGTTGATAAGAACTAATCATTACTTCTTTATATTGGTTTTGACATTTTCTATCAAATTTTTGTTACTGTTTGTTTTCTCTATTTTTCTAATGATTTCTCTTTTGCCCCTTCAACTCTTGTGTGTTGAGTTTATTTGTTTTAAATTATAGGTAGTCAAGAGGAAGACATTGTTGTGTAAAAGGAGGAAGATTTTAGTTGGTCCTTGCTTATTGTGTTATAATTGAACTTGCTACTCTTTAGTTGTATGACCAATTCAGTTTTTATTCTTTGTGGAATTTGAACTTTATATTCTCTCTAGTTGTATCAAAACATGTGTTGAATAGCTAATGCAATTAGTTGTCAGTTTTTTTTTGCTCTTTGGGTTCCTACTTTAACCACATTCTTTTGTGAGAATTAAGAAGCAATTATCATAATAGAAATGCAAACAAAAAAAAATTATCATAATTGACACATAATAAAAGATGTGAAAAATTTATGAAAAAATAGAAATATAAAAAATTAATGTTTTTATCATCTAGCAGCATTTCATAAAATCTACCAGCGTTTGAAATCTACGCATGGAGGAGAAGCTCTCAAATGTAGCAGACCTTCAGCGGCATTTTGAGTTTGTCTATAGCGGCGCTTTACAAACGCACTATATATAGACCTTCAACAGCTTTTTCTTTAAAACGTTGCAACAAAAAATCCATCCGAATTAGGGTCTTTAGTAGCGTCTGTGACTGCTGCTAAGCGACCGTTGCTATATCTTGCCCTTTTCATTAGTGGTCACAATAACCGCCACTAAAACCTCTTCTGATGCATATATAGTGCTAATAAAGTGCTGCTAAAAACTTAGCAGCATTTTTTTTGCTTTTAGCGGCAGTTTCGGACCCTTTTTTTTTTTGTAGTGAACCCAAGCTACTGGAGGTTAAAAGACAAAACACCAGAACAACCCCAACTAAAACACAACTCAGTGTTCAATTTTCTTAAACCTTCCATTGTAATTGGATGTTTCAACCATTTTAAAAAAAAAAAAATCCTCCTCTCATTATTTTTTGTATAACCACATATTTAGGTCAATTTACGCGTACTTAGACTAATCTTAGGACTTGTACAATCCCTCCGTCCTACATAAACCAAACACTTAAAAAATAGGACAAAAAGTCAAATTTACCTTTCAATTTAGGTGTTTAACTGATAAATATTGTCGATCATCAAAACTATCTATGACCCAAAATATGCAATTCACATATGAGGAGTGAAATTTCTTGTTCATTTACAAATTCATGTGCTGCACATCCTTACATTCATTTACAAAGATTGATGACCACACCATCTAAAAGGGATATCATCCACAACATCTTTGGGTAAATTACAATAAACCTACAAGTGGCAAGTACTATAACTGGTGGGTTTGATCTTAAAATTTTTTGCAAAATGACGGAATTCGAAGATCGAGGGGCACTTATCTGAAAAGGCAAGACTGAAAGAATTAACCAACAATTAAAAAAAAAAAATTGAAACCCAAGTATGATTAGTAGTGCAATACCCTAATTTCTGCAGGGGATCTAGATCCCAAATTCTTCTATATATGCAGGAGACTTTCTATAAACTAACATAGACCGTTACTACTGAATCTAGATCCCATGCAATTTCTAGGGTATTGCAGGGATACATTTC
>CM025852.1:15793604-15857251 GCA_003952965.2 Morella rubra
TGGGTCGAATGTTTTTGGCAATTCCGTAAAAGGAGGATGAATTCTAAGAAGATACTTTTGTGAATCAGCCGTATACTAATACCGGATTTTTTGTTCATCCTCGCTGTAATAATATTTGGGGTTTGCAGCGATAATTTGGTATATTAATATACGACCATAACTAAAATATGTCTAATGGTTAACTAATTGGCGCTCTATAGGGGAAGTGTTGAATTGTAACGATACCGGTTCTTGCATGTCGGAAGATATGTTGGACAAACGCGTATTCATAGTATCTGGTACACTAAGACAACCTGACGCGTGTTTGATCTTTGTGTCTGTTTTCGGACAATTAACGAAACGTATACTTAAGTCTAAACTTTTGAGGGTCGATATCTGGACTATTGGACTTTACAATGAAGGGCAATTACTTGATTTTTTCTTCCTAACAAGAAAGTGACGAATTGTTTGTAGCAGTCCATATTGGTTATCAAACCTGGACGTGATTGGTTTCTAAGATCAGAGCTTCCGTTTGGGTCTTTAAGGTTCTCTACTAAAACTCTGCCGCGTTTTAGTTACCCGGTCTTACAGACCCCTCTGCAGTCACTGACGTATTTTTGAACTCGCATATGCCTTCTCGTGAGTAATCGTAATCAGCAGACAATAACTCTCCTTATTCACTTGTTATATTGATATTTTATAAATTTAAATCTCCGAACTAAAACTAAAAATGATAAATACCTCAATAGCGAAATGTCCTTTAACTTTAAAAATCATAAATTGAGGTCATTCCCAACACGATAATAATTACTGGAAATGAAATTGTATATCAGATCTCTCCGGATCAATTTATTTTACCTTTGTATATTGTCTAATTTTTTTGGATTAGTGTGTTTACCGGAGATTGAACTCCTCTAATTAAAGTTTTATTTTATTCGGAATATGGATGGTTCTAAGCGAGCATTCCATGTAGACTGGTCGTACTCTTAGAAAAGAAGGGGAGATAAGATACAGCGTTTTCAGTAGTTTACTTATTAATAGGATTGTTCACATTTCCCTCACAAGATTTCAACTTCGAGAACAATCAAATCAAGATATAACGTGAAACCTGCTATCGGCCAATGGAGCCAGCATACCATCGATCTACAATTCATAAATGCGATACTCGCACTCTAACCGCTGAGCTAAGCGGGCTTACATAACAAAAATTGTACATACATATTAATTTAGAAAACTACTGGGATTTTAGTTATTAATTGTTCATTCTTAGTTTTCATAATGAATATAAATATAGAAAAGAATATAGAAAAGAATATAGAAGATAATTTCAAATAAATATTTGAATGAATAGATTATAGAACATAACGATTAATACTCTAAAAAGAATCTAATAATTCTAATTAGATTAGAATCTTATTATTGCTTACGCAAAATTAGGATGTATCTTTACTTTACACTTGATCTGTATAATATCGACTCTTACGATATAGATGGATTCTATAATTCCTTAATACGCATTCTACCCTATTTTAAAAGATATTTTCCTATTTAATTAATATCCAGCTACACTTATAAAACTATAAAGATATTAATAGACATTTCCCTCTCTATCTTCTTTAGTCAATTTTGAGTTATGTTTCCTTAGGCCACGGTCACCCACTTTGCATAGGAATGAGAAACCATAAAAAAGAAAGGAAAAGGAGACATATAAAAATGAGAACGCAGATAGGGTGTACCTCACATTATAAATAGCATTAGTACATCATAACAGTTTCCCCCTTTTGCACCTGTTTCCATTTCAGCTCTGGGAAAGTACGACTTAGATAAAAAAAGACCTCCGAAACCGTCATCAGACAGCCTCATTGTTTTGGTCAAATTACACAGCAAAAGAAAACGGATAGAAGACCAAGCGAGGGCCGTTCTTATTTATATACACCTATTATGTGGTATGCAACTGGATAAAATTTATACAACATATCTCTACTCAATTGACTTCCGCGAATATCAGAAATGAATAGACTGTATACTCATTCGGTTCCTTAACAAGATGCTGGCATCTCCGATAGAGATTGAAAAATAAGCATTAGAAGTTAAGAAGATCTTAAAGAATAGGAGTACACCACTTTCTTGACTCGTCAATATAAACTCGGTTAATCTGGTTATTTAGAATGAGAGATAATAATTCATATTGTTGGTCATCTCCCTCCTCCTTCCACCCTCACCACATACCACCAAGACATTAGCGCCCATATCATAATACATAACAAATCTACTAGAAGAAATACAAAAACGATAACAAGGAGTGGAGGAGATGGTACACCTACAATATATGACGAATATGCTTTCTTAAGTTAAAACAAAAAATGGCGAGGACTTTTGAGAGCGACATGAGTCCTGGTTAAGATAGTCGAGCTCTACCCTGGAACCTTTAATTGGATATGGAGCTTAGTTCACCTCAACTACAAGACGTGATTCAACTCTTCCAAATAATTCAGAGCCTAGACACTCGGAACCCTGGAGAAGTTTAAGATCAAGGCATATCGTGGACACAAATCCGGATGTTTCGTATCTTGAAAGAACAATGAGGTTCCATAAAGCGAGAATCCAAAAAGGATAGCAGTGCAAGCACTTTAATGGAAAGTGTTCCTTACAATTAAACACAAACAACTGGGGAGTCTGTACCTTCTCGTTCCGTCATTAGATAGTAAGTTCCGTTCTAATCATAACACTTAGAAGGACTAAGATAACTATACTACTCCAACCTCCATTTATTCGGTAATATCGTATTTTACTGTGACAAATACCTATGATCAATTCAAACTTAATTTGATACGAGCCGACACGGACCTATCCAATCTTGTATTTCTTTTTTTCTACTTCGTCATTATTTTACTAATAAGTCATATAACTGATAGAGTCGTCTTGTGGAATCGATCAAAATTAGAAAGCAAGAATCGAATTCTACAATAATCAATTATTTACCTACCCACTAGTCTGATAGATTTTTTGAAAAACTAAGTCAATCGGAAGAGAGAATATAAGTAATATCGATCCATTCTACATTGTCACGTATCCTGACAACAATTGAAATTTATAAGTAAGCTAGGAAAATCTGCTAACCGACTTCAGAATTTCTGGGTGAGGGTTCAAGATCCGTCTTATCCCCAAAAATTAGATCCACTCGTATTTTGACCCGCCGTAACTATCACTTTATGGACAAAATGTCTGCTCTTTCATTAGTCAGGGTATTCGAAATGTTTTATCTATTCTCCGACTGATTCTACTTTTTACAAAATGGATGCTCGATTTGGTAAAATGTAGTTCTCTTTCTTTGATTTAAGGTATTTGGTGATATTAGTTATGGTATACACGATTACCAATGGAATGACTTTGACTAAGGGTTATTCCCTACTTAAATGTTAATGATTGAACCTCATCATAATCATACACTCTAGGTACCTTGAAGAGAGAGTACAAAAAACTTATAGAAGACTTTTTCTTTTTGAAAATCCATAGAACTTCCAGGGTTTCTAGATAAACTTATTTTTTGTCTTTTTGTTTTTTTAATTTGACAACCGCCTGTGAGATTTGATAAGAGTAAATCGTAATTATACTTTCACAAATAACTAATGACTTGCCGCTGAGGGCATAGGTGAATGAGATACGACGAGTATAAGCTGTCAGCCTTGGTTAAGACGAGCAGTGGAAAGACGCGACTGAAAAATGTCCACTCGTGTGCCAAATCCAGTAATGTTTTACAAATTACATGGTTCTTTCATAGCACAATAGGACTACATTTGTATTATGAATATCATGTTAAATCAAAAATTAATCTAGAACTTAATAGAACTATCGTACTACCTCTCATATTATTATTAATACTATAATATATTTCCATGTATAGTGTATAAACTCCATGATACATATTATCTATCCTAGGGATAATCTCTGTTCTTCTTATATAGTTTTTACTACATATTATTATAGAATAATTATTGAGTAAAAAGTGTAATAATGTTGTCAGATAAAGTATGGCTAAAATAAATAAAAAGATATTCGATTACCTAGTCATTTTGCCTCTTCTCTTTTTTTTTATTTAGTTATGTGTTATCATATATGTTGAGTCTCTTTAATCGTTTAATAAACCTAATAGATGTTTAATATCACTTGAGTATACATTTAATAGTTCATGCTACATAATTAATATTAATAGAAGAATTTAAAATTTGTATGGTTTATGAAAGACTTAAAATTTATATATATAGGGGGGTTTGAAGGGTGGGAATATCAACCGATTTATGCTCAAGATTGATGCAAGTACAAATAATTATGAATAGGTCATATATCCTTCAATCCTAATATTCGTTATTATTTATTATTTTACTTTGTCTTTCCTTTATATTCATATTGCTACTATTCTTTATTCGTCGTCCTATTATTAGTTGACTTATGAATAAGAACCTCAATCCATAGTCCAAAAATTAGACACCTTGTACGTGAATGTGCGATCGGTAACCATATGTAAGTTTATGATGCAGATCTCTTTTAGTTCATCTTATTGTATTGGCTCAGTTTATCTTATACGAAATAAATATTCTCAAATTTTGAGAATCGCAATGAATCCCTAATCCGAATAAATTGTATTTTTTATTTATCTATTATTTAATTTAGATTATATTTATTACGCTCAACCCATAATTTGTATTTAATATATTTCTAATAAATTATACATTATATAATAGAATCTATTAGTTATTTTCATACTTAATACTATATGATAGTTATTAATGTGTATATATAGCATTAGCATAAGAGTAACGAATTGTTTTTTATTTACAATATAATAACACTATGATAGATACTATATCCCCAGTACGAACAGCACAGTGCTTTTTTTTTTGTTGAATCTACAATAAGAGAAACCAGTAGAAAATTTTATGTGGAGAATATTCTGAGTAGAAGTTATATAGTAGATATGAATAGCATAGTTTTCTATATTCTAATTGTGTAGTGAGCATCCTTGGGTTCAATAAAATTCGGGATATATTGCTTACGGTCAGGCCATCTAACAGTACAAACACCTTTCACCGGCATTAAGATACCACAGGTATTCTAAACAGTGGCATGAATATAGTACATAAAAGCAGAAATTCACACATATTCAATTAAGAATTCCTTTTCTCTGAATCACGACCCACATTTTTCGCAATCCACGAAGAGAACAGACCGGAATTCGAAAGGGATTTTGACAACTATTCTTTGGGTAAACAAAATATTTTTGAGTATAATATACCATCCGGCTTGACTCCTATAACACCATCTAGGTCCTATTACCAGCTAAAAGTGAAAGGGGTGGAAACCACACAACCTAGTCTACATATAACAGCACAATGGTGTGTTACAAAATCATAGGAACGATGACGTAGATAATTGTAACCATAGAGTATAGATCAAAGCCAATGGGGAAGCAAATATTAAGTTCCTTCAGGACTTTATTTAGGTTGCTAGAAGGACACCTTTTCACTTGCATAATACACGAAGCCAAGAGCTATGAACGTAAGCCAGTTTGGGTTAACACGAGTCCAAAGCAAGCCGCAACGTCCGCTTTGGCATTCTTTTTTTCTACTCATTGTCTCCCCATGTGATTATGATTATTATAAACAAGTTCTATTGATTGTTTCCTATTAATAATAACGGGGAGCAGTACTATTCACTATTTATGATAGAAAATTTATAGCATTATTACGCACACTGCTATTTATGAATTCAATGTAGAGAAGAAGAACCAAACATGCTAACAATAAAAAAACATCCTGACCCTCAATATCACTGTAACTAATCGTGTGGGGAGAGATTCTGAACTCATGTATATGTACGATTGAAGATATTCTTAAAAGGGAATAGTAAAGCTGGAGATTGGAAACCTGGTGGATTAGATTAAGATGTAAATCCTGATATAATTTAACAATGTAGTAAATACGCTCACTCAGATTATGTATGTTCTCCAAATATGACTTAGTGGCTAACATAGTAACCCAGAGACCGATATCCACTGAGTTTGAGAACTGTAGAGAGTTCGCAATTCATCGAATAAATTTCGAGAGGAGAGTTAGGAGTTAAGATTCGCTTATGGCATCTATAACTTAGAGCTTCAGGTTCAGGTGGACAGCCTGGCAAATAGACATCTACAGGAATTAGCTTATCGACTCCCCGAACAGTACTATAAGAATGGTAATAAAGTCATTGCACGTCTGGTAAGTTGTGGTACACTGGTCCCCATAGCATAAATATTGTGGTTCAGCGGAAATGCATTTGTTCATATATCGTTACGACTAAAAGAGGTGAGCAACATTTTTCAGGTTGGTTACTCAATCCAATCGTTACCTTCTTCTCTGTGACTTAAATTAGTTCTTGCTCGTTCTTAGAGAATTCTACCGAGATCTTTGGCTACAATGATGTGGTTTCCTTATAAGAGTTAAATAGTCGAAATATCCGGTGAGCCATACTAAGATCGAGAAGGGAAATATGCAAAATGGAAAGCATCATGGTGATGGTTCGATTGAACGGCAAGTGGAAGATTAGTCTTTTGTTGCAAGTTTGAGAAAGAATAAGTTGATGTATGAGGGGTCTGAAATACTGAAATTAGGAACTGTTCTGACTGTAAGTGAAGTAATTGGGGAAACTACGCAAATGTAATTTCGATGAATGGGGAGGTGGTGGTTTTGTTTTGGTGTGCGCGCTTTCGTTAGTTTTGAGATGAATATTTAACGAAGCTAAGAAATGTGGATCCAATTGCTCTCTTCATTTTCTCGCCATGCATTTCAAATTAAACCAACAATAAGAGTAGCACGCGAAAGGAAGATTCAAATAATTACACATACAAGGATTCGCGTTCTTACAAATACTTAATCAATAACTCATGTGCCACATTGGATAAGAAGCAACGAAAATACCGAGTATTTGTCCAGCATGCAAAACAGACCATAAACGAGGGAGAAGAGCAAAGCAATGATATCATGAATGTGAGTGAATTGTGAGGTAAGCCCAAGCATCGCCATTGGTTCTATTGTGTCAACCCGATTATATCGATACTGATGAGAAGTTTCGTCGACGCGAGCTCTTTGGACTTTCGAGAGGGCTACGATGACGAAACCTTCCGTTCTAGACATGTGGAAGACCGGAAAAGTTTATGACCTATAGGATTGAGACTTGATTTTTAGAAGCGCCAATGAAACTTGAATATCAGTTGGTAAAAGGGTAGGAACTTTATGAAACCTTTCGTGATGGAAGAGTGGACACGATATATCCAGGAGTAGAATGCGATACATGAAGGATTATAGCCAATTAATGATAAATCAACCATAATTGAGGTACAATCTCTAATAACTGTTTTTTATCAAAAACAACAGAGTTCATGATTTGCGAATCATAACCGTTTTAGTTTCATTAGTTATGTGTGCGTAAAGCCAAGAATGGTGGCAACCATTCTAGATTCACGTAATAATCACGCCAATTTTATCTGTAGTCAACTAAATTAATATTTTTAGTGATATATATAATTATTTGTGCCAACTTTTAACTTTTGTTATAAACATAACATATATTAAATACTGCTTTGCGGTTTCACTTCTCTATATCGAGTATTTTTTAATGTTTTAGAGAAATCAATTTACTATAAAGAACTAAAGTATAACGAAGAGCTAAAGAAAAGGAATTTGAAATAGCATTCTAATTTTTTTTTGTTTAGAATTTTTAATTCTATTCTATTATTATTAGAAATTTTTATTAGAAATCGATATTCTAAACTGAAATCCAATCTATTTTTATTATTATAAGTAATTTTTTTATTATTATAAGTAATTATTAATAATAATATATTATAATAATATATTATATGGCTATACGGACTCGAACCGTAGACCTTCTCGGTAAAACAGATCAAACTGATTATCATCAAAATGATTTGAACTGTTTCAAAGACCCAACATGCATTTTTTTTGCATTGGGCTCTTTCATTAACTGATATAAATATCGGCTAGTCTACCATATTTTTTTCTTGACAGAAAGATAAGGAGATGGCTCCATGTGCTCCATTATTTTGATTCCACTAAAAAAAATAAAGAAGCACTACCAAAGTGTTTCAAAGAAGGATTATCTGACATAGGTCTGCTTTTGGCCTAAATCAACTTAAGTTAAATGGGATCTCTATCGACCTACTTCTGCTTAAAGAATCAAATATGAAACTTCATACACCTTAAAGTTCATAAGATAGGACGAAAAGAGAATTTTGTTTTTGAGGTCCTGATACTCATTATGCCTAACATTGAATAGATGGAATATTCACCTTATCAATATCTCAAATCAATACAATGGTAGGTTCTATTTACATTTAGTTTTTGTATACCCCAAATGGATAAGCCCACCGCGTTTGAAGAACTTGTCTTGTAAGTTATCTAGTATGTTCACTCTGCTTTTTTTGTTCCGAGTCATTATAGAAGTAAGACAACACTTTATCTTCTTAATAACAACTCTTATTTTAAGCTGATTACATGGGATGGATCTCTGAAATACAAATTATTGGCTAGCGTTTGTGTAAATGTGTCTCTTATTTGAATCTTAGCTATAAGGCCTTGTGCTTGTTTTAATTACATATTTTTCAACTCTCTAGGTGTAGATTATTTATTGTCAAGGAAATAAATATAAAGTAACAACAGATTTTTTTTATATTTTGATTGCTTTTATGTTATACGTAATTTGATTACAGTTCATATTAATCGGTTGGTATGTTGTATGTTTTGTTCTGCTCTTTGGTTAATGATAAAGATGATACTTATAGTCATGTTAGAGTGTTAGAGTATTTAGTTCAATAACGGGCGGGGAGTACTATCTGGTTATCCATATATAGTTGTAGTGAAACTATTAGATACCATCGATCTGGTATCTAATTAAGGTTTTATAATCCACACACTTCTTCTTTTCTTTTATGATTTTGTTACTTTTCCATCTTACTTTAGTTATTTTCCTTATTTTAGATAGAATTGTTTTTGAATTACTTTGGAATTCGATTACACTTTATTTGGCATTTGATTTTTTCGTTTACAATACGTTAAATATACAACATATCGATTACGAAAAATTAAATTAGAGCTTATTACGTGTGTTAGTCCATTGTCATGTAGGTAGAATACAGATTTGTCAATTATTTTGTTAATTTGGAAATATAATAAATAACCATTTGAATGCTTAAATTCAAACAAATCATTTTTATAACTTATTGAATGATTTTAGCTGGCATGACAACCCTTGCTTAAACTGTTTGTTTAAGTTGAAAACGTAAGAACGGTGCAGTTTGCAGTTCAGACATGTGCGTTGGACGCACCGTTTTGATATTTGCCTCAAACGTTGGAACGTTTTAGGATGAAACTGCGCGTTTAGTCAATAACATTTGAACGGTTGTATATTATTTCTGACGTGTGTTTAAAATTGTGCGTTTAGTCTAACATGTTCAAACAGTTTCGCTAGACATTCAGACGTTTTTGGTTGAAACTGTGCGTTTAATCTAAAATGTTCAAACAGTTTCATTAGATATTTAGACGTTTTGGTTGAAATTGTGCGTTTAGTCTAAAACGTTCGAACAGGTTTCGTAGGATGCCTTTGTGTTCCGTTTTAACATTTTTTTTTTTTGGCAAATTAAAAGAAAATAACTAAAGCATTCCAAAGCTTCTTCCTCTTAGACTCCAGAGGTGACACCTATGTCCTCGAAGGCTAGGCAGGCTTAGATTTCAGGTCGCCAAGTGGTGGTGGATAGGTTCATTACAACTTGGGACTTGGAGTTTAATTTTGAGGGTTGCACCATTCATCAAGTCCTTACCCACCATAAGTTGACTCGGTAGGTTTCTTGGGTTAGCAACCTGTACCTTATTATTGTCCAGGAATTCTACGCAATATTAGTGGATGTGGATACTGATACAGACGAGTAAGAGGTCGTCATCTAAGGAGTTTGAGTAAGAATTTTTCTTGACATCATCGCTCAATACTTAGGCATACGATGGCCACAACGACCTATCCTGTTATCCATTGAGGTGTTGCACAGTGATAAGATGATACTTAAACTTACAGGATAGGATCAATATCTGGTCCAATCATTTGTGTAGCAACGAGACATGTCTAGCTCTTGGCGCATGTTGTACCTCATCTTCGTCCACAACATCGACCCAAAGCATAATCACACAGAGTGCATAGCCCATCGAGAGTGACCCATGTTGATGGTCACATGTCTAGAATTGGTCAACGTCCCACTTTACATGTTTTGGACAATCTGAACGGAGTCTCAATCGCTCAGATGTAACAGTCTCTCATATGTCTTGACGTTGACCCACTTTTTGGTGGATGTTAGGGTTGAAGTCAGGGTTGACAAGCCAGCGGTTAAGCAACTCAGCCCAATCAACGCTACATCGGCTCGACATAGCTTCTGACACGTGGGGTCGACAAGACATGGTAGTGCAACACAGCAGCCCGAGGTTCTAGTGGTTGAGGAGCCGATCCGGTCTTCCTTTGGAGTAGGGTCTTCTCAGCCATCATTAGCAGCTTAGCTTGAGGATGGTGAGCGGCGCATGATGGAGTCATTTCGAGTCACTATTACTCCCCTCATGGACAGTTTGGCATCGATGGATACCAGACTGAGTTCCTTTGAGGCCAGGCATAAACGGCTAGAGGATGCTCATGCAAAGCTTCAGACGATTGTGGAAGACACTAGGGAAGACACTATGCAGAGAGAGAGTGGATGGAAGAGATCAAGAAGAAAGATACTTATATTTGTATTTTTTATTTTTATGTTATTTATGCTTATTTATTTGGGTTGGATGAACATTTGTTTATTTTAATGAGATGCTAATTTTCTGATTATTTGTGGTCTATTACTTACTAATTAAATTATTAGAAAAAATGCGAACAATATGGATATTAAAGTATAAATGTTTTCAAAGAATTAATATTTTAATGGTAGTGATATTGTAATAATATTTCAAAATTATTTGTTCTTGAATCTAAGAAAAACGATATAAAGAATTTTTTTTTTTCTAATTTACCCATTGTTCGAACGGATTTGTAAAAGAGTTAGAACGTTTTGGTTTAACTAACGATGTCGTTTTAAGTATAGTTGAGGCGTTCAAGCGGGTTTTACAATAATTCATTAGAATGCGTTAGTATATTGGAAACGACCGCGCTTTAGCATCAGATGACGTTCGAATGGTTTGTTAAAATACTAAATTTGCAAAAATGTTAGACAAAAATGACTTCCAAAATTGGATTAATAACAAAATTACTGAAGATAGTTACTAATAGTACTTTTATACAGTTAATAACATTGTATTGGTAAATACTTACACAACATTAATTAAGCACTAATATGATTTTCATACTTGTATTCTTGTGCTATGATACTTACATGTGTTAATAACATTGTGTTTGTAATTACTTACACATCATTAAGTATTAATAAGATTTTCATACTCTTATACTTATGCTATGATACTTACATATGTTAATAACATTGTGTTAGTATTTATTTACACACCATTAATGTACTAATAAGATTTTCATACTCCCATACATGTATTATCATACTAATTACATTGTTAATAACATTGTGTTTATTATACTTACACATCATTAAGTACTAATAATATTTTCATACTCTTATACATGTGCTATCATATTCACATGTGTTAATAACACTGTGTTTGTAATTATTTTCACATCATTAAGTACTAATAACATTGTGTTTAAATATAAGAGGTTTCTGTTCAAACAGGTTAAGAAAGTCAGAAACGACCGTGCAGGATAGCCGTTCAAAAGCATTTACGTAACTAACGATGTCATTCATTAGACTATCATTGTTCAGACGATCACAGAACTACTACCCTTTTCCAATTGGGCTTTGTGCCACACCACTTCGGAAAGTGAAACGAAGGAAAACCTTATAAGTCATTCCCCCAAATATGATATTATGATGCAACTATAAACAAAAATTTTGTTATTGTCCCATTATGACCAGTAATATATACCGGGGGCTTTACAATATTTGATTGATCACAATTCTGTATATTCAAGTGGGTGGGAAATAACGATGTAACACACGGAATCTTGCCTCGCACTATGCCATGTCAACATAGTTGCTAGATCGATTCGAGCATGTGGTAAGAAGGCATGTTCCAAGGATAAGAAATGAGATAGCCCAGCTGGTGGATTTAATTTGGACACAAATGGAGCGCCAAGAGGGAGATGCTGCCACTACTTTGAAAGCCAGAGTTTGCTTATGGTGCGGCCGAGTATGCCAGATATTCTACTCGAGTTATCCATCTTACCCAACCATCTATTACTGGATCAACTGAATCCACTACAGCTTCAACTACCCCTGCTTTAGCCACTTCTCATTCCTATGCAGGTTATGCCTTTCCTCAAGCTACGGACGGTGCAAGTGCTACTTTTTTTGAAAAACACATTCCAACGTTCCCACCTCTCTTTTGCGTGTTCTCGATCTTTCAAAACTTACGAGCATTCAATAGCTCTGTGTGCAAAGTGTCAAAATTCCAATAGTTGATGGACAAAAACTATATTTAATCCCTAAAAGGTTTTTAGATTCCGTGTGAGATTGTTACATAGGAATATCACTTATATATTAAGTGAACTTTAAAACAAATATATCCTTTACTCTCCACATAGATAATGAGGATCCTGATGTTCTTTGAGATTTTATTCACGTAAATTTTTTGCTTCTTTGGTCTTTGGCTCCTTGATCTTAGACTTCAGCAATTATCACTGGAGGTTAGTGATTGTAATTTACTTCCACGTAATAGTAGAGTTAGTACTGTTTCTTTCATTATTATTTTTTTTCTAGGCAAGCAAACATTACATTCAACCAAAATACAGTACATCAGAGGGTGGGGGAACCCTACAAACCGCCCCTAACAACCACTGCAAATAGAAAATAAAATAACAGAAAAATAAGCTCTTGACCATGGTCGGAGACAAGAGCCAAGACAGGGCCATCCTGAAGGCAGTTAACTGAAGAACTCCAAGTGGCCTTGGAGTCATTTGCAACAATCACAGACCGGAGGCAAGATCGCTGTAGGAAAAAGAGCAGCGGCAGATCTAAAGGTGGTTGAGCAGGACACCACATCGATATACAGTGATTGAAGGGTAGGAGCACATAAGGGCTCAGAGTAAAAGCCAGAAGAAAACCCAAAAGAAGTCACAATAGAGGAGGCGCGTGAGATCCACGCGCCACCCTAGAAGAGCCATCGAATAAAAAGGAGAAGGCAAATCGGAGACCCAAAAAGATGAAGGGAGGGCGCGTGCACAGTGGTCGGCCACCAAAAGCAGTCCATGTTGTATCAGAGCGTTCCTTCATACCATGTTGTATTCTTGCTTAGAATACAGCTTTGATTTTATTCTCCATCCGAATGTCATGAGTTTTGATTTCGGTTAAAGATATACGTATAAAATTTTATTTTCATCTTATCATGTACGATCACATGTATGTTATATACAGATCTGGTAAATTTGTTTGAAACTCTTTTGTATTTGGAACCTGATTATTCAATTTTCCAGATTCCCTATACGGTGGATTTTTTTTTATAAAAATTCAAGCTGTGTCTTTCAAATTTAAATTATATTTGAATTGATCTGGATTATCTTTGTTCAAATTGGGAGTAATGACACAGGATGTTTTTTTATAAAAAATTGTAAGATTTTTAGGATTTTTGATATAGAATTGTGAATTTTTACCTAGATTGAAGTTTTATAGATTTTGTGTAAAAATTTGTGAAAAGTTTTAAAAATATTTAATTTTTATTAGAGTTTGTAAAAAGACGTAAAGAAATGATTTGATGTAATTTTTTTAATAAAAAACATTGAAGTTTGGTGAAAAATTATCTAGTGTCTTTCAAATTTAAATTATATTTGATTTGATCTAGATTATCTTTGTTCAAATTGGCTGGTAAGGACAAAGGGAATGTTCCTTTTATAAAAAAAAAAATTGTAAGATTTTTAAGATTTTTGATAAAATGGAAAGTAGAGAGAGATGATATGATGTAATTTTTTAATAAAAAATATTAAAATTTGATGAAAAGGTATAAAGAGAAGATTTGTTATAATTTTTTTAAAAGGTATTAGAATTTGTGTGAAAATTATTAGAATTTATGAAAAAGATATTGGTATTTGTGTAGGATTTTTTTATGTTTTGAATGTTCATTTTGTGAATTTGTTGTATTCATTGTATTTTACAATATTTCTACAAAATTAACATGCCCACAGTTTATTTTGGTTTAAAATTCCTCTGTGCGCCGTGAGATTTGTTTTGAAAAGTTTGTACCACTATAACAAGGATAATGAAAGCCAATGGGAAGAAACAGGAAACTCTCCTCTAAGCAGAATGTTCATTTGACTTTTCTCTTATCTTCTAGGCTACCTTTAGTTCTCTGCATGCGTATGGTCCTTACAAGTCCCAATGCCTAATGACAAATTTCTTCCCAATAGATCCAGGAGGACCAAAATATCAATGCAAACCAGTGAGACCGCTCATGGATATTCTACGCAATAGAAGGTGGCTTGTGTTTTTTTTTTTTCCCCTGGAGCTGTGCAAGAATCAAGAAACCAGTTCACTACTATAACCATTCAAACCAATCCCAACATGTCCCTAATAAATCAATCAGAAATTTTCAAGCAAAGCTAATTACTAAGTCAAGTTTGAGCTTTGCCTAAGCGCGATAGCTTAATGATTGAAATGGCAAACTTCTATTGCTGGGGGAATTGTAATCTACTGAACATGAGATCGAATCTTATTGCCTCCGAATTAGTCCTTAACTAAACTGATTTTTGAACTGTGGCCAGTTCGAGTGTCCTAACAATTTCAATAATTCACTAACCTTTCCCCACACAACCTGATTCGAGCTCAATATAATCCATTAATCATCACATCTGAAACTCTGCCCTTCCCTAGGAAAACCATACTCCGAGTATGCACATGGGACTTAGTCTATTAATGAAATGGAGGCACTGAAGGGACTGAAAAGGAGGAGAGCTGAAGAGGTGGGCCAGATATCACATTCAGCTGAAAAGTAGCTCCGGTCCAAAGTGAAGGATCCAAATTGATAGGAAACTAAAAAGGAAAAAATACACTTTTCACTTATGAACTACTGCGTGTTTTGCATCCTAAACTACCATGTTTGAGGTATTGCACTCACAAACTACCCATACCCAACACATTATACCCTAAACTAATGTCTGCCTTGGCGAGGCCATTGCAGGATAACATTGACAATGTCTGTAGCAGTGAGCTTCAAGGAGGACAGAGACCAAGAGGGAACTTTTTTCCTTTCAATCGAACACTTCTGAACTTATTGTTGACATGCATGTGATCCTCCATGCACGGCGTCAGAAAAAAGTGACACTGAAGTTTATCAAACTGAGTTTTCCATATTTACTGCAAAATTTATGAAGATTGACACGCGATTTCTTATTCCGCACAAGACATACCAAATAGAGCACTGTTGTGCAATCTCATCTACTTTTGCCCTATCTATAATTCCAACTATTGTGCAGTCCTTCACTGGAAGATTGTGCCAGGAATGAAAGTTGGGAATTGATCATAGGAGACATAAAAAACTAAGTGAAACAAACTTACTTTTCCCTTATACATTCTCTAATGCCTAAACTTTTAACCATCACTCTCATCTATCATCAGTCTAAAAGTAAAGATGATAAACAACCAGTACCACATGTTGCTAAGCATTGAAACAAGGCAAATGATTAAATTAGCCAGAATGCTACCTTCGCATTCTTGTTGTCAATACATTCTTGATTCTCAAGCCAGCTTGATCATTATGGCAGAAGGCTACCTTTGCAATTCTTGTCCTCATCCATACTCTGCCAGCTTGATCATTGTGGCATAAGGACTTCTTCTCAACAGCTTAGCACCGAGTATAATATTTTCGGCACATATTCATCTTAGAATGCGTTAATCAATCAAGGAAACATCACTGTTCTGATTATTACCATGAAGATCGGGGAGGTCTGAACTAGTGGAAAACTTGATCCATCTCTCTCTCTCCACATACTTGAGACAGGGCTGCATCACAAGGCCAATCACCACGGCAACTATACTTACAAGAAACACTTTTAGGGTAGAAAGAGCCAATACAGCACAAATCAATGCGGTTGGAGGAATACACATAAGAATGGCTCCAACTGTTCCCACTGGTATCTTATAAGGCCGAGATGCAGTTGGGTGTTTTATTCGTAACCTTATGAAGGCTATGAACTCCAATATCATTCCAAAACAGTACAAGAAATTCTCTGCAGCTACAATCTCTTGGAAGCTCAGCCAAGATAGTAAGAGCACACCAGAAGCTGAGAATAAAATCCCTATCAGAGGAGTTCCATATCGAGACCTCTTGCCAAAGAACGCAGGCAGCATCCCTCGTTCTGCCATCCCCAGAAGTTGGAAAGAGTCACTGCTCATCTCTGCTACAAACATCCCCATATTTGACATTGCTGCAGCTCCTTGGACCCACCATCTCAACCAAACTCCACCAATAATTTTAGCAATATCAGAGAAATACCCATCAGTCCACAACTCACGGTCGACAGAAACAGCTCCAATACCGATTAAAAGGGGGAAAAAATATCCAAGAACCACCAATATCAACGCATAAAGCAGAGCCTTTGGAAGAGTTCTCTTTGGGTTGTCCACCTCGCCAGCAAGTGTGCTTATTGAGTCCCAATAATTTAGATTCCAAAACAGAGTGTTCAAATACAAATTCCAGTCCACATTGCGTAGATTTACCTCTAACCATCTGGAAGGCTTCAACTTTGGAATTGCCACAAATCCCATAACCACGAACGGAAGGAGTGAGAAAATCCCTAGCAGAACGGCAACCCATCCCACAATGGTTAAACCCCTATAGTTCATGTAGGTGAGAACCACAGTCAATGCTAACGCTGCTAGGACTCTCGGGAAACCACCACCTAAAGCTGGGATTGCAGACTTCAAATAGTCAAGAAACAGAACCGGGTAGAGAGCATTATCAATAACGCCACTTAGCCATTTCATCCAACCTTGCTGAAACCCCCAATAAGGACCCAAAGCAGCCGAAACCCAAACTACATAACCACCATTCTCAGGGAACATGGTACCCATCTCGGCAGTTATCAATGCTTCAGGGACACTCCATATGAACGGGAAGACCAAGAACCCGAGAAGGGCTAGAAGAGGACCCGCAGCACCAACAGCATCCTCGACCCCGAACGGCCCCCCAGAAACCTCATAGAAGATGAGGAAGACGAGGGGCAGAAGCGAAACTCTTTTAAAGTTATCTACTCTAGGAAGAGGTGCTTCACCAACAGGCACATATTCATCACCATTATATCCTCCCATTGCAACAGAAGCTTGCCTATTTGCCGCGCTCCTCAACTTCTGCAATCGATAGATTTGTCAACAAAATAAATACAGGGTTTTTCCTCGAAAGAAAACTTTGTTGGCAACACTATAACATGAGAAGTAAAATATTTAAATCTCCAAGACTAGGCCTAATTACGCAAGAGAACAATAAAATTGATAAATTGAAGCACAGGGATATCAATCAATCGTCAACGTAATACATACCCTAGCAATGTGAAATAACCCACATGGATTCCAGGCGATTACTTGTAACTATAACCGTTGAAAAGGGATAATCGATAGTACTTGACGAATACAGAGGTCCGAAGAAAATTAAAAGCATCGGAATATAGATGGGTCATTCACAAATTTCCCATAAGAATACAGCAAAGTAGACACAATCACACAAACTTACCAATAGCAACGGAGAAGAAACTTAGAAACAGACGAGCAATTAAAACTTGGCTGAGGCAAAGAATTTTATTCAATCAAAAGGGTAAAGTAAGGGAAAAAGAAGAAAAGGGCAAGTTGAGGAGAGAGAAAAAAAAGAGAGACGGGAAACCGGACAAACCATGCAATAAAAAATGCGATTCCTTCTAGGGATGAGTAGATAACCTCCACCATAACAGAATCGAACCTCGAACTCGAAGCTCAGATCATACTGCTACAGCTCGGCTTCCCCTCGGAGAGGGCGAGCGGGGGAGCGTTTTGTTATTTCTGAGATGCCCCCAACCAAGGCACGTAGCTGTTGCAGAGACATTTTGTTTTGTTATTTCTGTTTTCCCAAGTGCGTGGCAAATTGAAAATTGCTCCTCATTGGACGTGGCTGTTTCACGTGCCATATATATTACTTCAGTTTTTTTTTTCTTTTTCTCTAACGAATACAGGCTCAGTTGAAAGATGGGAGAAAAATAATATATAACTTTTAAGGGAGAAGGAACTGATGGGCCGATGGCAAACAAACCTATACGCTGACAAAAAAAAAAATTTTAGGTCTAAAACTAATAATTGATAGATATATTTTAATAAAAATAATAATTTATGATGTAATTTATAAAAAATCTTGTTAATTAAAAATATAAAATATATTTATCTTAAAAAATTAAGATAATATACATATATATATATATATATATATATTTTAATACCAGAGGGTTGAGTCTCATCTGATACGTTCTTTGTCACGTGTCAATTTTTCGTTACATAATGTTGTATGAGCTACTAATACAAATTTTTTTTGATTGTTTTATTAATATTAATGTTATTTTAAATTAGTTAATAATTATTTTTAAAAAAAAAATCGAGCATGATTGATCACGTGGACAAAATTCTTCTTGATGTACGAAATAAATAAATAAAATATTATAGTAAAAAGCTTGATGGAAAATGAAGCACAAGAATGTAGACAGAAAGCTTGATTGAAACGACTTTTCAAACTTGAAATAATTGGTGTGATTTGCATATAGTGGCTTTTCAAACTACCACATGGTTAATTACGTAGGTCCAATCAAATCTCGTTCACCTTTTCATGAGATCTGAGAACCCTTTTCTGATCCTCACTCTTCCATGGCCACCCCTGTAATTTTGGCGGAAAGAAGGGAAAGAATTTTGACGTTTTCTCTAAGGCAAATAATTTACGGGTTAAACAATCAATACTCCAACCAACTTAAAATTAATTTCATTCTTTCGCTACACAAGTAAAAGGGAGAATTAAAAGATTAATCAGGAATTTATGCTCCACATAGTTTAAAAGACTCCCAAAGTGTTTTTTTTTTACACTATATGATCTAAGCAAACAAGGAGCAACTAATCAAAAGCAAAATCTTATTCAATTGCACATATATCTCTTTGTTTGTGAACGAGTTCTTGATTTAACTGATATTCAGATTATAGATTTTGTTTAAGTGTTTGAAGTTTGTTATTACACTCTCAATTTAATTAACATGTTGCTCAATTATATTAGGTTTGTTCAAATTGAAAAATTGTGCGGGAAGAAATTCACCAAATTACTTTGTGAATCTTCAAGAAATTGTGCATCTCACATCTTGAGAAACCCAAATTAATATTCTACTTCCTTTGAATTCACGTCTCATAGTTATTTTTTTTTTTTAATTTTAATGGCTAAGTCTTTAGTAGGCTAGCTATTATGAACTCGATATGCACAAATATGGATGCAACAAATTTTTCCCGACCCCTATTTAGCTGGCACAAAATTTTTCAATCACTTTCACACCAACTTTAATATATTTTTATATACTTTAATAATTTTTGTACCACTTTCAGACCTTCTAGTAAACCTCAATGACTTTTTCATCAATCACAAGATAATCTATATTATCTCTAAAAAAAAAGTTTTCAACATAACTTTTGTTTTTTCATGGCAAACAAAAACATAAAAAATCTCTACCAAAAATATATTTGAAGATCTTCCGATATAATTGAGAAGATTCTTCTAACGTAAATTTCGGTTTCTTGTTGGAATCTACAACAGACGAAAAGGAAGGAACCGCCGATTCATAGCAGAACCTGATTTTTTTTTTTAAAAAAAAAGAAAATAGTATAAACAAAACATATATGCAAGTGCCACCATTCCTAATGAGTTTTATATTAATGATAAATTGTCCATAGATTTGATTCTTCTGAGTGAATATAAGAATCAGTTTAAGTGAAAATCTTAAAAATGAGGATAGATCTGTGCTAAGTCTCTGAAATTTATCGATACTTGGCTCACTCTTATAGCTCACTCTTATCGCAGGCCGCACAACTGCTCGTAATCCACAAAACTAAATTGCCCACCGAGTTTTCCTGAAAATGTGCCAATCGGTTGAAACAATAGGCCTGTTTAGAGAATTATTTCTCACACAATCCCAGGAGAATATCACCCTGGAATTCCACTACCTGGAAATCTGGGTCGAATTCGTATCAACTCCCTCGATTGCGATCGCTACCGAACCACCACGACAAGAAAGATCACAAGGGTAGGATCCAGGCGGGTTTCAAATGGGTGTGACTCGAATATCCATTTGTTATAATCCTTTTCCTAGTGGCCCACTATATACATATATAGCTTCAAGACAATTCAGGCAAATTCCTACCATTTTGCGTCTAAATTGAGCATCAAAAGCTACCCCCAATGGCTAATGGCCTATGCCCATACCACCCACCATTCAAGTCTGGCTATAGGCTCAAGGTTACTTCTTGTGATCAGAACGGGTGTTCATTCCAATCAGTTTTCAATTATTCTTCTCTTCTAATTTTCCTTAACATTATTATTATAATCTGCATATAAGACTTCTTAGCCTAGGCGTGGGCCAAAATATTACAGAAGATATGATCGGTAATAAATGATAGATAAGGAATGTGGCCCAGCGCAAAGAAAGATATATATATATATATGCCTAAGAGTTGGCGACTAAAGATTTGACCCACTTATTTTATTCCCCCCAACGGAAAGCTTGAACTGCGATCCAACCGCGTGCATCATGCCAGTTATGGGCACCAATATCAAATCAAACTGGGTCCTCGAACAAACTCCAGGTCCCACACCGGAACCCCCCTCCCTCTGAATCTTCTCCGGTTTTAGAATGTCCGCTCGAGAAAATATCTGTCTTCCTTCTTCATCTCCATTCCATACTTTCGACCTTCCTACTCACCGGCGTTTTAAATTGAAAAAACAAAAGTTTTTCACTTGCTTAATTCGCTCTTGTCTTCTAAGTCAACGGGCTTCCAGCGATAACGTCTTCGGAAAAAAACTGAAAAACGTAAAACAAGAAACCTTTCTACACGTATGTGCACTGAAAATAAATTTGCAGAAGCAATAAGAGAGGAGGGGGAAGAGATAAAATGCTCACCTGATCATCCACCTCACAATTGTTCGCTGTAGCTACAAATGCACTGGTCTGCGACGATGACGGATCTGCTGCAATTGTTGAGTCACCGGCTTGTTGATCTCCTGCCACTCCTCCGGCATCGACATGAGCTCCCAAGGATGTTTGCATGGCCATACGTAGAGATCCCCAGTCCTTCGTTTCTTACCAAGTTCTTGAGGAATAAGTGGTACACACTCGCAGAGAGCGTAAAGAGAAGGGGAGAGACGAAGGGGAAGAGAGAGAGTGAGCCGCCGAGCTTGGAGAAACGAGGATAGATATTTATATTCGAGTTTGCGAAAGGTCCCGTTCAGCGTTCAATAGGAAAAAAGATTAAATATTCAAAGATGAGATTGATAAGGACTCTTTCATTTTGTATGGTTTTTGGCGCACGACTACTTCCGACAATAAAGTTTTCCACATGTATATATATTTTACTTTTCGGTATACAATTATAGAAACTTGATCACAGTTCCAAATGTCGCACTTACCTAGGGCTGAACAGCAGACATGTCGGAAGCGGAATTTAACATTCCGACATCCAGTCCGCTAACTAGCGGATGGCCAAAATCAATTCCGCTTCCGCTTCCGACTCTTAACGGACTTAGCGGAAGCGGAAGCGGACTTAGCGGAAGCGGATAGCGGAATTCCGACAATGTTTTGGGCCATATTTTTTTGCTCATTTAAGCCTTTTTTTTAAAAAAATAAAGATCTTATTCATTCATCACAATTCACAAATAACATAACAAAAAATTAAAATATACAACCCGAACTTCATATGAACATTTCTCAATTCATTACAAAAATCTCAATTATATAAATGAACACAATAAGTATACAAATAAAAATTAAGAATTTACATTTGCACCACATCAACTCATCAAGACACGAAATAATTAGAGTTGAATTTTAGAGTAAAATGTTGGCCATCTTTTAAAATTCAAACTAAGACAACCATATCATATTATGATCATATTAGTTTTGATGGCCATTTTATTTAGCCCATAATATTCAAAAACCAACAACTCATTGTTGATCTTTTGAAAACCGAAAACAACATCCTAGCAACCTATTTTAAAAACCGAAAATCCTAAAACATGCAATTGACAAATAAGTGTAAAAATAAATCTAAAAACATGCACTTCACAAAATCCATATTCAATAAATCCCAAAACAATATGCAAATAAAAAAATTCATAATCAAAACAATGCAATTCACAAAATTCATAATCACAGATTCACAACGTCACCTAGTAAGTAATAAACTAGACACCATCACAATTCCTAAATAACTAAAGAAATATTATGGGCTTAATAATAAAAGTAGTCAAGACTTAATGAAAACAATAACCGAAAAAACATAGTGTATGCGGACATAACTCGAAATAGAAGAATATTACAATACGAACTTAAAAGTTATAACTTAAAAGTATCAACTCAAGTAAGAAATGAAGAACATAACCAAACGTTAATGAATCACGAATCCACGATCAACGCAGCATTAGAAATTATCTCTGCAAAAAATCAAATTTATTAACACAGGAGCTCATAAAAAATTTTAATTAAATAAATAAAAGTAGAAATGTAACATTTTGTATATACCTATGTCCATCATATAACTAGCAGGATCTTCCGTCCCATCAGTAACTTCAGGTTCCGTATCCTCATCATCATCAGCAGAATATATAATCTTGGATGTCAACCAATTTTGAGCACAAATGAGTCCTTCTACCGTTTTTGGTGCCAACGAACTTCGGAAAGAATCTAATACCCGACCCCCCGTGCTGAAGACTGACTCTGAAGGCACTGTAGTAATAGGGATAGCAAGAACATCTCGAGAAATTCGTGCAAGAACGGGAAATTTTGGTGCATTCACTCTCCACCAATTGAGGATATCAAAATTAGGATCTTTAGGTTCAATATCCTCCATTAAATATCTTTCCACTTCAGACTTGCTATCCAACAAATTCTGTTGCGCCTTAAATTGTGTGAATTCCAAGTAAAGAGGATCATCTACGAGTGCACTAGATGACCCAATCATTTCAAGTTGACCTTGACTTGCAGATACACTCCTGCTACTAGATGATCCATCCACATTACTATACTCTGTAAACAACTGATCCAAGGTCCCTCTCACTACACTAGTCATCTCTGCACCTAACTCCATCCCCAAAGACTTTTTGAACCAAAAGTCCAAGTATATAACCTTGTATTGTGGGTCAAGTACCGCTGCAACAAACAACAATCTGTTAACCTCAGTCAAATTACCCCAATATTTATTATACTTCATTTGCATTCTTTTTGCCATGTCTGCCAAGAACAAATCCCCACTTGCTGCATATTTCCCCAAATGCATATGAATTTTAGTAAGTTCCGCAAAAAATAAGTTCGCTGTCACCGTATTTGAAGCAGATATTCGAACTGTCACCTCGTGGAAAAGTGCCAAAAACTTGGTAAAATGTCTCACACGCTCCCAATCCTCAAATTTAGGGGGCCCAATCCCTTCCTCCCATGCCCCTCTTCACGCAGAAAGCTTACAAAATCCCATCTTCCGCCAACATATCCTCAAAGACTCTCTGATATTTCTCAGCTGCATCCAACATAATATACGTTGAATTCCAACGAGTAGGGACATCAAGCTGCAAAATCCCTCAATGGGAAACTTCCTCTTCGCTACACATTTCTTAAACCCATCCATTCGACCAGGAGATGACTTAACATACTTTGACCAAGTTCCTTACCTTGGCCACAGAATCATCCAACTCCTTCAACCCATCTTGCACAATTAAATTCAAGATATGTGCGCAACATCTCATATGCAAAAAATCATGGTTACAAACTACTTTTCCAGGCCGAAACCCCAAATGCAATTGTCTACTCTTCACATGCTCAATGGCTGTATCATTAGAGGATGCATTATCGACAGTTATTGTAAGGATTTTATCAATCCCCCATTCCGACATGCAATCCTCCAACTCCATCCCAATTGTCGAACCCTTATGATCTGACACCTTACAAAAAGCAAGTATCTTTTTGTGCAATTGCCAAGTACTATCAATAAAGTGTGCAGTGACGGACATATAATTCATATTTTGGACTGACGTCCATGTGTCAGTGGTGAAGCAAACTCGTGGTCTATTAAGTAAGATACTAGCCTTCAATCTACACTTCTCTTCCAAGTATAGTTTCATACAATCCTTCATTATTGTGATTCGAGATGGTACTTTAAATCGAGGCTCGAGGGTATGAATCATCTCCTTAAACCCATCCTTGCTTACTATTCTGAAGGGAAGCTCATCCACAATTATAAACTTCGCAATCGCAGCTCTAATAACCTTAGGATCATATGAGTCTATCTTCATCACTCCCACTGATTCACTACTTGCCCCCTTGATATCAAAAGTCAATTTCTGTTGGAAGCCATCCAATTTACTTCGCGTTCTCTTATACATTACACAACCCTTCAAATGGGACCTCATAGCCGAGGTCCCCTGATCTTTGTGGTGAACCCCAGCTTTATGACTACAATAATTGCACTTGGCCAATGGTTTGTTTGGATCAACTACTGGTAGTATCCTAGTGAAATGTTCCCACATCGGGGACGGATTGGAAACCTTCCTTCTTTTGGGGTAGGGTCTATTGTCTTAGTTTGTTGTGTCTCAGCCTCTACATCTATAATTGGTATCTCACCAATTGTAGGTGTAGTTGTAGAGGCAGGGGTAGGTAAATTAGGGGTTGTGGATTGCGAAGATGCAATTGGAGTTTGACGATCCATCTGAAAGAAAGACACAATGCAAAGCCCTAAGACAACTCATTCTACCAACTTAACCCAAATTAAAGACAGCAGAAAATTAACAAGATGTAAAATTAAAAACAACTAAACAATTCACATATTAAAGCATGATATCTAACAGATTCACAAATCCCCAATTAAATTAACTAAACAATTTACTTTCGTTTTTCAAATGAATGAAAACAGATCACATATTGATGCATAATATAACATATCAAATATTGATAGTATTTAACAGATTCACTAAACAATTTACTTTCATTTATGAATGCATTATAACAGTTTACAATATAACATGTTCATAAGAATCACAATTCACAATTCAATTTACTTTCGTTTATGAATGCATTATAACAGTTAACAACTTCACAATATAACATGTTCACAAGAATCACAATTCACAATTCACAAGATTCACAATTCATAGTTCACAATTCACAAGATTCACAATTCACAATTCACAATTCACAATTCACAGTTCACAATTCACAATTCACAATTCACAGTTCACAATTCACAATTCACAATTCACAAGAATCACAGCTTCACAATTCGAACAGATCTATTACAATTTACAAATTTGAAATACAGTGAGAGAGATAGAGAGATGGAGTCAGAGGTGAGAGAGAGAGAGAGAGAGAGAGAGAGAGAGAGACAGAGAGAGACAGAGATAGAGACTAGAGAGAGAGAGAGAGATGGAGACGGAGGTTGGAGAGAGAGAGAGATGAAGGCAGAGAGAGAGATGGAGACTGGAGACAGAGACTAGAGAGAGAGATAGAGATAGAGAGAGAGAGACAGAGACAGAGAGAGAGATGGAGAGTGAGACAGAGAGATGGAGAGTGAGACAGAGAGACATACAGAGATAGAGAGAGAGATAGAGAGACATACAACGATAGAGAGAGAAGCAACCCGAAAACGTGGAGTTGACCGTTGCACTCGCCGGAGAAGAAGGAGCTCAACAGTCAAGCGTCAGCACACAGAAAGAGAGAGAGAGAGAGAGAGAGAGAAGGCAGACGAACAAAGAGAGAGAGTATGCTGAGGGAGTCACTGTGACTGTGAGGAGGCCGGAGGTCGTGGAAGGAGAAGGTGCTCGGGCTCGAGGGGGGAAAGGGAGATAGCCAGATAGGGTTTCCCGTGTTCGTATTCAACGTGGATCAAAACGGCACGTTTTGATCCACGGTATTATATTTTTTTTCAAAAAAAACCAACTAAACGACGTCGTTCTATGTAAAATAGAACGACGTCGTTTTAATATTTAGTTAAAAAAAATAAAAAAAATACCGGTTTTCCGAAACTTCCGGTTCCGGTTCCGGGAAAACTCTAAATTGACCTCCGGTTCCGGTTCCTGGAAGTGCCGGACCTCAGCTTCCCGGAACCGGTGACGGAAACGGAACCGGAGGTCAGGCGGAGGCCGGACCGGACTTACACCCCTACCCTTACCTGGCCAATGGGTCAGTGCCGCCCAGAATTTCTTACAATTCGGTTTCAATGGATTTGAATGGCAGGGTACCGCTATTAAAGTTGCACTTACTAACATTGACATCCTTATACACAATATTGGACTTCACAGCTTCCATCCGTCGGGCAAAAGTACTTTGTTTAGAAATAAGTTTTTTAATTTAATTATTGATACTGTTCCATGTGTTGACTATTGATTTTGAATAAAGTCATATTTGGTAACATTGAACGGAGTGGTCTTTGTAGTCTATCTTTTAGACATTATATAGTTCATTCGATTCATCAAGCATTAGTCTACTAATAAAGATGAGATTCGAAATAGGTTATTCAACTCTGACAATGGACAACTCGATCTTGACCTCATTTAGATCTTCTATTAATTAGCTAAATTTTACTGGACGAGAGGACCCATATGTATGAAAAATAAAGTATAAGAACTAATTTGTTCAAAATTATATTACAAAGATTGATTTGTAAAAACTCAATACTATAAGGAATAACCATTTAAAGTTGTTTGTCATGGACTGATTTGCTAAACTTAATATCACATTGATTGTAGTAGTAACTAAGCCTAAGTTTTTCTAGTTAAAGTATTTACTTCATTTTTTTTTTCTCTAAGTGGTAAAGTGTATAGTTTAATTAGCTTCATAATTTTTTCACTCACAAAAAAGAGTTTTTCTTTTCATATTAAGTTTTTTTTTTTTATTATTGTTAGAATTTCATATTACCTATAATTCCGTGTTTAATTTTTTCTTAGATTTACGGTGTTATTTGATCGGCAACTAACTAAAATGTGAGATGACACTACTCAAATTCCACGAAATACAAATTCAATCAAATTTGTACTAGTGAATGACCCATTCAGCATGGTACGTTATGGTTACGCAACTTACAATACTTTTTTCGTAACATAAAATTATTGTTCACGAAAAAGAAAAAGGTGAAAGTTTAGTTTGGAATTAAAAACTTCGTCAGTTCGCTGGATAATATCCGAATCTCCAAGAACTTCTTGATCTCTCACTATTTTCACGAAAGTTGAATTTTTGTGCTGAATTTTTTCGTCACCAAAATATGAAACAAAATATCAAATATTATATGATATCCCAAGAAACAATAAATACGTACTAGTTTTCAATCTAAGTCCAGAACGTCCCATATGACCCAATATTAAGCGTTTAATACTCTGGTTAATTTTTTCTCCGTATTTGCTTGCATGTGTTTGTGCACCTCCTTTGAAACTTCCTCCCCCATGCGCTTGTTCTTGCTCGACGCCTTGTTCCTCGCTGTGCACGCGTAGCGTGGTCTCCCGCTCAACCTACTTCCTTGCAAATTCTTACAAATTAATCTCTTTCTTTGGTGTTTAACAAAAACAAAATCTCTTCCTATATGCGGCAGCTTCGTTTCTTATATCTCCACCCTTGCGTTGTCTAACGGACGTAGTACATTAGAAGCCAGTTGAACTGAGCTCGAGGAATGTGCGAGTTTGATAGCTAGTGTATCTTAATCTGCACATGTGATATTTCGAATTTCACATAGAGTAAGAGAAGAGAATGAATGAGAGATAGGTTCTATAGGGTCAAGTCCCACATTGGGACCTTATTACGTTTAACTGAGATTTATAATGATCCAAAGAGCTTCAAGAACAATCTTAATTAGTCCTTTTAAAGTCAAAACACAGATATGGCTAGTACTACCTATTTATTTTTAAATAACAAGTACTAAAGTCATAGTTAGTCCCATAAGTATGAACAAAAATCAAATCGGTACCCCTAATTATTAATTTGGTGATTTGAGACCTATAACTTTGGAAAATCATCAATTCTAGCCTCCCGTCTAAATTGGGTGTTAAATCCGACAGAAAATCATGCAAAATGATCACAATGCAAAATGATTTTTTTTCAAGGCTAAAGAGATTTTAGATGCAGGATCTGTTTTATACCTTCTTTTTATTGTTTCTTTTTTTTTTTTTGATGGCAGTGTTTCAAAACTGTCTTTGATCCTTTGAAACGCGGTTGTATTGGCTAGGAGGACTATAAGAAGCTCACATTTTTGTATAACCTAGGCTTATCCGTTGTAATCTTCCCGAATGACCCTTTTGTACCAAACCTTGTCCGTTTAAAGGAAAGTGTGTATTTCTCTATGTTGATTTCTTGCTACAAGTTTATTTATTTCCTTTAATTACGCTTTAATCTTTTTATGATACCAATTAGTTTTCAACCTAATTTGTTAATGAGATTTTCTTAAATAAGTGCATATTATTACAATACGATACTTTTTATGATTTTTTCATTTTTGTTTTAGTCTTTAACCGACTAAGGTTTTTCTTAGTAAAATGCAAATATATTAATTTAATATTTTGTGCTCTTTTACCTTTTTCGTTCAAGTTTCTTAATTGATTTACGACCCTTTAAATTTACTAACGACCTTCCTTTTATCAAATAGCTATTTTAATTACAAGTCTTCCGCTAAGTAAATTTCGAGGGCATTGTGCGATCCTAAGAGTTTTTATTGTGCGGCAATCCCTAAATTTTGTGTATGCGATTCCTATATATGAGCCGAGGGGGTAAGTACCAGCACAGGGCATGACAGCTTTTTTGCTGCCTATCAATATCTTTTGTGAGATGCTTGATACGAGTTTGGATGTGGCCAAAGTGGGAAATATTCCAAGCTTTGAGGGTAGCTTTAGTGTTGTTGAATTGTTTAGATATCATGGTGTCTTGACAAAAACTCGAAGGGTAATTTCAAGCTTGCTTGATGACATAGTTACTAATGGGTTCACGAGGCCAGCATTGCTCGAAGCGGAAAGGACGAGAGAGGTGAATTTTTTTGACCCATAGTGTAAAGAAGAAGAGGGCAGTGATTAGAAGTAGTCATGGTGAGATGAGTGATTTTGGAGTTCGGGTGATTTTGTAGCCACAAAGGGTTAGCTAAATCACGGTCGAGTCTTTCTTGAATGTTTGCCAAACCACTGCGTTTGTTATCCCAAGTGTAACGGTAACCAGAATAACCCAAATCTATCAAACCCAGATCGGATATGACTTGAGGGAGGCCTAACATGGTCGAAGAAGAAGCCCATAAGAGCCTCCTTTTATTTTTTCGAATTGGTTGGTGATGGAGTTAAAGTCTCCCAAAGGAGCCAAAGCTCTTGAAAATCATCCCAATTTGAAGCAGTTGGTTCCAGAATTGGATCTTGGCTCAGGGGACAAGGGGGACCATAGACCATAGAGCATAGAAAAGATTTAGAAGGGACAGTACAGTTGAGGGAACCGATTAGGTCCTTTCTTTCTTACCTTCTGGCATTGAGCCAATGCCCCTCTCTCTCTTTGTGGGGCCACTTTTCTGTGGAAGTCCAAACGTGAAGTAAGCGATAATGTGCTGGTGGCTGGTACGATTTATTAGGACTCCCTGGCCCAACAACCCCAAATCCTATAACGTCAAAGATGCCTATTCTTTTTAAACAACACGATATTCCAAATAATGTTACAGTAGTAAAAAAGTTATGTTGTTTATATTTGTTTATAAGCAAAAAGAAAAATTCAACCATACTACCACATACTTTTACTTAGATTCCAAATAAAATTTATTTAAGTACCACAAGTTTTAAATTATTTTTAAGAAACATTTATTTGTCAAATGATAAATAAATTGTTGTGATTTTCAAAGAAAAGAGGAAAAAGAAAGAAATTCTAAACCAATATCCGCTGAGAATAAAACAACATTAAAATTCAAACAAAACAACTTCATTTTTGTTTCCTAAAAAAGAAAATCATGCAAAGCTCTTAGAGAACTGCATGGTGTTGGAGAGTAGACATCCATACAACTCTCGCTCTCTCCCAGTGGTAAGAAACCGGTTGCTGCCGCCTTTAAACAGTCTCGGTCAATGGAGTAATTTTCGTTCTTGGAGAGGGCGATGGCAAAAATTATGCCACCCCAAGCGGGTGGAGGTGGAATTGTCTCTGATTCCGCTGCTACCCAACCCTATTAATGAAGGTGTAAATTATGACAGTACTTGAAAAAACTCGCTCCCATTGCTCGCGAGTCTTGACTCAAATGGTATTTGCTTCCTTCTTAGGCGGAAGAACTTGTAAAATTTACAGTATGATCCGTCACATAGACAAAAGTATTTGATAACCTTAATCTTCTAGGTGATATGAAATGAAACTAAAAATTTTGAAAATTTTTAACTTTATAATAAAAAATTTTGAGAGTTTAATTTTTTACTAGGCCGGTAAAAAGTTAGTAAAAAAATTTTAAAATGTTTGATTGGAAAATAATTTTAATTAAAATTTGTTAAAAACTTAAGAAAAGATAAGATTTGATGGAATTTTTGAATGAAAAAGCAATAGAGTTGCTTGAAAATTGAATTGATAGAAGATTGATTTAATGTAATTAGTTGTCATGAAAAAATATTAAAATTTCTCAAAAAATTTTGATTGTTCGTAAAAAGTTAACATTTTTATTTACAAATATCATTCTAGAAAATACAACTCAAAAGACGAAAAATTAGAAAGAGAAAACTTTTTTTACGGCGTCTTTTGTTTGCAGGAGCAGGACTAGACCTTGGTAACTTAACTGATGCAAAAAGTGTGAATAATTAAAAATACTACGACTTGGACATTAGCGTCCTTACTTAAAGAACCGGAAAGTTGGTTGTAATTGGATGACAATTATGTACATTAGCATCCGTGCCCTGCAAGACCCATTTTAGTAATTCGATATCCCGGAAAGCTATCCAACAAAATGTACGCCAAGCTCGAGAATTGGGGGACGACCGCACTAGAAGCAGAACTGTAGAAGCTAGAAGGGGTAAGCTTCACTATAATCTCTAGAACACAAAACTCTCACTCTCAGTCGAAAAGTATTAATGGCAGAAAAAGAGGAGGAGGAAGAAGGAGAACGAAAACAAGAACCTCTTGTAGAAGAAGAAGAAGACAAGGAAGAGGGGGAAGAAGAAGAAGCAGTCCAAGCAACAGAAGATGAAGTTAAGAAGCTTGTGCGTACTTACCTGGGGCTGAGCTTCTCAGTGTCGCTCGCATTGCTTCCCAGGAGCTCAATGTCCCTAGTGCAAGCCCTAGAATCCCAAGTGCGCGACCTCTCTTTGAGGCTCTTGCAAGCGGAGGAGCAGCTGAGGCTGATGAAGTCCCGTAGGAAGGAGGACTCCAAGGCCAACGCGCGGGTGGTGGAGATCTTTGCGACCCATCGGAACGCCTGGCAGGGGGAAGAGAGGCGGCTGCTGCAGCAGATCGAGGAGCTGGCTGAGAAGGTGGCGGAGCTGGCGAAGAGGGAGGAGGAGTACAAGATGCGCGTGGAGGAGCTGGAAAGGGAGGTCGGCGAGAGGGACGAGATGATTAACTTCATCTCCAGGACCAGCGGGGTTGCTCATCATGAGTTTGGGGAGGACGGCGACGAGAGTGGGGTCGAAGTTAATGTTGTTTATGGGGATCTGGAACCGCATCAGGAGCTTAATCCGCATCAGAAAAATGTGTTTGAAACGGACTTGTTGGCGTCCTCAGCTTCCAAGTTTTGGGCGGAAAGAGCTAGTCTCTGCCAGGTATTAATTTTCTTTTCTAATGGTACGTTTGGTTGCTTGCAAATGGTGGGAGGATGACAGGAATTAGAATTTTCGGAGGTGATTTAATGACCGGAGAATGGTGGAAACTAAGACGTTTCTGTTTGGTAGTGAAGGAATAGTGGCTTATTTCTTATGGGTTCTAGTTCCTTAGTATTCTACATTAGAGCTATTTTGGAATTGAGAACATATATTAGCCTCTGGAAACTGGTTATCTGCGAAAAAAATAATTGATTTTGATCAAAATGAATTCTGCATCAGCTAACCACGAGGAAGAATAGTTCAGATTCATTGCATTCATAAGAAACCAGCCACCATCTTTATTTATCAGAGGATAGAAAGTTGTCTAAGATGGCAGAGGTTCATTTGATGAGAACTGATGGATGGGACAGGATAAAGAATTCACTTGTTTAAGATAAAAGCACCAAATAGTTTAAGGGAAGAACATAAAGAATATGGATAGAGTGAGTGGGGTACGTAAATGCCAATTTTCTAATGGAGGATGTCTTGGTAGATAGAGACAAATGACCAAAGAAAAAATATGGGGAGACAGATTCAAATAGTCTATTTGTGAGAAGTCGAGTTGCTAATTTCTTAAGTCAATTGTATTGTAAAGAAGCACCTTGATTATACATGATACAAATATGAACAAGAATTTTAAATTTTTTAGAACAACTATATAGCCCAGGCAGAAATAACTTTGGAAAAAATACATTTTTTGGGTGTACTTCAACTAGCACTCATTTCCAGAAACTAGTACTTCAATTTCTCGGAGCAGTTGCAACGACTTACATTTATTCTATCTCATAAGTAGTTCTTTTGATATTCAAGATTCCAAAAAGTCTAAGAGTAAGTTCACACTATTTAAATCCTATATTTGAAATAAGAGGTTTTACAATTCATGCTAGAGTATTTTAACCTGGTATTCCGTTGTTATCCAGATGCAACTGCTTGCCTAAAACCATTTCCATGAATTGGCGTTTTGGTTGAGGTTTATAGAATACTGATAAGGTGCTATTCTGAATGGTGTCTAAAGCCTACCTGACCAACCCCCTATCTTGTCATCACATTGCACCTTTATTCGGGAAACATAAGTCATCTTCCCATTCAGAGGTTCATTCAGTTTTCATATCAAAATTACTACGCTCCATTTCTTCAGTGTAGCAGCTATGTACTTCATCTACCTTCCAGTTAACCAGCCATCTTCACTCTTGGTGACATGCTGATTTGAAAAAGACACGGAAGTTTTTATGGACATACATAAATCTAGTACTAGCATGGCTTCTCTGTATAGCACTTCCCTTATTGGTTGGCATAGATGACCAGGCTAGCAAAAAAAGAAAAACTGATTGTAAGGCGGTCTCTTCATTGCCATATGACCATATCTTGGTTCAAAATAAAGATCTTGGTTCAAAATAAAGTCTTATCTTCCCTCTAATAACCTAGGTTGATGTTACCTCATTTGTGAGCATTCTTCTACTCAAGACGTTTGAAGTATGTTAGTTCCCCAACATGCTTTCTTGTGAGAATTAACTAAGGAACCATATGATGTTATAGGTTTCACCAGATACTAATTAATTGACGGTCACTCTTTTTCATTGTTTATACTTATCAAAAAAAAAAAAAAAACTCTTTTTCATCAGTTTACGTTTTTTGATAACTGGTTATTTAACATGTAGTGAAAGTTGTGGTCGTTCAGACCTTATCTCAATATTATTCCTTCATTTTTGGTTAAATTTCCCAATGGAACTCAAACTATTTATTTAGGAGAAGTTTGAGTCTACACATATGGAAATGTGAAAACATCAATTAAATGATTAAATATACTATTTCTGTCTGTTTAAACTATTGGGATAATTGTTGATTAACAGCTTTTAAGTGTTAGGGATATTCTGAAAATTCTGGCCAAACATATACAAATTACCTAACAAACAATCAAGCCCAACCCATGCTTGCTGTTGCTCAAGCTAGCTCCTTGGAAATTGATCTAAAAGATCAAGCTTGAGGGTTGGCTTGTTTAGCTTTCAGCATTCAAAATGGATGTAGTTGTTGTCTTATTTTATGCAAGAAACCTGTCTACTCAGAAACAACCCAAAACCAGCGAAACTTTAGTTCTACCCCAGTAGAAAGCTTATTTTAATTGTCCAAAAATAATTTGATTTGCCAAATTTTCTTCCCCTTCTTTTCTAATGCTCTTGTTGCTGGCTGAGAGATGCAAGATGGCATAATTAGCAGCTTGGTATATTTTTTGAACTTCAATTGTTGATGAAGATGAAAGAGAAGTGGGACTTGAGGGCCTCTTTATTATTGGAGGAATCGTGGGTGATTTCTTATGGGATTTAAACCCTCAGTTATGTAATTAATTATATAGCAATTAACACTTTCCCCGTCTTTGGAATAGACCAGGAGAAGCAAAATGATAAAAGTGAACGGGCGAAACTACTGACAATATTGAGAAAGAAATTACATATATGCCGTTAGTTATTGATATATTATTATTCTAGCTTGATTAAATGACATTTAGAGACCTTATTTTCAATTGGAAGTCACATAAAATATGATAACATCGTTTGACTTGATCAGAATCTTTGCATCGATATCTGGTTTTTGTGATTCTAAAGTCAAGTCCAATATATAGATCTCTACCTCTACTTTGGCCATTACTTCACAACCATTGTCATATTGGTTTCCATTTTCAGTATCCCATCTTTCAGAAGAATGGTTGTGTAAGGAATAGTTAGAGTGTTCCTTGTCAGAGTCTTGGAGAATAAGCACAACTTGGCGGAGGAAAAGAAAGATAATTTGCTGAATCTTCTGCTTGAATGTTGATCAAGAAGCTAACTCAAATTAATTAAATCATTCATTAACTTGGAAGGAATGTAATGCTGTTGATTTTGCAAGACAGGAGCACCAATGTGGTATGACCACCTAAACTATATATTATTAGAGGGAAAAGATACACCATGACTTAAATGCAAATGACATTACTTGCATAAATTGATCATATACTAATACCGATACACAATGTATCTTTGGTATACAGTTCTATTGTCTTCAGCCTACTAGTAAATTATTTACATGCTTTGGATCTACTGTTTGTGGAGTAGATGCGATTTTTGCTGTGATAGTCTGTACCCAGTTAATATTTGCTGATGAGTTACATCGTAGGTGTTGTAGTGTTATGCGATTAGTAAATATCCCTTTAACTGCTCTTCTGGGGTTCCAGAACATACCAGCCTTTTGCTCTTGATAAAGGCATCTATTTTCTGTAGTAGAGATCTGTTCTCATGATGCTTCATCTGTGAGATTCCTTTTTTGGGTGTTGGGGGAAGGGCTTGCCTGAGAGTAGCAACACAGGAAGAACCATTTTGGGCCTTTCAAATTAAATTGGCAGTCACCAAATACCCTTGTGTTGTTTTCTTTGACCATTTATCACCTAACAGTGTCAGTAGACTGAAAGCAATAACTGATTCAGTAGTTGGAAGGCACTTTGTGTCGTGAATGACATATCAAAAACTGTAACCTATAAAAAAAACCATTCATAATGAAAATCAAGGTAATTCCTATGATCTGAGGTTTGAATGTTACATCTTGCAGGATGTACAGTATGACTCCCTTGAATCACTATATCATATGAAGCATTTTGTACCAAGGTAAATTTAGAGATTTTATAAACTGATATTTCTGAAGCCTATATTTCTAACACTACAACTAACAAAAGGAGCAACATATTTTTCTTGCCTAGAAGGGAATCCCCTTGGAAGGTAGATGGTGATTCCACTGGAGTTTCGTCCAAACTAAAGTTGCTCGAACAGGAACTAGAGAATTTGGTAAAAGTTGGCAAGAGTGATTTATCGAGAGTACCATCACTGTTGAGGAAGCAGGCAAAGAGATATCAAGCTCTTGGAGGGAAGATTGACGATCTATGCAGAAGAATGGTAATGCTCAACCGCTGCTGGTTTATTGGTTTTGGGCTTTAAAATATTAACGAGTTGTCTCAGTCATCATGTGATGCTTTTCAATACCCCATCTGTTAAATGAAGCATATAGTTAGAAAAAACCTTTATTCCTCAAATCTGCAAGGCCGTGCAGGTTAGGTCCTCTTTCTTCTGTTGCTCCTGCTTATATGGTAAACCAATTGGACTAAAAGGATGTGCCGTTCTGCCCTGGTGGAAGAATAGAAAACAAAATCCTATGTCAGGCTACTAGTGAGTTACTCAAAGTAACTTCACATGATGGAGCATGTCAACCATTTGCTATTGAAGCTGAAAATTTGGGTTGAAATAACTCTCTTCCCTTAACAACAACCACCCCTCAGCCTGCCCCTACACCTTTTTCTGCTCATATTTTTATCTCTTTTGTTTTATAGGTAAAATTTTGATTACTTTATTGCTGACAGATATGGATCCATTGTTGGTTATGTTCCTTAAAGTTGTTTTGTTCATTTTCACAGCAGGCTAGTGACCCCTCCGAACCAACACTTAGTCCAGAGTTTCGAACACAGAGGCAAACTGAGTTCCTACTTGAAGGATTTCGACTTCAGCAGCGTGCAACAGAAACGGGACAGAAGTTCATGGCTATACAAACCGAAGTTGGGAAGAGTTATTGTATAGATGAGCTGGGAAGCCAGGCCAAACTGACCACAAAGAGATCTTTGGACTCGATCATAAACAACTTAAAAGAAATCCAGAGAAATTTGGAGATATGGTTGGCCAGAATTATTGGAGATCTGGAAGGGATTCTAGCAAGAGATGGTGCTTCTCGTGTAAGGGAATACTATATTTCTAGATATCCTTTTGTACAATAGAATCTCCAAGCAACCTGGCTCCAACAAAAATTATGGCTTTTGTATCAGGCTGTTCTAGGTCATAAAATGGCAGTTTGATGTCTCCTGTAAATGAAAGTTCCACTATGTTTGTGGTAGCATCTCAATGGAGTGCTTGATCTTCATCACCTAATTGAGACAGTCAGAAGAGGTTCATGCTAAAAGCTTTGTCATCAGGGGCAATTGCAAAGGTAACTGGAAAATATAACATCTAACTGAAGACTTCCACTTAGAAAAAAAAAAAAAAAAACTGAAGACTTTCAATTTCTCTGCAAGTTAGAAATCAAACTACTCATCAACTGCTCCAAAATTTATCTCCCTGCTTCGGAACATGGAGAAGTTGCAGGCATGTGCTCAATACGTTGAAGTGTGTCACTAGAGCTTGGAGAAGCCCACCGGTGTTCAAATTGAATTATGGGATTTGTTAGAAATAATATCATAATCAAATTTATAAGATTTGATATGATATTATTGTTATCACGATATCAAGTTTATATATGATTTCGTTATCAAATCTCAGATATGCAAGTTTAAATGTAGATATTCAAATTTAAATGTAGTAATATTTTCTTATCATGTTTTATATTGTCTCCATAAATAGAGACCTTTAACTTGTAATTTGTATGCACTTATAATACAAAATACAGTCTTAAAGGGCTTTTCATAGTGGATGTAGGTCTTCTGGACCGAACCACTTAAATCTCTTGTTATTATTTTTCTCCCTCTTCATTTTAACCTTTTTTTTCTTGGTATCATAGCAACAAAACATGTCTTCCGCATCCTTAAAAGTTGGCAATTTTGTCACTCTTCGTTTGAATGTCCGTGCTCTTGCAGAGAGTCACAAGCTATCTTACTGGTGAATTTTCACCTCAACTGTACTTACATCAAATGCGTTTGCGATGAAAAAAAACGAGGTGAGTGAAAGAGAGATAGAAAAAAGAAAGAGCATGAGATGTTTGGCAAGGGTTGTGTGCCTATGATTTCAAGGTCCAATCACTTTTAGCCACTCTTCAAAGTCGTGTGCCTATGATATGATTTCAAGGTCCGATTAAATTCAAAAAAAAAAAAAAAAAGGAAAGGAAAAAAAAGTAATATCTTTAGCAAGGGAGCAAGGGTCGTGTGCTTATGATTTCAAGGTCCGATCGGTCTCTTTTTTCAAACACAAGATTTCAGATTTCTCCATCTTGTGTTTGAGGGAAGATGTTGGAAATAATATCATAATCAAATCTATAAGATTTGATATGATATTATTGTTATCACGATATCAAGTTTAAATGTGATATCGTTATCAAATCTCATATATGCAAGTTTAAATATAGATATTCAAATTTAAATGCAGGAATATTTTCCTATAATGCTTTATATTGTCTCTATAAATAGAGACCTTTAACTTGTAATCTGTATGCACTCATAATACAAAATATAGTCTTAGAGGGCTTCAATAGTGGATGTAGGTCTTCTGGACCGAACCACTTAAATCTTTTGTCTCTTGTTATTATTTCTCTCCCCTTTTTATTCTAACCTTTTTCTTCTGGATTTAGGAAGAATTAGCAGGTGTGCGATATATCATTGGAAAGTTCTACGTCTATAGTTTCAAACGCAATTGACTTTGTGCCATTTGAGGATTCTTAGAGAAAGTTATGACGTTTTTACTTCGGGACATCGAGATTGGCAATAGACTGCGAATTTTAAAGTGCATTTAATTTCTTGTGTTGGAATTGTCTAGATTTTATTATCTCGTTTTTTCTAGCTTGACCATAATGTAATGAACTCTATGTATGAATGAATATCCAAAATAAAGAGGAAGAGCTTTTGATTAAAAAAAATATAATTATTGCAAGTGCCTTTTACTTTGGAGTTGAGTGACATCCTCTACCAATCAAGCGAGTGGCTTGGTCACGTCGAGTGGCATCCGCGATTAGTAGCATTGAGTGGCTTTCGCTACCCTTGGTTGAGTGGCATCCAAGACTATCCTCTTTCCTTGACTAAATCTTTTTTGGACTTTGCAAGCCTTGCGGATCCCAGTCTGCATCAAATTGGTATCAGAGCAAGTTTTCTTACTGTGGTGATTGGGTTTCTTTTCTGTTCTTCATAATTTCAAGATTTCTATCTTTTTCGTATCTCTTGGCCTTTCACAATCCTCTACGATGTCAAGAAATACAAAGCATGATGATGTACAAGCTGAACTTGCGGTATTAAAGGAACCAAATCAAACACTTAAGAACATGATGAATGAACTCTCAACGTCTTCAAACTTCACTAACTTGAAGCAATAGGAGTAGGGAAAGTGCATGCAATGTCTTCTTCGATGATGACAATAACCAAGATGACCATTCATCTTCTTCTAGTTCTTTCATTGAACCAGAGTTGCTGCTTAATGGTCTATGGAACGTTTGGCTCGTGCTTTAGAAAACAATGATCGAAGCATCCAAGTTCATGTGCAAGACTTTGATGGGAAGCTTGATGCATATGAGTATTGTGATTGGACGACATCTTTAAAAGCTTTCTTTGAATGGAAAAATCTCTCGGATCAAAGAAAAGGTGCAGTTCATTGCTACGAAATTGAAGAGTCATGCTCTAATATGATGGTAGCAATATCAGCGTAGTAGAGATTGCAGAGGAATTGCAAGACTAAATATTTGTACTGAGATGAAGTTGAAGCTTGATGAGAAATTTTTGCCTTTAGATTATTCTCAAACTTTGTACCAAAAGTTCCATCAATTGCATCAACATATGAAGCAATCTGTTAGTGATTATACATAACGATTCTACAAACTTATGAGCTATGTGAATTTGCAAGAATCTGATGATCAACTTGTTGCAAGATATGTTAGTGATTTGAAGTATAATTTGAAGGGTGAGCTTATGATGCATTCATTTCATTCTTTGTAGAAGACATATAAGAAGGCTCAACTAGAAAATAAAATGGAGTTTATATCGAAAAACTGAAATTTCAAAGGTTATGAAGGATAAAGAAAAAAAAGTTGGCTCTTATCTTTCAAAAGCCAGCTCAACAACATGGTAGGATGAGTAAGGAATGTGGAAAATTTGACTCATTTTCCATTAGATGTAATGAATTTGGGTATAGATCCTATGAATGTCCAGAGAAGGTTGAATTGCACTTATTAGAAGAAGTAGATATGGATTAAGAACCAATCAATGATGAAGAAGCTGAGGATGATAATGTAGAATATTGTGAAGGTGATTGTGATGCAGAAAGCCTTGTAATCCAACGAGTAATGACTGTTCAAGAAGATGATAGATGGTTGAGGCATAATATTTTCAGAACCTATTGTCTTTCCCATGGAAAGAAGTGCATCTTGATGATTGACTTGGAAGTTGTGAAAATATGGTGTCAAAGGTGATGATAGAAAAGTTAAAACTTTCTTATGAGCATCTTCCAAAGCCTTAGAAAGTTTCTTGGTTCAAAAAGGGTGGAGAAATCATGGTAACACAAAGGTGCAAAGTAAAGTTTTCCATTGGCAAGTACGAAAATGAGATTTATTGTCATGTGTTGCCCATGGATGCTTATCCTTTACGTCTTGGTAGACCTTGACCTGGCTGAATTGGGAGCGATATAGATCAAAGGGTCGTTCATTAGCCCTACTAGTAAAGCACAGGAAAAAGAGGGCTTGATTTTGACCTTGCTTTTAGTTGTAAGGCTAGCTTTTGACTTATAGGGCACTTAGGCTTAGCTCATCAAACAAGTGCGCCAAAAGTGGGAGGTGGTATCGTATTATCTTATAATAGGAGCACACGCTTTTAGCTCGTAGTTTCACTCTTGCTTTTGCCTTACCTTGAATTACAATTTGATAGGAGTGCTGACCATGATGGGAGAAGAAACACTTATACCATTATCCACAATGTGTTAAGTATGTGTGTCATATGAAAGATGTTCCATCAAGTGTCTTCTTCAAATCAGATCAGTTTATTATCTTATAAAGAGTTCGAAGAATCCTACAAAAAATGACATTATTTATGCTCTTGTTGCTGCGAATAGAAGTGAAGAAGTTGAAAAGAAGGTTCCAAATGAAGTTCAAGACTTGCTGACAGATTCAAAGGCCTTGCTCCTGATGAGCTTCCTAATGGTTTACCACCACTTCGAAACATTCAACACCAAATTGATTTCACTCTAGGTGCTATTCTTCCTAATTTGCCTCATTATAGAATGCCTCCTAGTGAACATGCTGAAAAAACAAGTAATCGACTTGTTGAAAAAGACAGTGAGTAGTTATAATTGACTTGTTGAAAAAGGGTCTGATTAGAATCCTTTAGTCCTTGTGCGGTTCCAGCTCTCTTAACTCCTAAGAAGGATGGAACATGGAGAATGTGTGTTGATAGTAGAGCTATTAACAAGATTACAATCAAGTATAGGTTTCCCATTCCTAGACTTGATGATATGCTTGATGAACTTGTTGATGCTAAAGTATTCTCTAAGATTGATTTGCGAGTGGTTATCACCAAATCAGAATTAGAGAAGGTGATGAGTGGAAGACAGCTTTTAAAACCAAGGATGGTGTATGAGTGATTGGTTATGCCATTTGGATTGTCCAATGCCCAAGCACTTTCATGAGACTTATGACTCAAGTATTGAAGATCTTCATGGGGAAGTATGTTGTGGTGTATTTTGATGATATCTTGATTTACAGCAAGGATAGAGTAGAACACTTGGAACATCTACCCAATATTTTCAAAGTGCTTCATGAAAATTATCTATATGTGAACCTTAAGAAGTGTTCTTTCATGACTGATTAAGTTGTATTTTTGGGCTAGTGTTGTGAGTGCAGATGGCATGAATATGGATGATGAGAAAGTAAAGGCTATTCTTGATTGGCCTACACCTAAAAGCCTAACCGATGTAAGAAGCTTTCATGGTTTGGCCTCATTCTACAGAAGATTTATTCCACATTTTAGCACCATTGTTACTCCAATGATGGATGTTCTAAAGAAAAAGGAATTTCAGTGGACCAATAAGGCTGAAAGTAGTTTTCAAAAGTTGAAGTCCAAACTTGTTGAAGCACCAATTCTAGCACTACCAAGTTTTTCTAAGCCATTCCATGTAAAGTGTGATGCGTCAAATGTTAACATAGGAGCTGTTCTTTTGCAAGAGGAAAATCTGTTGCCTATTTCAGTGAGAAACTCAGTGATGCAAATCTGAATATTCAACCTATGATAAGAGTTATATGCAATTATAAGCTTTATGGCATTGAGAACATTATCTCATTGGTGTGGAATTTGTTCTCTTTTCAGACTATAAAAGCTTTGAGCTTTAGAATAAGCTTAATTCTCGTCATGCTAGCTGAGTTTCATACCTTGAGAAACACTATAACAGTTTTGGTCTTCAGCGGCAACACGTTTAGTCGATGAAGATATGATTTTCGTTGCTGAAAAGTTTTAGTGACAATTTTTTTTCTTTACTATTTCACCGCTGAAAAGTGAGTATACATTTCTACACAGCCGACAAGGGCACCTAATCTCATTCTTGCTATCCACACATCCATGTGCCTTAACTATGAACTGTTTTACCCCTTTTTATAGATTTCTACCTGAAACGATTTATTTCATTCATCCAACTCTTATCTATCTTTCTCACCTTAAAAAACACAACAAACAACAAAGCTTACTAAAACATGCACAATGATTCTAATAAATTTTATTTTGTTACTAAAAGGTAGTTGGTCCTATCTCATTTAAGATTGTACGATCTGAATTGCATTGCGAACGACTCATGTTATTCTTCACCTCGATAGAAATTTCGGTAGTATCTCCTTATAGTTCCCCAAGTATATGCATTGAACAAAGTAGTTGCATGTTATTAACTTATACTTGAAAATTATAACGACTTACTATTAATACATCCAGAGAACAAAAGGAAGACACTACCAAAATCTCTACCTTGTGAAATGAAAGACAAAATGTGTTGATTGCATGCAATACAAATTGTACAATCTCAAACTATTAGTCAATTCAAGAATTACTGTATGACAAACTTTGCATATGTCATACAGTAACTCTCAAATGGGTCTAAGAGTAATATGATATGTGCGACATACAAATAAGTAAAAATAAATAGGAACACCAAAGAATGCAAGAAGGATGCACTAAATATATTGAGTTATCTTACCTTAACGCACACTTGTCTTCGGAATGCAATATGCTTGAAGTGCAAATTTTAGATCCAATCCTGAGAAAGTATTAGATTCTAGTAAGAGATAACAATAACAAATACGAGCCATGATATAATGTTTAAAGCAATCTACGTGTGTAAAAAGTATAGTGCCTTATGGATAGCTTATGACATCAAAATCCTGAGGATTAAATCCCAAGTTTTAAAGTTTAAATACAAAAACTTGATTAAATCCCAAGCTTAGCAACATTAATGCTAAATCAATTGATATTCATCCAAATATCTTTATATGGACCTGCTCATTATTATTGATCAAATGTAGGCGGAAAATTCGTAGCTAAATCAAATTACAGCATGACACAACAACACAAGTGAAGATTTGGTCATTAAAAAGAAAATTCAGATTACAATTAGGAACCTAATAACATAATGCCTTCATGTGATTTATTCAACTATTGAGGAGCAAATTGGTCACAACAAAAGAACATGATCTCGTTGAATAATTGCAAGAGGAACCATGTCATAACATTGCTCAAGTACTAATGGCAATGGCAATTTTATGAGAGAGGGATTAATAATGCAAACACATGTCGTGCAAGTATATATTTCTTGTTTGAAAAGTATATCTTAATAATTCTACTATGAGCATGGAAGGACTACTCGTCAGAAGTACACAAGTTCCAGTTGAAGCCTTAGAGTTTTAGGTAAAGTCTTAAGAAGTTCTAGAAAAAGTCTTAAGAGTTTTGGATAGATATGAATAAATAAGCACTTATTGTCGTATTTGGAGTCAAAGAGGATATGCTTGTTATCCTCCAAGATTCATAGTCCTATTAGCATTCTTGTAGGTATATTTAAGCAAGTATTCGCTCATCAATGAATTCGTCGACGAATTATTCTAACTCAACCCTTAATTAAATTTTGAAAGTTTCGAGTGCCTCGAATCACCGTACTAGAGTAGGACTAGGATCTCTCAAAGTTTCGTACAACTAATTTAATTTTCTAAAATAGGACGACAAGTTCGTCGGTATTTGATAATGCATCCACCAATTACAAAGTCTATTGCTAAGCAACCTAACAAATTTTTATCAAGAATGGAGTCCTTTGGAATCCGGGAGAATCGTAGTAGTAGTATAAGAGAATAAATCATTAAATATTCTAAAAGCGGTAATTGGTTATGGTAAGGAGTTTTTTTTATGAAAATGTGATATAGATGTGGTCAACATTGAGGGTCGAGATTGAAATTAATGTATGGAATGATTTACGAAGAGTCTGTGTTCTCATTATTGCTTATTGAAAAGCTCTATGAGTCTAGTTTCCAACGCATCAAATAAAATTATGGTTAAATTACTCCAAGGTGGTCAGACTAGCAGCTAGTTACGAGATCTAGTAAATTTTGGATGATTTTGCTATTTTTAGCTAGTTCTTTTAGATTTTCAATTTGTCTTTTCATTTCCCTAAGAGTCGTTTATGTTTTCTAGTCTCGATTAATATTTTGGAAGTTGTATTTCTCATTTACTCATGCTTGGAGGGTTGTTCCAAGCTCTACTATTTAAATCTTTCTCTAGCAATGAAAAAATACAGATTTTGAATATTTATACAACTTGAGTTTAAGTTTCTTGAAGAAGGATTTCTTCTTCAAGCTCTTGTTCTTCGGTAAATTCTGATAGGTGACGAGTTCTTGCTCTGTATCTGGTGTTGGATTACATTGGGTAGTGATTTTTATATCTTTTTTTTTTCTACTTGGGTGGTGAGTTTATCTATTCGAGTGTGTGAGTTATAGTGTGATTCCTTACCTTTCCACAATCATTCCGAGCGATTCAAATACTTTCCCGACCTTCTCATAAATATTCAGAGGTTCCCATTACTATTCCGAAGTGTCTATTATCCTCGTGTTGTCATTTTATTCCCGAAGTTACTATTTTGACCAAAGCATTCCAACCAGTCCGAAGCGCTCACGAGGTGACTTGCGCCTTTCCCCAGTTAACTCAGGTATCAAAATGGAAAGAATATCCATAAATCATCTAGTCAATAAAATGGATAGTCATCCTCATCTTTTAGCATTACTAAAGATACTAGAAGATTCCGGGAAGGATACAGACTTTTAAAAGACTTTAGCTTAGAGATGCTTAAAGATAGAAGCGGATAAAAGATAATGCGTTCCTAAGTAGTAGGACAAAACTTCCTTAATATAGATTTGAAAATGAGGAAAACTCAATCAATCATTACATAACAACTTAGTTAAATTAAGGAGTTTTGTGTCCTCAAAGTAGCCATTAATCTGTTTTTCTTATTGTGAGCGCTTGTTTTAATGTTTCTCCAACCTCTTCTAATTTAGTTATTGTGGATGACAATTGGGTGAGGAATGGACACCACTGATGCTGGCAAGCTCTACATTGGATCTACCTGTTGTGTATCTTTTTTCAAATTACACCATATAATTCAGACACAAAATTGCAAAGATCTTGAGATACGTCCGACCTCTAATCAGATGGGTGGCCAAAAAAGGAAATCAATATGGTACTTATACGTTGCAAAAGAACGACAGGTAGAGCTGTTTGCGTGGGGCTCGGGGTTACGTCTAAGGTGATTCGGACAGGGGGCTATAAAACGACGTAAATCACGGGCAAAACGACTTTTCTTTAAATGAATTTTTTAAAAGACGACATTATTTTGAATGATTCTTTTGATAAAACGACATTGTATATGTAAGAATAAATTGCACTCGAGATCAGTGGCCCATCCCAACACCAATTTAACGGCTATTTACTCGGGATCGCGTGATCTATTTCTGGTGGGATCTAGTCTAGGGTTTGGATGACTGTAGCTTAGTAGAGTTCTTTCTTCCTGTTTATTTCAGCGTTCGATTTCATGATTTCTTTGTTTCTCTCTATATATCACGTTTTCCTTGTTTTTCTTTCGACAATTTAAAGAACAACCTGGACTCTTTTTGCATTTTGTTCCAAGTTCATATACCACCGATGCTAGACTTTGAAACCCCTAAAAGGAGACCTATAATCCAAGGACATGTTTGACCCATATATCTGAATACACCCTCATCTGTTCCAGGAGAGAGCTAACGAGCTCGGGCTGAATTCAAAGCATTGTTGAAGCAGCGACTGCAGTGGTTTTCAAGGATTTGGCCGACTAATTTATAGTCACGAGAAACCCTACATTTGATGATAACACAAGTTGCCATAAAACCACTTCCACAAGATCCAGACAAAACACATTACAAGCTTAGAAACTACAGATAATTTTTGGGTTCATAATAGGTTTCTGAAACACATGGAATCAATATGAAATCAGGCAGATGCCGCAGCTTCTTCCTTCAACTGTTTCACTTTGGTAATATAATCACTCATCGCCTCATCCTTGGATTTCCCTGACAAATAAGAGGTTCAATTTTCTTCAGATCAAAGTATTAACCAAGAGCAAATTGAACTGACGAACTGTTCTGTAAACAATTACCTTCAACAGCCTTCCAGGCATCCCACTTTGCTCTGTCCCTCATGTTAAACATTCCAGGGCGGCCTGCAAATCAAGGTAAAAAAGCCATGAGTTCGAGAACCGGAGAACATCAACTTATTTGAGCCAGATAGTTACTTGTGTTCACTGGTCCAACAGTGGCTTGCTTGTAAAGCCCATAGAGAATAAGCAGGTTTTCATTTGTTGTAGTCTCTGGCAGGGTCTTGGCTTTTGCAGCATGCTCCTCAAACTCCTCCTGCGACATTCCCATCATAGTTGGCCAATATAGCACATTTAGATGCAGCACTACTATAAGTCCGCAATGCATAAATAGATCCATTATGGTAAAGATGGAGTTATTCTGAAGAGCTTTTCCAAACTTTCCCAACAAGCATGGAAGATTCAAATCCTAGAGAAAAAGTCAGATCCACTAATTATCATTCCTACACCTAAGAAATACAGTAAGAGGCGCCATGCTAATGTTGTTTACTGTGCGCAAATGATCTCTTTTGTCATCAAAACCTCAAGGCTGATATCCAATGGAGCAGATCTATTTTGGCACTCGAGGGGTTACCAAAATATGTTTGTAGAACTGTTGCATTACGCATCGCATACCACATTTTCACTTTTGAAATATGAAAGTGAAAATGTGGTCGAGCTGTGTCATATTTGGATTACACAGTACAGTGATAGGGACCTAGGGGAGGCTTGGTTCACCCACTAATTCAAGCAGAAACAGAAATCAAACGAATAGCAGATCTGGGAGATAAATTAGCCCTCAGAAAGAAACTAAATAATTGCAACGGATCTACAACAGGCCAACAAAAACACTAGAAAGTGGACCCCAAATGTACTACTAATCCCCTTTGTAATGTTCAACAAAAATACCAAAAAAAATGAATTAGTAAAGAGTAGAATTTTGTGAACCCAAGTTTTTCCCCTCCCTTTTCTTCTAGCAATCACCAAAAAATAAAAAAGGGTAAATGTAAGTGGAAAGAAGCACAAGGCGCGATTGAGGAACTTAGGGGTGACTTTCATGCAGATTCGACTGATTATGCAAATTCATATATTCCCAAGAAGAAATTGCACCAGAAAGTTCCTTCCGAATAATTACTGTCAACAAAAGAATAGATCTCAGCAGATAAAACAAGATAGATCCAAACAAACAGAAAAAAAATTAAAAACGAGTATATTCAATTCGATATGAAGACTGAACGTAATCAGACATATATTTCTTATACTGAAAACAGAGGAATCATTGGATATCAGCTTCAGCGTATAAGGGAGAGGGTTTTAGGCAGACCTGCAAACCCATATCGCTTACTAGCCTTGCTGGAGTCTGATCTGTGAACCACTCTCGATAGATAGCAACGAATATGTGACGTAGAGAGTCTCAGTTTCTTGTGCTCAATGACTGATGCGGGTCCGTATATATACTGCGGAAGTCTGAGTGAGACGATAGAGGTCTCCAGTAACCGAGTCACTCGCCCCGAGTCTGAGCGAGTGGGCATATTCCTTCTCGATGATATCGATGTGAACGTGGTTGCATCGGCCGCTCGTGCATCTCACGCGATTCCAATCTCTCAGAGATACCGGATTAGAGGTTGAAACGAACTTGCTTCGTTGGCCAACTAATACTGGTAGATATACCGATTAGGTATTAGGTAGAACTGTAATTACGACCTGGTACGACTAAATACACCCTCCGGTCGGCCCGGAAGTAAATGATTGACCTCCATTTTAAACCCGAAAAAGTGCGACCCAAATTATCAAAACGCTGTCTCAACTACTCCATTTAATATATTGAATTTTTAAAATTTTAAAATCAATTAATTTGTGTTTTAAAATAAAATTTGATAGTTAAAATTATATATTACATAGTTCATTTAAAAGAGATAAATACAAAATTAATTTCTATGGTATCTACAGAAATTGAATTAGTCGTTATGATAATAAAAATATAAAATTAGTCTAAAATCAGTGCTGGTGGAAGACTAACGGCAAAGAAAGTAGAATCAAAGAGATTAATTTTATGAGTTTGTTATTCCTATTTAAAATACATATTACGCGAGTTTGTAAACCTTTCTAAAGATGTAAATTGATAAAATTTAATAATTATAGAGCTGTAGCTCAATGTATCAAAATACCCAATGAATATTCCTTATTTTAAAACTTGAACTTGATTAAGTTGCATAATAGCAACCGGAAGTCAATAAGCGATGGACTGCATTGAAGCATAAATTTAAGTGGGTTATACGGGACTTCAATTATTATTTTATGAGCCCCATTTGATGAATAACATTATTTTATGTTTTAATATAACCTTTTAAACAAAGGAACAACTTTTGATTTTAAATTTTTTGATGAGTTAATCGAACCCAATGAGATGCACAATGTGTGTTAAGTTTTATTTTGGAACAAAAAAAAAATTATTGATAATAGTAAAATAAAATGATAGAACCGTGACCGTTCACAAATATCTTCAGGCACTATTTGGGGAGCAACGGACTTCAACGTAAAACGGGGAAGTTTAAGTGATGGGGCAGCTATGGTTGCTGATTTTTAGGAACAAACGAGTATGTTGGAGTGCATGAAGAGATAATTAACTGCCCGAGAGGAACAAATGATTTTCGGTGCAAGGATGTTTGTTAGTAAAGGCTGGTTATTAGTAGGCTTTTTTGTTACCATTAAAGTTGCTGGTTCGTAGGAGTCTTTGTCGGCTTGATTAACTTAGCGTCATTTAAGTTTTAGTTAAGTAATTACAAGTATGTCTTATGACAAGTTTGTTGGCGTAGAGAATTTGCTTGTATCGTGGTTTTTAACCATTTTTATTTTAAAAAGTTTGTTAATTTATTGAAATTTTTTGTTACAGGCTTCGTCAGCAAAAGTCAATAATTAAAATTTTTTGCCATCACCAAAAATTTTTAGTATCGCAAAAAAATTTTGTTACTAATTACTTTTCGTGACGGCCAATGTCGTCACTATACGCATTGGTGATGACAAATCATGATTGTTCGATCAACCATAGACACCATTTGATCGTCCCATAAACGATCGATTGTCCTCACGGAGAAGATGACCAATCGTAAATTTGAAGATTGGATGACTGCGAGCGGATGCCTATTTTGAATATACGTCAATAATACTAACGCGAAAGGACGGCTTGGTATAGAAGATCGATCGGTGATGCAGACTGATTGGACGTCTAATTTAACGATCGCCCATAATAGCAATTTCTATCGGATTCGCATAGACGTGCAATCGGTAATCATGGACGATGAAATGCGTATGTGAAGCGATTAGATGAGTAATGTCTTCAATCTACAGATTGTGGTGGATGATTGGACGTGATAAAGTTGACGATAGGACGGTGAAGTTTTTACGAGTGGATGTTTATTTGTATGCATCCAATTGGTTGCCTAGACAATAGAAACTATTTCACATAACAGATTTTTTTAAATTAATTATATAATTACAATTTTAAGTATAATAAACGAAAGTGTTATATAAAATTGATTAAACGTAACAATACATTAATTTAAATCCATAAACATCACTAATAGAAATAATTATTCGTAATTAAACTGAAAATAAAATTGTATTATGATGCAGACCGGGATCTGCAAGGCTTGGCAAAATCTGAAAAGGATTGAATCAAGGGAAGGGGATAGTCCTGGGATGCCACTTAACCAGGGGTAGCGGAAGCCATTCGACGTTACTAATCGCGGATGCCACTTGATGTGACCAAGCCACTCGCTTGATTGGTAGGAGGATGTCACTCAACTCCAAAGCAAGTGACACTTGCAAGAATTATATTTTGAATCCAAAAGTTCTACCTCTTTATTTTGGATATCATTCATATATAGAGTTCATTACATCATGGTTAAGTTAGAAAAAAAGAGATAATAAAGTTTAAACAATTCTAACACAAAAGAAATAAAATGCACTTTGAAATTCATTGTATGTTGCTAGTCCCGACGACCTGTAGTAAAAATGTCATAATTTCTCTAGGAGTCTTCAAATGACGAGGTCAAGTGCGTTTGAAACTAGAGACGTGTGTATTGCAGCTAATGCTCCAGACCAGATATTGATACACCTCCTGCATCATCTCCCTTCTTGAGAACTCGCCTTCGAGTTTGTTCAGATACAAGCTTCCATGCAGAATCATTCTGAAAAGAACTCGCCTTCGAGTTTACAGATCTTCCCACAGAAACTTCCAACTTCTTGAAGTTTTCACTTGAAATCCATGCATCTTTGCAAACTCGGTTTCTCTGGCCAACGAACCAAGTATTATGTGTAAGTGACACACCGAGTTATGATAGAATTCACATCCAGAACATCAATGAACTCTTGTAGAGAGTTAGAGAGGCTGCCTTCAAAATGCTTTGGTTCCATAGCAATATGCTCCTCATCTCCATAATAAGGATAAAGATCACATATATTGAATGCAGGACTTATTAAAAATCCAGCAAGGTAATTCAATGCAATAAGCATTTGGACCCAGCTTCTTTAGAACTCGACAAGGGCCAAACTTCCTCTGTTTCAGCTTGTTATAAGTACCACAGGAAATCTTCCTTCCTTAGATAGACCATAACCAGATCTCCTTCATTGAACTCCAGTTTCCTTTGATGAAATCAGCCTTTGACTTATACATTTGGGTAAAATGCTGCAATTGATGTTGAACTTGTTTATGAATCTCTTTTATGTGCTCAGTAAACTCTTTAGCTTCCATGTTTACACTTGCTTGATTTGACAATGGTAGGAGATCAAGAACATGACTTGGATTGTTACCATAGACAACTTCAAATAGAGGCTTCTTGGTTGATTGATTGGCTAAACTATTGTAAGCAAATTCTGCTTGAGGAATGACAAAGTCCCACTTCTTTGGATGCTCTCCCACTAAACTTCTCAGCAAATTTCCAAGAGATATATTCACCACTTCAGTTTGTCCATCAGTTTGAGGATGGTAAGCACTAGAGAATTGCAAACGAGTCCCAAAAGTTTCCATAGTGTCCTCCAAAAGTGACTAACAAATTTCACATCACGATCGAAGTAATGGTCTTTGGAACACCATGTAGATGAACATCTTCTTTAAAAAATAAGGCAGCTATATAGATGCATCAGTAGAATTCTTACATGGTATAAAGTGAGCCATCTTGGAGAAACGATCCACTACCATAAATATGCAATCAAAGCTGTGCTGTGTTCTAGGCAAACCAAGATCAAAATCCATTGATAAGTCTTCCCAAGGAGCACGAGGGATTGGTAAAAGTTGATATAACCAACGTTTTGAACTCCTCCTTTGGTCTTCTGACACACTAGACAGTTATACACAAATCGAGCAACATCTCGCTTCAATGTAGGCCAAAAATATCGCTACTTCACAAGAGCTTCAGTTTTGTCCCTTCCAAAATGTCCACCAAGTCCTCCACATCCAATTCTTCAATGACAAATAATCTCAAAGAACCCCCTAGCAAACAAAGTTGGTTGCCTTTGAATAGATAGCTATTGATCAGCAAATAATCTCTTCTCTTTTCATCATTCAAATCGTGCAATACTTTTGAAAAGAATGGGTCTAAAACATAATATCTTGGTAAGAAATCAAAACAAGTGATTTCATAAGAGAGAGTTGTCAACAAGCTTTGTCGTTGACTCAAAGCATCAACAACTTTGTTTGATGATCCGGCTTTGTGTTGTAGAACAAAAGAGAACTTCTCAAGGTATGAGACCCAGCTAGCATGACGAGAATTAAGCTTCTTTTATTCCTTCAAGAATCTCAAAGCTTCATGGTTTGAAAAGAGAACAAACTCCACACCATTGAGATAATGTTCCTAATGTCGTAAAGCTTGAACAATTGCATATAACTCCTTATCATAGGTTGAATATTTCAGGTTTGCATCACTGAGTTTCTCACTAAAATAAACAACAAATTTTCCTCGCAAAAGAACAACTCTTATGCTGACATTTGTTGCATCACACTCCACTTGGAATGGCTTAGAAAAATCTGGTAGTGCTAGAATTGGTGATTCAACAAGTTTAGACTTCAACTCTTGAAAACTATTTTCAGCCTCATTGGTTCACTGAAATTCCTTCTTCTTTAGAACATCCATCATTGGAGAAACAATTAATGGTGCTGAAATGTTGAATAAATTTTCTGTAGAATGAGGCCAAACCATGAAAGCTTCTCATATCGGTTAGGCTTTTAGGTGTAGGCCAATCAAGAATAGCCTTTACTTTCTCATCATCCATCTTCATGCCATCTGCACTCACAACATAGCCTAGAAATACAACTTGATCATTCATGAAAGAACACTTCTTAAGGTTCAAATACAGTTGGTTTTCATGGAGTACTTTGAAAACATTGGATAGATGTTCCAAGTGTTGCACTCTATCTTTGCTGTAAATCAAGATATCATCAAAATATACCACAACATACTTTCTCATAAAGATCTTCAATACTTGAGTCATAAGTCTCATGAAAGTACTTGGGGCATTGGACAATCCAAATGGCATAACCAGCCACTCATACAAACCATCCTTGGTTTTAAAAGCTGTCTTCCACTCATCACCTTCTCGAATTCTGATTTGGTGATAACCACTCCGCAAATTAATCTTAGAGAATACTTTAGCATCAGAAAGTTCATTAAGCATATCGTCAAGTCTAGGAATGAGAAACCTATACTTGATTGTAATCTTGTTAATAGCTCTACTATCAACACACATTCTCCATATTCCATCATTTTTAGGAGTTAAAAGAGCATGAACCACACAAGGACTAAGGGATTACCTAATCGACCATTTTTTCAACAAGTCAATTACTTGTCTTTGTAATTCAGCATGTTCACTAGGAGGCATTCTATAATGAGGTAAGTTAGGAAGAATAGCACCTAGAGTGAAATAAATTTGGTGTTGAATGTTTCGAAGTGGTGGTAAACCGTTAGGAAGCTCATCAGAAGCTAGGCCTTTGAATTTGTCCAGCAAGTCTTGAACTTCATTCGGAACCTCCTTTGCAACTTCTCCCCTTCTATCCATAGCAACAAGAGCATAAATAATGTCATCTTCCTTATAGGATTGTTCGAACTCTTTATAAGATAATAAACTAATTTGGTTTGAAGAAGACACGCTTGATGAAACACCTTCATAGGGGACAACACATACTTTACACCATTGTGGATAGTGGTGCAAGTGTTTCTTCTCCTATCATGGTAAGCATTCATATCAAATTGCCAAGGTTTGCCAAGAAGCAAATGACAAGATGATCTTAAAAAGAAAATCTTGAGAGATATTTATGCTTGCTAAATTTCATATTTTCATGCATTACATCTCAAAGTCTTGGCTTCTCACTTTTTACAAAGCTTTCATACAAATCAATTGATGTCAAGCTTCTTCCTTGTATGAGTTTTTGAGATGGAGTTTCCACCATATTCATCTATTGTTTGAGATAGTTTATTTCGTATCCAATTACTCTAAAGTGTAAGTGTAAGAATAATGCCCTAAAAATAATTTATCTGAAAAATAGTTATTTAGATGTCACATATTTATATTTATTTATTCAGTAATATGAGTGACATAAGATGTTACATAGATATTATTGAGTAACATTGTAAAAAATTCATGCCAATGATTAATGAATCAAAGGCGGAAAGTATGACTCTTCGGTTCCTTGTTCACTTGATATTTTGTTCTAGACCAAGGTACATATTGATGTAAGATAGGTCTACACTTATTGTGCCTCTATTTAATAAGATGATGGATTTCGTCATTGAGGTAGTGACCTTAAGCAAATGAGTGGGTGTAATATAAGAGTACATGCATTGAACGAGATCAAATATGAATACCTTTTGAAGTGATCACTGATATTGAGAATGTATTTAGCACAATTGATTTATTGTATCCTTAGACCTGAGAGGTTTATACGGATCTATTTATTGTGTACTTGTACTTTGACTGAGTCATTTGGTGATGATCTTTCTAGGTCAAAGATTCCAGATAACGTTGGGTCTTGTACATAATAAATGAGTTTGTATAAATGCTCAATAAGGAATCCACTAGTCTCTTGATGAGGCAGTATATTCAATATATCTGTATAAGGTTGGACTAGAAAAGAATCCATTGGCCAATGGTTTTTTGTGAAAATGTTTTTCGAAATAAATATATATATTTTATATTTATTTGTGAAATTTTTTTGAAAATAATTGATAGTCCAACGAGTTACAGATTGTGAATTGAGAATTATATGAGTTAAAGACTTAATCGGTGATATGATTCTGGTCCTATTGACTCATGTGGAATATAATATGTGAAGGATAAATAAACGAATAATTGTTAGCAGAAGGATTTCACAAATCAATCTTAAATACTCGGGGTAAATTGTGATATGTTAATGGACATGATCACAATTAGTAGAAGCCTAAAATTCGGAATAAAAGAATATAAGAGAGTTAATGGAAAAATAGTTTTTCCATGTGATCCTATGGCCGAGATCTGAGGTCTCTAAGATCCCCCGTATATCACAGATAAGGTTCAGAAAAAGAGTATAAGATAGCTTTTTCTAGATAGTTGGCCATTATGACTTTGAGAAACCCTGTGACGGCTGTGAGGCGTGGGAAGGAGGAGGCAGAATATTTGGGCTGCTCAGTTGTGAAATCAAAGATTCAAGGTGTGAGATCAACAAGACCTGAAAATTATCGAAGATTGAAGATTCAATTACAGACAAAGTTCAAGATCATTTGTCAGATTAAGTAAGTATGATAATTTCCGTAGGCAAACTTTCAGTAAGGAGAGTATGAGTACTCTTATAAACTTTGGTGATGATGTATCACTGAAGGTGTTGAAGCTTCAGAGGTTGTTCTAAAAGCTATTCCCCTGGTTAGAAGGTTCAATAGTGGAAAGCCTCAAGGCTCGATAAAGGAGTTTGAGGGGTTGATGTATACACGACTGCCTGACCACCTAAAAATTCAAGTGTCTGATCTATCTAATATTACTCCTTTGTTTTAGTTGTTTGGTTTGCTTGAGAACTTAGATTTTTTAGTAGGTTTTTGAAATTTTTTTATAACCGAATTCACCTCCCCTTTTGGGTTGCCTTAACCCTAGGGACTTCATAAATATAGTTAGCATTTCAAGTCGGGACATTCCCACCACATACCTCTGTCTTCTTAGTGTTTTCTTTTGATGATTTCTTTGTTTCCGATTGTTTCTCCATTTCCTTTGTATTTCTGCTTTGGATGTATTTTTGATGTGACAAAGAGAGAGAAATTGTAAGGGTGTTTGGATGGTTTTGGTGTATATATTACCTCTTTTGTTTTATCTTTAAGATCTTTAATTCTTGACTCTTGTTGCTTCAATTAATTTGATCACTACTAATGCAATCTCTAGGAGTTCTAATTGTTTGTCTAAGTTGAAAGATATGGGGGGCCACCCCAAAACAATCCATTTATTGTTATCATCAAAAAAGGGAGAAATTGTAATGGTGTTTTGATCATTTTAATGTATATATGACATCTTTTGTTTTATCTATGAGATCTTTAATTCTTGACTCTACTTGTTCCAAATGATTGTCCAAGTACAAAAAATAGGGGAGCCAGTCCAAAACAATCTATTTATTGTCATCATTAAAAAGTGGAAGATAGTTGACTTTAATTCACAATCAAAATTTTGATGATTACAAAATGGGCATCTTCAAGACCAAAGAGACAAATAAGTAAGAGCCAAGTCACAAAGATTTTAGAGCAAAGAGTTCAAGGCTTGAAGACCTTTGAGTAAAAATCTGTACCACTAAATTAAAAGACTTGACAACACACTCACTAAGAAAAATTACCTAAAAACTTTTTTAAAGCCAAAACATTTTTGATAAAACTCTGTGCTTTAAGAATATTTTCTATGAATTTATCTCAAAAATAGCAGTGCAAAATTATATAAAAGATCCAAGTATTTGGCTTGCTGGTTGCAATATTGATGCAACGTTAAAGGGACAAATATTTTCATCATCTTTGTTTTAGTTGGACTCAATACCGGATGACTTCGATCATCTGATAAGTATATTGGTTGCTTCCGTTGATCTTGCTAGATGCAATCATAAAGAGACCAAATTTTCTAAGACTCTATTTTAAGCAGATTCATTTTCGATTTCATGTGTGAACCTTTGTGATAGAATTTTCACTGTATTCATCTACTCTTTGAGAAAGTTAGATTCCATATTAGTCTACAAGTTTGAGCCTTACTCTACAAGTTTGAGTGCTCTTGTAGACTTTGGCGAGTGTATATCGTCAAAGTGTTGAAGCTGGGGGGTGTTCTAGAGCTTCGATATACAAGCTATTCTTTTGGCAAAAAGGGGCTATAGTGGAAAGCCTCAAGGCTCATAAAGGAGCTTGATGGGTGGATGTAGGAAAGGTTATGGAACCACCTAAAAAATTCAAGTGTTTACTTTCTCCAACCTTACTCTTTTCATTTACTTGTTTGCTGAAATTGAAAAATATGATTATGAAGTTTATTTCTGAAAAAGTGTTAAAACCGAATTCTAACCCCCCTCTATCGGGTTGCCTTAAACCTTAATCTTTAACAATGTTACCCAACAAATATATCCGTGTGACATCTACTGTCTAAGAGAGTCATTTTTTTTTTTAAGAAAAAAAATCAGCTAGCTACATATTGTTTCTTGGGTCTACAGATTGTGCGAAGCACCATAGAAGGATGGGAAGGACTCGGATCTAAATTTGTATAATCATGTAAGGAGAAGGTCACATTTTGTTTATGTGTGACAAAAATCGTTCGACATAATAGCTCTAATGGATTGAGGGATGGAATCGCAACAAAAAACATACTTAATTTGAGGGGTGAGTTGTTATAAGTTAAAGTTTGTGGTAGTAATTGAGAACGTAGTAGTTTAAGGAGGAAAATTATAGTTTACCCATGAATAAATAAAATTAAATAATTCTATAATAATGATAATTCTCAAAAATCAATTTTGAAGGCATACATTTTATAATAGATAAGTATGGACATCTAATTTAACTATAAGAGAAGCAAATAACATTACACCCAGACATTCACAAACTCGTTCCTAGCTAGTATTATTTTGGGTAGACGTTTATTGGTGATTAAGATGACCCGAACTGAGGAAGAGCAAATACATTGAGATTAGTCAATTAAGACACTCAGAAGAGATGGTACTGGTGGTGCTTTCCATGAAGCTTCTTATCTTCCTTCTTTGCTGCTTTCCTCTCATGTTTCTCATGGAGCGCAAAGCCACCGGCTGCTACTGTAATTGTTGCTGCGATCTCCTCTTTGACCTTGTGACTATGCGCATGCTCCGGATCTTTCTTTGCTCTATGCTTCTCATGCTGAAAGAATAATAAAATAAAATCGCTTAAATTATGAATGGGAAGAAAACAACTAACAACAAGTAAATTTCGCGGCATTTAAATTCAACTAATCAGCCCGAGATGGATTTTGTCAAGGAATCATTACCATTCGCATAGAATGTGGCAGAAAAGATAAACACAATGTATAATTAAAAGACAATATGGAGAAATGTGAGAAATAGCAAGAAGAGATAGAAATTAAAATTGTTTAATTTGTTTATAAGACGTACATCCAGTGTAAAACCCTTTATATTTTGTATTATCCATCCATATTGAGTGCAAGCTAAAAATCTCTATTTATACAAAGCATGATAAGCAGGATATATATTCTCATATTTAAACTTGAATATCTCATACCTTGATAATAATTATGAGGTTATCAAATCAAATCGTATAGATTGAATATTTTGATATTATCTCTAACAAAAAGTATTCTTGATTAAGGTAAAACAGTTAATTAGAAAAGTTTGTTTGTTTGGTTTACTCCTAGTTTTATACTGTTTGATCTCCTCCAATTCGAGTTTTGTATTTGCATAGCTAATGGTAATGGTTTAGGCAGCTAGAAACCCAAACAAGGGTACCAATACGATATATAGAGAAACATCAAAAATAAATAACAGTTTGATTCTTGGCCTCAGCTTCTTGTGATGTATATTTATCTCTCAGCGCTTTAGATGAAAAGAGAATCTATCCCTTAGAAAATGTTGTATTCTGAGTTCCGTCCCTGCATCTTGGGAATGTTAATGCCTTAAAGATGTTAAGGGCTTTGTCCAATCTTTGTACTTTTTTTCTTTTGCGGAAATAACGTCATTCTCAGTAGTTTCCAAACAAAAAACTCAATAATAATATTCATCTTCAGACATGCACACAAATACAAACTCACAGAAGTTAAAACAAAATGTCCAGGGGATAAGTAGAACAAGAAAAAAAAAAAAAAAAACCGAAAATGTCAAAGAAAACGTTACCATAAGCTCCAGCAGCAGCAGCACCGGCCTTGCCTAGATGCTCGAGAACCAGGAAGCCAGCAGCAGCAGCCAGGCCACCTAGCTGCTCAGATGCCCTTCCTTCTGATTATATGACAGGGATCTTCACCTTTTTTGTGGAAACAGGTGGTGATGCTTATGGTGGGATCTTACAGATCGTCTGATATATATGGGCTTGGGAACGATATAGATCGAGAGATTATTCAGACAAATATCAACTAGAAAGATTGTTAACGTATGTGTTTGTAATGTGAGATAACCGTCGTATTTATAGCGGGGGTGACTTCATGCAAAGATATCGTGGGTTTCCATGAACGTTCTATAATCGATCCCCGCGTAACTGATTGTGTAGGGAGTCTACCAACATGTTTTTGATTTCGTGATTGTGTGAAAACACGACTCGTAACGATAATAATAAATAAACAAACTTGTACTGCATGCCGCGTGAACTCTTTCTCTCTGCGGCGGAACCAGAGAATTATTCAAGTTTTGGGGCCGAACTAATTTATAAATATTAAAATAGTTTTTAATGTTATCTTTTAACATAAATCTTAATACAAAAAATAATATTGTAAACATAATTAATACGCTGCACATGTAAATCAACCTCTAGAAAAAAAAGGTGGTGTATTTATACGATAATAAAAGATAAACTAATGTAACAAAAAAGATAAATTCAAAGTAATAGTGTTTTGTGCCCTTCAACTGAATACGTAAAGACATTTAGCATTTCTGTTCAAAGTCGTAGTAAAGAACACATAAAAACAGAAATTGAAAGGGTGCAAGAGACGACAAATAAGTGTGTTAAGAGAAAATTCATTTTGCTTTTAAGAAAATTTTTACTCACTTTTCAGCTCTATAAGGTATAGCGGAGGTGAATTAGAGTTGGCAGGTAACCCTCGTGTCAAACAGGTAGCTGGATGGATTGAGTTATGTGTTCCATAAGTTGTTTTTTGTGCTCTCTTGAAGTCCTTTTGGCTCTTAGGAGCAATCATTATCGTCTTGTCTTACAGCTGAAATTTTCTGATTTGGCCCCAAGTATGTTAACAAGTTACAATATATATATATATATATATATATATATATATATATATATACAGAATGAGTGAGCATGTATTCAAGATTTGTTGTTACACTCCGAGCGTAGTCAGTACGTCTTGCAATAAGGTCTAGTACGTTCGAGCCTAGTGCAAAAGTCAGGAATAACAGAGTTTCCTACCTCGTTACCAAAAGAAAACCTAGCTTTCTGTCATTTTGACTAGATTTTCAGACTAAATCGTGCTCTTTAACAAAAACCTAAACATTGCAGGTATTTCTTAGGTAAACATAATCCCCAAACTCCCTTTCTTGTTTGCATAAAAACCATATTTTTTTTTCCTGAAGCATTATTCTGTCTTGTGCAAATTTCCATGTAATGAGCTCAAAATTAAATCACGGTGACAAAGAGGTATATTCAATGTGCAACGAAGTAGTACCCGGGTCATAACTAGAGTAAGGGTGGTAAGATTCAACATATTGCTTCGAAGGGAGTAATTTTGGTTGAGAAATGGAAGCATGTGTTATAGTACCAATCAACTAAGACCAATTAATTGATTGTCCAAATGCAAAAGATAGGAGAGCCACTCATTTATTGTCATCATTAAAAAGTGGGAGATTGTTGACTTTAGTTCACAATCGAAATTTTGATGACTATAATAAATTGATTAAAATTACAAAATGAGCATATTTGAGATAGAGGAGACAAATGATTAAGAGACAAGTCAAAAAAATTGAAGCATGACGACCTTAGGGTAAAAATTTGTACCCTTGTAGCTCACAAATTAAGAGGCTTGCTCACACATTCATTGAGAAATTCATATGATAGGATTTATGAATAATATATGATTAGACAATAAAGCTCTAATTTCATAGCACGGAGATTCTTAAAGCATTCAATGTATCTAGAAATCACAATAAATCAATAGGAATGTATAAATGAGAAATTAATCTACGAATATAGAACCATCCGATTAAACAGCAATCACTTTATTACCTCGTCGATGATCAAAATAACATCACAAGCTATTGAACTTCACCTTTAACCTTAGTAAGACACCTCTAGCCTCACATCTTCACAATGAAAGCTATGCATTCCAAAGAAAAACATCTAACTAGAAAAGCAACAAAAGTGAAAAGTGTAAAAGTCCCCATTCTCCATCCCTTTTTAAGTTCTCAAAATTGCAGTGCGTTTTGCATGCTCCACACGTATAAATCTCAAACTCTTCATGGAATCAAAAGTTCAATTTGGCCTTTTGGGATAGATTATTCCGTCCCAAAAAATCTGAATTGCATCCCAAAAAGTTTGTTGGGACAGAATCTGTCCGTTGCCCCGACTGTCTCAACAAACCCGTTACAAAAGTTTTTTTGGGACATAATTGGGGTTCCGTCCCAAAAGTGCCCTTTCGGGACGGGAAGGATTCCATCCCAAAATCAACTCACTGTTCAAACTCCTTAGAACAGACAGTTGACGGTAATGTTTGAACGGGTTTCGATGGAAAATTTAAATGCGTACAATAATACAACTAAACGTTCGAACAACACTAAAAAAATTTACGTTTGATATTTAAGGTACCATTCTAAAAATTGGAACGTCTGTCCGTAACCATTCTTTTTATGTTACAACGGTTGATGTCAAAAACGTTTGGACAGTTTTAGACTGAAAGTAAATACATATTCGAACAATTTATGACGTTCCAAGGGATATCATTAAATCCGTTCGATATATCAACCGGGGAATAAAAAATTGTTGTTCGAACATCTTATGAATGGAAATGATAACGTTCGAATGTATCGGAAGCACGTTGGCTATGTGTGGTTTGGTTTTGAAAATATTTTTTGTGCAATGATTAAGATAATTTTTTTTTTTTGGAGGTAGTGTAGATTCTCTTGGGATTGGTAAAAAGTTTGTCAAAAGTTGTTGGAGTTTGTAAAAAGTTATTGGAGTTTGTAAAAAGTATTGAAATTGATGAAAAAGTGATTGCGGAAATTTTTTTGAGAATTAGCCAAACATTCTGTTGGATTTCGAACATTAGAACAACTTATTTTTATGTTTTTAGGCAATTAAAAAATTGCTAGAAAATTATTCAAAAGTATATTATTAAATAAAAAAATTAATTAACAAAATGTACAATTAAATAATTAATCACAATATTTGAAAAAATCAAATATAATACACAATAAAAAAAAATCTATCTTCGCTGTCACGTGCATCCAGCTCTACATGCATCAAAACTTTTTCCAACTCTGCTTTCATTCTTATCTTCCTACATCAGGAATTGTAATTGATATAACCCTTAAAATAATTGACAAAAATAATCATTAAAAAAAAGTCAACTAAATGTAAAATTCAAATAACTTGCCTATAGATCTACTTGATATCATTTTCGGTGAAGCTTACCCAATATCAGCATAGGAAAAGATAAAGGTCCAGACAAGATTGTTGCAGTTGAAAGTTATATGTAATATGTTTAAACCGATCAAACGTATTGTGATCTATTGTGTGGATGTTAATATTGTGACAGTGATACAAGTACATTTGAGGCCCAACACCTTAAATTTAGATTTGTTGTGCATAATTTTAAACTTTTAAGTTTCCTTAAAATAAATAAAAAAATGTTCAAACATGTTTGAATGACTACAATACTGTCGAACGGTATAAAGGAATCGTTCAAACGTAGTTGTCATCTTTGTAAATTAACCATTTTAGCATACCGTTCGAATGAAAATTTTACAGTGTTCGAACGTTGCGCAAAACCCACGAAAAACAACGACCTAAAATCTCGTAATCAATCTCCAAAACATGTTTTTTTTTTTAACTCCTAAAACATGCATTCAACACCCCTAAACACACATGAGACTAACTATAAGCATTTAAACATCAATTTCGTCCACAAATCCATATCACAACAACCAAAAATATATACATAAAAAACTAAGAAATTCATAGCTAAAGATGACAAATCTTACCTCCAAAACACAGAAGCTCCATTTGAGTATATTCCTACAAGAATAAGATAAAAAAAAATGTAAGATTTGCGTAGAAAAAAAAAACGAGAGGCGAATTTGTGGTGTTTTTAGAGGGTAAGGAAATGAGGTCTCATGGTTAAATATGTGATATTTGAGTTCGTGGGTCTCGTTCAAACGCTGTTTGCTACGTTAGAACGTTTGCCAAAAAATGTGCGGGCAAAAAACGCACTTAATTTACCATTCGAACATTATTTTCAAATGCTTGGACGGTTATTTGTTATCTGAATGATGCAGTTTCATTCTTTTTAGTTCTCGTTTGAATTATTCTTTTCCGTTAGAATGGTGGGCCAAAAAGGGGTAGCAAAAAAGCACGCTTAAAATACTGTTCGAATCTATATTTCACATACTCGAACGTATATTTTTCTACGTGAACAACAATGTCTCAGTTTTCATTCCTGTTCTAATGGTTGTCTAACAGATGTTCGAACATTTTTTTTGAAATACGGCGTCAATTCATGGTGTTTTGCATTCAAATGTTATTTATATGTTCAAACGCTTGTGGTATTATTGAAATGTATAATGTACTGTTACATATATAATGTAAGGTATAAGGTATTATAGATTATGTATATGTATAAGGTAATATATATTAAGTAATATGTACAATGTACTATTATAAAATATGTACAAGGTACTATTTTATAATATATATAAGGTACACAAGGTACTATATATTAAGTAATATGTATAAGGTACTATTACATAATATGTATAACT
>CM025852.1:15858251-15905925 GCA_003952965.2 Morella rubra
CTAAAATTTTAAATACAAAATGCATTCTTATTAAAAATTCTTATATTTACTATTTGAATCGACCTACACCTTATTTTCCGTTATTTATGCTGACCAAACGAAAGCTGTATTTGGGTCAATGTTGACACATCTACAGTGGTACATAGAGGTACTATATCCATAGATATTGTATCCACAGATAAACATAAATGTCTCAAATATGTAAATAAAAAAAATTAAATCCAAATAAACACAAAATGTCTCAAATATAGATAAACTCACAATCATGAGTAGATAGCCAACATCTATGCGTCCCAAATAGACCTCTATCCCACAACCACAACAACACTAAAAACCTTCAAAATGCAACGCCTCCTCGACAAACACCATCATCACATGAAAAGCACTTGGCCACGTAAATCAGGGACACATAATTCTCCAGGAATCCTCTCGTGGATGACCATACCCATCTTGACAATTCATCATCAGACGTCGTTCTTCAAATTCATTACTTCTCACAACTGCCCCTCGTTGACCGTCCCCACCGATACTGGAGCCCGACACACAACCAGCAGCAACCGACTTGTTTGTCGCAGCATCGCTCACCAGTGCCACTTCCCCCTTTGAAGGCGGTTGAGAGCTCCTTATCCCTCCTCCTCCTATGACTTCACTACCCCTCAAAGAGGCTTATAGAGCGACCTTCATAGTCACGCTAACACGGTTGTCGAGGTCCGTAAATAGCTAGGCCACCGAGGGAGGGGGCACTGCAGGCTCTCTCGTCTCGAGAGGTGCCTCTGACAACTGATGTCGAAGGTTGTGCTGCCTCCTCTGCAGCTACTGCTACTCTACTTGTGAACCGTCGAGTCAATGCCCCCTGCCCCCTGCTCCTGGACAGAGTGAACTTGTTTCAGTGTGCTCATAACCCCTTTACGAACCTCCTCCTCGGCCTCACGCGCGATCACGACACCTAGAGAAACGAGGAACTGAGTCAGAAACACGCCATATGGGAGGCTATATTCCTTAATTCCCCTAAGTCTTACTCCACCATAATCAGCTCACGAACATATTATAGTGAAAAATCTATCCGCGTCTGTTGACCCAATAAGAGCATGCACTGAGCTCTCGTGAACGAGCACTAGGTAGAATGAGTTCTACCATCAACGTTCGGCATTCTAGATAAGGTGCAAAATCCGCCAAAATGCACTAAACTCACTCTGCTTAATTATGCTGCCAACCACTGCAGAGGTCTTTCCCGGTCATCAGCGTCCACAAGTCCTGCTTTGATGTCTTCTGGTCATCCGTCAGGGAATCGCCGGGAAGAAGGGGGTCTCGCCCCGCAGACAGCGTAGGAAATCGGCAATGACGTCTGCCAAGAAGATGGATTGCATTCCTTGCACCTCCATCTACACCTCAGGTGCTTTGTTTGCTGAGATAAGTGCACAAAAGAAACTGTGCACGAGGGTGTCGACACAGAAACCCCCCACCCACGATTGTTGGCTGTAGGAATCCTGGTACTCGAGCAGCTGGTAGAGGGTGTGCTCCTTATACAACAAATCATCAAAATCAGAGAGCGTCACTGGACTCTTTTTGGCCACTGGCTGCCCCTTCAAGTGCCATCCTTGATCTCTATGGTCATCATTGAATCAGCGGGCTCCTACTCTTGAGACGACGATCTAGCCCCGGCCCTCGTTGTGTGTGCATGCTTAGCTCTTGACATTTTATGAATGCTGCAACAATTGTATATAAATATGTGTTAATAAATAACCACAACAACGTAATTAAAATATTAAAAAAGCTACAACAAAATGGCGATCCATCGCCACAACAGCGATCACTCGCTCCATATAGCGATCAATCATATAATAAACACCGATTGATCGCCTAAAAATAAACGTAGCGTTTGGAGTTTTAGAGATTGATCGGTACATTCTAATGATCGATCACCACAAAACGATCGATTGGTATTATTACCGATCGATCACTACTTTTAAACGACACGTTTCATTGCATAGATGATTGATCGTCCAGGCAACAAAATGCACAGTACCACTAAACAATCGATCGCTACTTTGTCAAAACGATCCGTTTCAATATCAAGCTGACTCATCGATCACTTAGATATAAACGATCGATTGGTTGAGACTTTTTAAACGCACAGCATCAATAACCGATCGATTGGTCAATAAAGTGATCGATTGGAACTAAATTGAAATGCATTGTTTTATGGACAGATCGATCGGTCCATAAAGTATCGATCGGTCCCTACATTATACATCAACAATCGATTGTCTAGTTTAGACAATCGATCGTTTGACCCTCCAGCAGGATCTACCATAACGATCGATCGGCACGAGGACAAAAATGCACAGATTATATAAACCCCAAAACATGCCTAAAATCAGCCAAATTGATCCCTAAACAATCCTAAACTCCTAAAACAAACATTAACACTAAAATAAATTATATTTTACAGAGCTAAATGAATTATATAGCAAATTAAAAAACATAAACTAAAAACTCATTTAAAACCACATAATATCGCTTAAAAAACAACATAACTACGTACCTTTGACGTAGATGATAATAGGAGATGATTCCACACACTTTGGAAGGCAATGCAGCAAAAAATGGTTCCTTGAAGTTTGAGAGGATTCGAGAAATTTTGTGGAGAGATAACCGGTAAAAATAACTTTGGTGGTTTCATATAATCCTTCTCACGATTGATCGTTAATTATTAAACGATTGATCGCTTGCTCTTTCACATGTGGCGCTATCCCATTCGCTGCATCCACGATTGATTCGCTAAATTAACGATCGAACGTGGATTCGAAAAAATGACGGTTACGCTTTCTGATCGATCGTTTGTTTAAACTGATCGATTGCTTACCAGAACCACGTGTTGCATTCGTAACTGATCGATCGGTAAGCGTGATGACATAATTTGTTGCCAAAAAAACTTTGCATTTAGTGACGGAGCCTTCTCGTCACAAAATCAACGATCGATCGGTAAGTCGATTGCTATGTGACGAAAATATTTCGTCACCAAAAAAATTACCTTTTAGCTGACAAAAATTTTATTTCGTCACGGAGAATTTCGTCACTAAAAGTCTATTTTCTAATAGTGAAATATATAAATATAGATCCTCTTTGGCATGACTCTCACAGGATACATAGAAAGTACTCATTTCTCATAACATTTTTCATTGTTTTTGAATAACATCCACAGTAGTAAGAAAGTAAATTTCAGATGATCATTTGTCATTCCATTTTTGTGTTTTTGGTCAATAAATAAGAAATTGTTACAAATAAAACCGTAAAGCTTGAAAAAATGTGGTTGTGGAAAAGAAAGGTCATGTTTTAGTTTGGTGCATGTCATTGACATATTGGAGAGAACCAAAAATGAAATTTACTTATGTTTTCTATTTGTCCGTACAAACATTACCAAGCACTTCTCCCCAAAAGAAATCACCAAAGAGTTCTATCTCTCCAAAATTATCGACAAGAGTGCTTCAGCTTCCAAGTCTCCATGGTGACCCATTGCAGGGCCACTAAGCTGTAGCTCGATATGTAGCACAAAAGTGTTTAAAGCTCCAAAATCCCCTGTAAAATATGAGGAAAATCAGCTAATGCTCCACTTCAATCTAGACAGAATTATGCATTGGAAATTCTTCAGCTTTTTCTCATATCATATCCTTATAGAAATCTTAGACTTTTATTAGAGTTAGTTACAGTTGCCCTTTATTATTCGGTCCAAATCTATTGAGAACTAACATCTTTAACTAAATTTTTAGAAAAAGAAATTAAAATCATTTCTCTTTCTTCATTAAATCATCTCTTTCTATTACGATAAATATAAAAAATTCACTGAAATAATTCACTTAAATAGTATTTTCTCACTTTTCACCTACTCCCATCAAATTTTACTATTTACTTTTTTTTTTCAAAATTCAATAAAATTTATAATGTACCTCAATTTTTAAATCTAGCTGTTTTCGGCTATGTAAATCTAATTGTGCTGTCCAAGGCACACCATCTCTTTATTCCTCCAATGCTCTTTTGACATTTGGCATCTGTCAGATGCCTTAATTTTCCTCAATTTTCCCTTCAAGTTAATGCCAAGTGTAAGAATTATGATAATTGTTTATAAATAATAAAAAACATTAGTTTATGTAGAATAGAATATAAGAAAATAAAATTTGATTTAGTCAAATTGGAGGTTCTGTTAATCTCCACACATTAAATGCAAACAAGACTCTTCCCTATGGAGAGCTTGAAACATCAAACTTTGAGATAAATATATTTTTTACCCATCAATACTAGGAGTTTAACAAATTGCACTCTAAACTAACCACCTTTTACTCATTGCACTTTTTAACTAAAATTTTAGACTAAAGTAACTATAACGTCATTTACCCACTTTTCATATATTGAAGATATTATTGTTGTCAATTCATTAAGTTCACGAGAGTATTGTTATCGGATAGAGCGTGCAAAGTGTCTAACATTGGTAGTTGGAGGGTGTCATATGTCAAAACTAGTAATTTAGGGTGCAATGTATCAAAGATCCAGTAGTGAATAGATGAAAAGTGTATTTATCCTTTAATTTTTTTTTTTATTAAAGGAGACTAACTAGCTAACATACTCCCTAACATCATATGATCATCATGATGAGTTTCTCTTTTGGCTACCTATATAGTGCCTCTCCTGCATCTTTTTGCCTCTAAACCAAACCACGCCACGCGTTTATATCATAATTCAATGGCTAAATAATGCATGCCATGGCATCATGACCCGTTAAATTATAATAAGCTAGATTAAGGGAATTTATATGATAGAGTAATTTGGCTTAATTAGTTCACTAGTCTCTGAGGTATGTTCGAATCTCAAATTGGTCCTGAAGGTTTGTTTCATCCTAAACTAGTCTCTGAATAATACTTTGTGTCTTAGAGTGGTCATTATGTCGACTCGGTTGACCTCGTTAACGAAATAAATCTCACGTGATTTACAAAGACACATCACCACCAATCACAAGCAGATACGTAGCTCCAAGTCACTCGGGGTGCGTTGTCTTAACAAAAAAATCTGTCCAGCTTAAGATTTTAAGCTTGCATTTTAGGTCCAAATGGTCTAAACAATTTCATGTGGATTTAAAAATTAGTAGCAACCAGTCCAACTTGGCGGTTTGAGTGGATTGAGAATACGTGGCTACTTGAGATTAGTGGTGATGTGTCCCCGTTAGTCACATGATATTTATTCCAATAATAGAAGTAGCAGAATTGACAGAATGACAACTCCAGGACTTGAAGGATTCTTCAATGACTAGTTTAGGACGAAATAAACCTTAGGGACTACTTTGAGATTTGGTCATACCCCAAGAACTAGTGAACTAATTCAACCCAGTCATTTGAACCTTTATAGTGATCCTTTTCAATAAGACAGTTAAAAAGAGTAAAATTTCAGAATCCCTTAATAATTTTGTTAAGTTCCCTAGAGCTAGTAAGCCTGGGGGAGAAGCCTAACTAGGCCGCAGGCCAAAAATGAAGGATTTTTTTTTTTAAAAAAATTAAGGCTTTATTTATTTTTTATTTTTTATTTTTTTTTAAACATTGACTGCCTAAAAAATTACCATATTACAATTTGCCCCTACAAAAATGTTCATTTTTTTTGCTTTTGGCAGAGATGCTTTAATTTCTATGCTTTTTTACTAATGCACAAAACATCTAGTATGTCACGTTAAAAAATTTTAATTACGAAATTATTTTGTCACATTAACCAATTTTAATTAAAGAACTACTTATCATATTAAGCACTTTTAAATAAGAATTTTAATTTTTTAGATGCATTTATGTTAAAAAGGAACAAAATTAAGCAGCATAAATAGGCGATAATTATGATATAAAGTCTAGCAATTAAGGAATAGTTGATAGCTGAAAGATCTGTTTAAATCAAGGAGATTTCAAAGATCTCTTCACAACCTTTTAGATCATTCTCTTTGTGCTTAAAAAATGACCCCATCGCGCTCTCCCTTAATTTTTTTTTTTGTTGGGTAACTAGGTAAGTGTATTAAAGTAAATCAAAAGGTTAATTACACTTTGCACCCACAAGTTTTGAGAGTCTAACATTTTGCACCTGCTTTTTATTTTTATTTTTGAGACATTGCACTCCTCAACTATTGTTTTCAAACACTTTGCACTCTCTGTCAAAATTTTTGGTTAGTTTGGACAGAAAATAAGTTTTTGGTGTGTAAATGACAATTTTGTCTCAAAATTTTTTTTGGCAGTGACCATTTTATGAGGGTGCAAAGTGTTTGAAATTAATGGAGGTGCAAAGTGTTTGAAATCAATAGTTGATATGCATGTGATTAAAATAAATAGATTGAGGTGTAAGGTGTTAATACCTCTATGGTTTGAGGGTGAAAATTAGTGTATTTAACCCTGAATCAAAAGATTCAAGCTTTTTTTGTTCACCAATAATGCAACATAGCAGAGCTATCCAGTCTAATCTCAAACTAACCAAGTACAGTGTAATAGCCCGGATCGTGAAGACCTCAAGCTTTTTCCTATAGTAATTGACACAACTATTTAAACTAAGGTTACAGTCATGGGAGGATTGATAAAGCAACAAGATAATGAGAAAACCAAAAGTAGGACTTTTATTAATACCGAAGTATTACAAAAGAAGACCAACTTTCTATAATGTACATACTAAAGTACAAAAAGGAAAACTACAGTGGAAAAACTAAGAAAACATAAAACTTAAGATCTCTAATCTTCGTCATCAGTGTCATCCAAGTCTGACATATTAACATAGTTATCAGAGTGTGGACTAATTCACCTATGGCCTCGCCCCTTCTATCAGAACATCTAGGTCACATGTGACATAGACCCGAAAAGTCAACTCCAGTATAATACAGCCATGTTTAATGGCCTTGGTGACTTCACCGAGATAACCTCAAACATCTGCTAAAAAGAATTTAACAAACAATGGTGAATCCAAATGACTCGGTAAAGCCAGCGGTTAGTACAACAGAATAGCAGATACAATAAAAGATATTGAAGAAACTCGTTCAACATTAAAATCTTAAAACATAAGAAAGTAAAAGAAAAGACTCAGTTTCTTTAAAATGATCTTTTCAATTCTCAATCACCACTACTCTCACTCCCAGAGTGAATCACTTGGCCAGAGTGAACGGGTTACAAGTAACCTCCATGTTTTGCTGCAGTACTCCCAGAGTACAATATGGTCTCGGCATTACTCCCAGTGTAGAATACGGTATCCTAACAAAAGATCTTTTTGCGTACGACGAAGGCCAGAATGCCACAACAAGTGGACATCCTCTTGTGCACAGTACTATCACTTCTTCACAGTGTTACATTAAGTATGCATGTCTCATGTCAACGCCCATACATATCATTCATGATATGTAACACCTTCAACCATCTTGAACATCAAATATTCATTTCCAATGTACAAGTTAAGTGTGCATGTCTCATATCAATGCCCATACATCTCATTTATGAATATGCAACACCTTAACTTGTTTCCATTGTAGGGACATTATAAAACATTTCTCAAAGAAAAGTGTTATGAAGAGCAAAACGCACACTTTGAATTTCTTGGTTAAAAACCGGCTTAATCACCATGTAGAAAATACTAATTTTGACATGAAAAGTATTTGAAATCAGAAAGGATATTTCAAACGAAATATGTTTCAAGCTTTGAAAAATAATTTTGGAAGAAATTTTGAAAAGAAATGGATCAAAGTTGAAAAACACTTTGAAAACAATCGAACTTTGAAAATGATACTTTTTCGAAAGGACGAGCTTGTTCTTCGTTAAGAACACGAAGAACATCAAGAATATCAATAACGTAAACAACATCACTAGATGCTAGAATAAGAATTACAAGTGATTCACAAATCATCTTGAAAACTTATGAATTGAAATCAAGATAACCAAGCTAAACTTTACCTCTAAGTGAGTTTGATCTTCACTCATCTCTCACAAAGTGATTTTCTCCTTCTTGCTTCTACTTCACTTCACTACTAATCTCAAGCTTAACTCACAATTTACTAATGAGATGGTGTAGGTTTAAATGGCCGGACCTTCTATTTATAGGCAAGCTTGGTTTGTCACATTGCGACACGTGTCTGACTAGCTCTGGTGACTCAAAAGGCTACCTCGACCATGCGACGACACCCAACCACCCCAAGTAGCTGCTGAGCATGCCTATGGCCAATTCACCCTATAGCTTCGGTGAGTCGCCTGCCTAGGTTCACCGATGGTCCGACACCTCGAGCAACCTAAGTCCAAGCCTTTTGTGTCGTGCTTTAGCATCGATTCATAGTGCTTCTAGCTCACATGTGCTTCACTCCATCAGTCTCAGGCCCCAGTTATCCTTTCACTTAATATGGCTAAGTCCTGCTAATCGTTCAATCACAATCCTGTCTCGATCGCATCGCTCGATGATCGCTAAGCGACCTACTTGCTTCTGAAAAATAAAAAAAGTCTCCAAATTTAACACCATAAGCTTATGGATAATCTCCCAACATATTAAAAGAATTAAATCACATGGTTCAGTTTTCGAGACAAAAACGTCCTACTAGCTTAAAGATCAAATTGATCCAACATGTGCTCCTCAACATGCTGAACAACAACTCAGTTACATGTGAACTCCAATTCTCATTTAAATCATGTCCTAATCAAGGTTTTGAACTTAGTATATCAAGTACTAAATTAATCTCACTTAGTCACTAAGTACCCTAAATGCACTACTAATCACAAACAAGATATCATAGACAATATGCATATTATGTTAAAAGCTCGGGGTATGGCATAAAGATAGGACTCTCCCTTAGGTATTTAGGCTCAAATAAAAAGGTTAATCTTCATTGACCTATTGTTAACTAGTATCGTCCATCTCTGAATCGTTCGCCAAATCACAGAACCAAAGGGTGACAGCCTCATTAAAGAAAATCTTCCTTGCTGAATTAATCAAGGAGTTGTTCTTCAACTGAGTTGCGGCCCACCTGGGCATTTCATGCCATTGGCTACATTTCTTTATCATAACAATTCTAAAATTTTATTAATTCAAGGAGGATTAAAGATCTCAGTTACATACTCTAAAGGGCGAGTTAGACCCTTCAAAGAGGCGAGTCCAATAACTTAGGGGCCTAACGACCATACATATACCTAAACAGAGGAAGAGTTGAGATGACTCTTAACGGGCCCAAGTTGAAATCTGCAGAAAAGAAAACTGGACAGCGGATTAGAGCAGAGGCGGTAGCTATAGGAAAGGTGTTAGCCAGCCAAGCAAAATGGTCGTGCATCTCACGCATGTGGACCCCTTTAGCTGCGCCTTCAAGAAAATCTTCATTGCTGAATTAATCAAGCACTCTTTTAAGTGTTTGCAAATCCAATACTTCAATTCAGCTTCAGCTAGACCCGAGCATGGTAGTTATTATTAAATTTTAGTTATCAAGCACTCTAAGTGTTGGAAAATCCAAAATATTGGAAAATTTTTTATCCAACCAAAATGAAAGAATGCAAACATAACTAACTCGAAATTTGGTACAAAAAAAATAAAAATTCAAAATCATTTTATCTCTCCATCAGCAATAAATATAAAAAATATTCATTCAAATCATCTCTCTTTTCACTTTTTCACTCACTCCTACAAACTTCTACTTTTTAATATATTTCTCAAAATCCAATAAAACTATAATCTACCTCAATTTTCACAATATGTCCAAAATTTTCAAAAAATCTTGGTTTACAACACAACCTCAAGTACCATAAAATTCTAACAAAAGCAATTAGTTGCCACTTGCCATGACATTTCAAAGTTGAAGGTCTTGAGATAATGAACCCCTCTTGTGAACGTTTGGGGATTTGGGATATAATTTGGATGGTTAATAGTACTTCCATATTTAATTATAAACCCCAAATGCCAAAAAGATAATTATTTAAAGAGTCAAAGACAATATACCGCGCGTCTCCTTGTAAAAAGTTGTAAAAGTTTACGAAAATTTGGGGTGCATCCAAACATAGGCCTAGATGGTAGTACGGGCGAGGCATGTTCAAACAGTCATGTGCACATACCCGAAAAAAAATTCTTTCAATACCAACAAAATGTGCTATAACCGAGATCGATCAAATGATGAGTCTCAGAAAACTCAATTATTTAATATAAAATAATTGGTCAAATATAAGAAATTTAGCGTTGTGGAATATACATCGAATTTTAGAGATTCCTAATTCATAGAAAAAAATTAAAATGAAAGATGATCTCCCCTAATTTAGTATAAGGTGAGACACAACTCCAAAAAGTGGTTAAGGAATTGAACTTGAAATTAAAAAGAATAGAGATCAGAGAGATCAGGAGAAGAACAGGCTTCATTAAATGTTCTGTATCAGAAGAGAGAGACCTTAATTATTTTATAAGAGTCCAAAATGGAAAAAAAAAAAAGATCCCTACAAAATCATTTCCTAATTTTATGGGATTTTGAGAATGACACAGTAAAATATAAATACAATACAATCACCAATAGAACTCGTACACGGTTAAAACTTTATTCTTTTCTATTTAATATAATAATAATAATACGTATAAATTTAGTTTATTTCTAGGTAGTCAGAAAATGCTTTGGATTTTTCCTATTTAAGTGTTTATCCTTTTCATTTTAGCAGGCCCTCTAATATTGTCCTGGTAAATTAATGAATATTGTAACTCACACAGTTATGATCATGTGGTAACGTCGTGTAGAATTCGATATGGATCATCTAATTAAAAATAAGAGTAATTAGGAAACTCGAAATTTTAATTGTGATCATATGAAATTAGATGAAAGAGATCAGGGAGAGGGAGCTGTCCCTAGATGACTACCTAGTTTTAGAGTCCAACCAATGAGATGCTTGCTATTTGCACGCACGAAAGAAAAAGAAAATCCCTATTAAACATTAAGAATAATTGAATAGAGTTATCAATAAATAAACAAGTAAAAATCCTCTCCCTTCTTTGTGCTTGAGAGATTTGGGGTATAGCTTTCAATGGGAATACAAATTTGAGGGGATATAAAAAAAATAAGTAAAAAAAAAACATTTAAGTACCACATAATATATCAAGCCGTTTCATAGATTTAAAAAGGAAAAAACAAATGCCCCATAGCTAGAATTACCTCGTACCTAGTTTTGGACCTCACTAAGAATGTCACTCACGGAATAAAACTTCCCTATAGATCTCTAGTATTGGGTAGGTATTAACGTACTCTTCCTTTATATATAAGAGAGCAAAGGGAACCCAAAGATCACAACAATCTCTGCTTTTGTACAAGAACTTCTCAGTTATCCTGTGCAATCTTTTTGTTTACTTGTCTTCTCCTAAAATGGGGCCTCCATCTGTATCTTTGGTCCTCAAGCTATTTTTGTTCTCATTCTTTGTCCTGCTTGGTTATTCTTCAACCTGTTTTGCTCAATCCTTACATCCTATTGCTGCCACGTCTTTTCTTGAGCATTACAATCACACCACTATATCGGGCTTTCGTGTGGTAAACAGAAGAAAGTTGCTTACATGTCCTGATCCCAACCCTTATCTTGAAATTAGTGCCAGTCCAAACTCCATGTCCAATTCACAGTACCTTACAGTTACCGTTACTGGAGTCCTGCAACCTGACAGTAGTGATTGGGTTGCCATGATTTCACCTTCTACTGCAAAGTAAGAAACTCATTTTGAAAAAAAACTATTAGGTGCCTTTTTTTTTCTCATCCATAACGTTTTGGGTGTATCATATACTTTGTTTATGTACTTTTTTTTTTAATATCTTAATGCAGTGTAACAGATTGTCCATTAAGTGAGGCTTATTATTTACAGACTGGCGATACTAGTGATCTTCCTCTACTATGCCAATATCCTGTTAAGGTGAATATTACTAAACATGCCAAATGAGAAATCAACGTTAATTGCTACATATATATTTTGCAAAGGAATCTGCTTCATATGTGAGAGATTATTCATTACTGCACAATAATTTAGAAAAGAAATATAACAGTTATACGGAAGGTATACTATATGGATGTAAATCGAGTATAAAAAAAAGTTGCTCAAAACGAAAAGATTAATATATGTGGGTAAAATATTTAGAAAGGTCGAATGCTACAAGCTCAATTATATGTCATTATATATTGATGTAGTAATGACATGAATTAATATTTCTACGGGAGAAACATTGAATAGACACCAATATGAAAATAAAAGCAACCCTTACCAAATACTCGGGCATGGGCCATATTGTAAAGGGACAGCATATATCATTTCAGCTTAGAAATTACATTATTCCATATAGTCTTTCGAAAGTCCAAGCCCAAATCATTTACAATCGACGTCTGAAGTATGACATATATATTTCCATATATATGAAAAAATTGCAGGCACAGTACCTGAGCAACGATCCCAACTATCTCAGTTGCGCGAACACGCAATGCCAGGATGACGCATGCCTAATTGTCACTTGCATCGGCACCTTGACATTTCACACTGTAAACATAAGAACCGATGTTGAATTTGTGTTCTTCACTGGTGGATTCGACACACCTTGCATCCTTTGTAGGTCAAGCCCTTTGACTTTTGCTAATCCAAACATGCCACTATATGGACATCTCTCAAGTGTAGATTCATCTGGGACTTCAGTAAGTGGCAGAATTTTCCTGTTATTATTTCTTTGCATCAAGATCCAGCTACAGATCACTAGGTCTTATTATAAGAAAAATTAGAGGCAAAAGGGGTTTTTCGTTTGCACGCTTACTCGTGAGTTGTGGTGCAGATGAGATTAACATGGGTTAGCGGGGATCAGACACCCCAACAAGTGCAATATGCAAATGGCATGTCACAAACTTCAGTTGTTACTACATTTACACAGGCGGATATGTGCACCAGTGAGTAATTTTTTCATGTCAAAATTTATGTTGTACTCGCTACTCTTAAGACAAAATTATGTGTGACACCAGGCTAATTTCAATTCTCTATTGTGCTTTCTACCTCAGTACTTGTCGATTTTCTTACTTTTGATTTTTTGTTATGTTCATCAAATTGATTACAGCTTCGGATGTTCCGAGTCCAGCCGTAGACTTCGGATGGCATGATCCAGGATTTATTCATACAGCAGTGATGACAGGACTTCAGCCTTCAAGCACTTTCTCCTACATTTATGGAAGGTGTAGCATATATCTAGTTTTTTATAAGACTATTCATGAGGTCCACAACAAAATTTGACCTAATTGTATATGTTTATTTGCTGAATTTTAGTGATGTGATGTTACATTATTGTAATACAGTGATTCTATGGGTTGGAGTAATCAAATCCAATTCCAGACTCCACCTGCTGGAGGATCAGATGCAGTGTATTTCATCGCATATGGTGATATGGGAAAGGCTCCTCTTGATGCTTCAGCCGAACACTACATTCAGGTAGGATGCCATTATAACAAAGGCTCAAATAGTATGTTACACGTGGAAGTGACCCATATTGAAGAAAATAAAAATTGTATTATTGATGCTTTATTACTAACTATATATAATTTTTTTCTTCATTATGTTGCTTTTATAGCCGGGATCTATCTCAGTGATTAATGCCGTAGCTGATGAAGTGAATTCTGGAAATGTGAACTCCATCTTTCATATTGGAGACATTAGCTACGCAACAGGTTTTTTGGCAGAGTGGGAATTTTTCCTTGATCTTATCAATCCCGTGGCTTCCAAAGTTCCTTACATGACAGCGATTGGAAATCATGAGAGGTAACTTCCTCAAACATACTTCAAATTTGAAATTTGTTATAAAGCAGACATGCCCAAAGAACATATATATGGCTGTGATCCTCTCGAAAAGAAAAGACGAAGATATGATTTTTTTTTTTTTTTCATTTGTGGTTCAGGGACTATATAAGCTCAGGATCAGTATATGTAACTCCGGATTCAGGTGGGGAATGTGGAGTTGCTTATGAAACTTATTTCCAAATGCCGACCCCTGCAATGGATAGTCCATGGTATTCTATAGAACAAGGAAGCGTTCACTTCACAGTAATTTCAACTGAACATGATTGGTCAGTGGGTTCTGGGCAGGTACTTAACTCAAGAAGATTGTCTCTCGAGTTATTTTCTTACAATATTCCTTAATGACTCCTTTGTTGTTTGATTATAATTGACATTTCCTAATCTTATGCTACGGGCATATTGGACACCTATAGTATAATTGGATGGCCGCGGACATGGCTTCAGTTGATCGATCAGTAACACCATGGTTGATTTTTATGGAGTAAGTATACTACATATTTATACGTCTAAAATTAGAAGGGTCACTATCACGCCACCGTTATTGGCACATAAATGTCAATTCGTTATAATGCTCAAAATAATATTATTTGCCAATTGCAGGCACAGACCCATGTACACTTCTACAAATGCAGACACTAGTGTTGATTCAAGTTTTGTTGCTGCCGTAGAACCATTACTACTTCAATACCAAGTAAAGTCAAAGTCCTCTTGTTTAGTTACCAAATCAGATGATTTTATGACTTTCTAATTATATGCCTCCTAATATCGAATGTTCGAAACACATGAATTAGGTCGATCTAGTTTTGTCTGGGCATGTTCATAATTACGAGAGAACTTGTGCTGTTTACCAAGGACAATGCTTGGCTATGCCTACAAAAGATGCAAATGGGGTTGATACGTACGATAATAGCAATTACAATGCCCCTATTCAAGTAGTCATTGGCATGGCTGGCTTTACCTTGGATAACTTCACTACTGATGTAAGCTGCAGCTTCTTCCTTACCTCCCTCTCCTAAAAGAGGCACTGGTGATTTCTTTTTGAGCAGATGTACATGCAATTTACTTTCTTTTTTTTGTTCAACAACAGTCAAATAGCTGGAGCTTAGTGAGGATTTCTGAATTTGGTTATGTCAGAGTGAACGCAACAACTAATGATCTATTTTTGGAGGTTCGTGTGCTCCTTTTTAAAGTTTTGAGTACAATTCATGTCACTTGTGTTTTACTTAATTATGTGGTGGTTGTAGTACCCAGAAAATTTTCATGGGATGGGAGAGTTATCACCCATAAAACTCCTTCACAATCCACCCTTTTTAATGCTGAACTAGACATATTTGAAAAGGCAATAAACTCTCACAAGTTTGATCTTTCTCATGTATATATGCATTTTTGTCTCAAACTTTATCTCTATTTTTGCAGTTTGTGGACTCTAGCACGACAAATGTTGAGGATAGCTTTCACATCACCAAATAGCTATAGCCTTCCTACAGATAGAGGGAGAGGAAGGGAAGATGTTGTAGCTGATCCTCCCCAGCTAAGAACCTTCCTAAAGATCTTTTTTGCTCAGCATTTCTTTGCAAAATAAAACCTTCATCTCTTCTATCGAAAAAATAATACGAGCTTCAGACATTTTGTTTTTGGTTACAAGAGTACCATCTTTTGAATGGAACAAGTCTTGATTTAAAGTTCAACCAAAATAATTCAAGGAGGAGAGTTTTGGAGCGGGAAGGGTTACTCCCACTGTGTAACCGATTGTGTATTCCTTCAATAAATTTGAAAGCACCATTGATGTTGATCATTAGATTGAATCTTTCCAATATATCTCAAGAGCAATTTCGAATTTTAAAACAACCCAACCCAAAAATATTAATCAAATTACCTTCAAGCTAATAAAATTTATATATGCTGCTACGAATCTACTATTTTCAAATGTATTTGAATTCTATAGCCGAGGATTCGAATATTCTAAATCATATTCTAGTTAACTGTTATTTATTAAACATATTGTATTATGATGGGAAGCATGTGGATCAATGTCTCAATTGGTGAGGCTAGTTACAAAACATCATCATCTCAATGCACAACTAGTTTACAAGGCAAATCTTTGTCAAACAGGTACCAAATACTAACCGGAATATTGTAACATCTGCGTCTCCTAGGACATCAAGGATGTTGCTCATGTTCCCGTACATCCAGCATCCAGAGGAGGGTGATCTCTTTTAGAAACCGAAAATGAGACTTGCCTGAGAAATGACAGGTATAAAGATGAGAAGCACTGAAAAGCCAAACTCACACTTCTTAGATAACTACGCATCCCAATTTATATGAAAGAGGAATGTAAGGATGCATATAGAAAACAACAGAAGATTTTCCTAAATACCAATTTGGTAGTTCTTCAAAATAAATATTTTCCTAAATGGCACCGGAACACATCTTAGCCAGACCTAGAACACGTTGCAGGCATTCCTTGTACCTAAAAAAAAAAAAAAAAAACACACCCATACAGCTACATCAGATTGTAACTTATGGTAATCGGCCGAAAAACCATTCAATAAGGGCGTTCGCCGTCGTTGTTTCCTGGAGGATCATAGTCGCAGATGATAAATATCCCCCCAGTTTTGAAGTATACCCTGGCGCATCCAACATATTTCGTATCACGCCAAACCACCTGACTGTAGTGCCGGCACTCACCGCCAACACAGCTGTTGGACTTTTAGTCATAAAATTTCTTCTCTTCTACCCACAGATTGACTCCCTCTACTGCAGTAGTGCTAGCAATGCCGCCGGCAAGATTTTCTGAATAGGCTCCTATTGAATGCTCCATGGTGCACTCGACGTTGATCCTCTTTGTGGCATAATCTCTGGCGTAGGCTTGAAGGGTGTGGTTCCATTTAAGTGGCCCAACCCCAACTTCGTCACGAGCCGCATTGTGTGCAAGCATCGAGGAAGTCTTGGTGGGTGTTTTGGGCTAGGGAGACATGAGTTAGGGTAAACCCAATGAAGCATAGAGCTAATAAAAACTGGCTAGATCCCATTTTGAAAGGTATAATCAGTTATCAGATTCTGGTTTCTTGGTGAAAATGGGACAATTGATATTGGAGTATTTATGGGCTTTTTGCACATCTACTTATTTATAGGAAAAGAGCTAATGAATGGTATCCCCCTAAATCTCTCTCCGTTATGTTCTCAGATACTATTCCCCTGTTAATTTCTAGTTATCCCATGAAAATAAAGAGTTCTGGATTACCGTTGTTAATTAAAGGTGCTGTGATCTAGTGCCGGGTGCGCATGACTTAAGAATAGTTTGTAAGAATATTATTAGCCCAAACAGAGAAGGAAAGGTTGTTTCCTCCGCGTACAAACACATAGGAAATTGTACAGAATGGAAATGAAGACCTTATAGAATAAAGGGGGCGTAAGGTTCCCACATGCAACAAATAGTAGTACAGTCACAGTAAGATCTCCGTTTTCTTTTATTTTTTTGCTTTTTGTCCCTTCAAAAGGTAGAGCGATTACTCTAGGACAGACTACTTTCCCACGACATCTGTACTTATATGCAATCTGGAAAGCCATCGAAACTCCCCCAGCTTCTGATGGCAACCAAACCCATAGGAAATCAGTACGTAAAACCATCTAGTAAGGGCGTTGACCCTCATAGTTTCCTAGAGGGCTATAGTTACAAATCACAAATATCCACCCATTCTTACACTTAGCCCTGGCACACCCAAGATGCACGCTATCGCGCCAAACCACCTGAGTGTAATGCAGGCACTCGCCACCAACGCATTTGTTGGAGTTATAGTCATAGTTTGGCTTCTCACCTACCCACATAGTCACGGAATCGACTGCGGTTAGAGTCTCATAGCCTTCGGCAAGATTTTCTCTGTAGGGCCCCATTGAATGCTCCATGTTGCAGTCTTTGATCCTCTGCCTCGCATAGTTTCTAGCGTATACTTGAAGGGTGTGGTTCCAAGTCATTGGACCAACACCAACTTTGGCGCGAGCTGCATTGTGTGCAGCGAGAAAGTCCCGGTGGGAGTTTTGGGCTAAAGAGACATTAGTGGTTAACCCCAAGAAGCACACGGCTAGCAAAAACTTGTAAAACCCCATTTTCAGGCACCTGCTGTTGTTAGATTTCTGGTTTCTCGTGAAAAAGGGGCATACATATGCTGAGGTAGTGAAAATGCTACAAATGATTGCGGTATTTATTGGGTTTCTGTACATCTAGGTGATTATTAGGCAAGAGCTGGTGAACGGCATCTCCCTTATTTCCTCCCTTCAATTCTCATTCGACAGTTATCCATGTCTAATTACGTATAACGATTAATCAGCATCTAAAAGTCTTAGATTGTGATGGCCTAGGTTCGGTCACGTGTCAGAGATGTGGCTGTATACAGCTTGTTTATTTTTATTTTTCCCTTTTCTGTTTTCCCTTATCCTATCAAATTACCACTTTCCTTTATTTGTTTCTTTTTGCCCATTTCTAGGAGGAGAGCTTTTTCTTAGAGAATCAGGATTCTCTTTAATTTATTTTTTGAATTAGATTTGGGAGAGAGATAGACCCAATATATGAATTCTACATCATTCAATATAACCTATATTAATTACCTGTAAATGTAGACTTAGCCCAAATATGTTTTGTCTATCTCTCTTCAAATTGGACTATCCAATTCGAGTAGTAAATAGGAGAGGATCTCTATCCTTGTTAGGTGCCTTAAAAGATAACTATTCTTTAATTTTTGAGCATTAATTGTTGGCTTTTGTTCACAATCGATATTTTGATGATTTTAATAAATGAATTAAGTTTACAAAATGTACATCTTCAAAGACAAAGACATTTTTATCAAAGAGCCAAAAGACAAGAAGATTGAAGATCAAGAAGATGCAAGGAGCTCAAAAAGTAAAGATTAAGACCTTAGAGTATAACCTTATAACTCTTAGTTTTACTTTTGACAAGGATTTGAATCACACTTTGCATATCTTTCAAAACGTGCATAAACCTTTTTACCTCTTATTTGAAAGATCAAATGTTTTTTAAATGGTTTCAAAACACCCCAATCAACTCTCAAACCTTTTATATATTTATGGGAAGTTAGTCCTTAAAATTGGGTGTTTCAAAATGGTCAAAATCGTGGTTTTAAATGAATCGGATCATGTGCTTAAGTTGAAGAGGTCGACTGGTTGGTGAAGCGGTCGACCATTTGGTGTAGCGATCGACCGGTTTATGATTTGAAATAGATCAATTAAAGTTCTGACATTATGACCGTTGGGTAACGGTAACCCTGAAGCATGACCGGTATATGAAGCGGTCGACCGGTACAATGGTAAAATTCATAACGGCTATAAACTGTTAGTTTTCTCATGTAGCCTATATAAAAACCTTCCTATTATCTCTAAAAAAAAAAGAGAACGACCACATATCATTTTACATAGCTTGAGAAATATCTTAAACCTTCCTATTCCATATTTCTCATATCATTCACACAAATTACATTTTCTTATCCTTGTCATTGTGTGAATCAAAGAGATAGAACTTTCATTTTCATATCCACTCTTTGAGAGAGTTTATTCTTGTAATCTTCCTATCCATAAGAGGTGATTCTTTTAGTGAGGTTGTTCACTAAAGAGAAGCTTAGAGAGGGTATAACTCAAGCTTGGTTGAGTTGTGAGTGTTGAGCCCGGGAAAACACTTGTACGATTATCTAGCACCCAGAAGCTAGTGTGTACACTATTTGAAGATAGTGGGAAAACCTCAAAGCTCGGTGAAGGAGCTTGAGGGGTGGATGTTGGCCGAACCACCTAAAAATCTTGTGTTTGCTTCTCTAAACCCTACTCTTTACATTTAGTACTTATTTACTTGTTATTTTAATACTTGTGCTAAATTATCTTTATTTTGTAAACACGACTTTGGGGGTTAAAAGCGAAAAGGATTCGGAACCCAATTCACTCCCTCTCTTGGGTTGCCTTAATTCTTGGACTTACACAAGTTTCATTTACCTTTCTTTTGTAGATACCACTGTGGCACTGGATAACTTCACACATCACTATTCCTCTCCAATATATTGCCCAAATTAGGTAGTTTAATTAGGAGAGTATGGATTTGAGATTCATATGATGTGTCTATGTATCTTTCTCCAAATTGAACTATTTTATTTCTACAGTATATTGTAGAGAATCTCTATCCTAAGTTCACACATGGGAGTCTTGTTTTGGGCGGATCTAAATTTTTTGGTTGGCTCTTTAATTTTGCTCATATCAATGGCATGCCCTTCTATTAATTAGGAATCAAACTCCTGATATATCGTATCCACGTAGGTATACGTAAATATATATGTGCTCTGCTTCTCAAATGGTAACTACGCTTATTAATTAGCTTAATTAGAGAACAAAAAAACGCCATGCTTATTTACTCTTGTTGAAAATCTCATGCGTCACTGGAAAATCCTCTGCATTGAGGGAGAAAGATTTGAATACCGTTCAAGAGTGTATATATAGACTACTCACAAGACATAGGCGGATACGGGGGGTGGGAAGGGGCCTGATCCACCCCCCCCCCCCCCCCCCCAAAAGTTTCAAAAAATCCCAGCATAAACCCCATGATAGAAAAAATTTCATCAAAATTACATTTTTACCCCCCTAAACTTCAGAAAATCCCAACTCCCATCTAAAATTGAAACTTTTTCCATTAAAATTACATTTTTTCCTCTCATAAACTTCAAAAAAAATCCCAGAAAATCTTATGTTACGCAACCTTTAAGAAATTATCTTAGTTTATAACAAATACTTTTCACACCTAAATAAGATAATAAATAAGATTTTTATCTTTCACTTTAAATTTAAAACTAAAAGATTGTGTGTTGAAGATCTCTAGTCATTCTAAATCACAACTAAATGACAATATAAATCATTTTATATATTTTTTTTTCAAGTTTTTGAAAGTTAAAAATTATATTAGACACAAAATTCTCACAAACAATTTCATAAAATGATACACTACTTAATGACTTTATCTTATCTTTATCTCTTCAACCTCTCATATTTACTAAAATTTCTTTTATCCTTAAAATCACCATTAAACCATTTCAACTATGATTCAAAAATAAAGAATATTATACATTATTATACGATTTATGGTTATGGTTTTTTTATCACTAAAGACAGTCCCTAAGTCAATAAATATGTTCAAATTTTTTAATATTATTTTTTTTAAAAATTATATTTTATAGAATTATTATTACTATATTATATATATATATAATCAAAATATTCCGCCCTCCTCAGACAAATTCCTAGCACCGCCGCCACTGGTGTCATGGATAGTATAATAACAAAAAATCATGTACACCTACATCATAAAAACTGCAGTTATACCAAAGGAATTTAATATATTTCAGGAGGAGATTGGGTTACAAATTAATCAAGGAATATTAAAAACCAATATTCCTTTTTCTCCCTTATATGCTCTCAAGCGACTATCTCACACATAAAATATAGAAAAAATAGTATTTTAGTTCTTGGGTTTTCACCTCTTTTATTTTTTAGTCCTTAGATTTAATTTTTTCAAATTTTGATTTTAAATTTTATTTTTTTGACAAAAGAACCCTTCCTTCATGGCTCTGTCTTTTACCCTAACGAAAAGGCCTGCCACATCAGCCAGAGACTAATAAGGTTTCTCAACTTTAGGATGCTGACAAAGATGTTCACGAAGTTTCCAATAACCATGCGGTGGTTGAAGGGATTATGATGAAGGAATAAAATGCTGGGCAACAAAGAGCTCAAGTTAATGGAAAACAGGAGATACAGCCAGTACCAGAGCTTGCTTCTTCATCTGGAAAATCTTCAAATCGTGCTCCTCCTGCACGTCCTGCTGGCCTTGGACGTGCTGCCCCTCCTCCCACCGTTCCTATGTTGTCCAGCAAGCCATTCGTCAGGCAGCTGGAGATATGCGGCTTATGAATCCAGTTTCATTACTGGAGAACCACTCTGCATGCAGAACAAGTAGGGCTGGGCAGAGAGTGCTGCCAAACGGTCAGGTTTGGAAGCCTCATTTGTTGCTGCTCTCTTTTGCATCGAAGATCCTGGCTGAAGCAAACGCACTTTTAAAGTTGCAAGATAGTCCGCCTGGAAGGAAATTCGGTGATTTTTGTGAGGGAGAGAGAGAGTGCGTGAAGGAGAGAGACGAAGGAAAAGGGGAATGAGCAAGGGAGGTTGGAATTTGGGTTTCGTCTTCAAAGAACCTGGGGAAAGTTGATGGCTGGCAAAGCTGCAAAATCTGTTTCAAAGGCATTTGGGGACTACCAGGACCCATGGCGGGAGAAGTTGCCAAAATACAAGGATGAGCTATCCAAGGGAGCTTCGGGGTACTGGGAATTTGGGGCCTGGAAGCCCCTTGGCATTAGTTCCCGTCGCAGAGCTAGACACTACAAAAGATTTGATTTTCAGCGATGAACTTTTCAGTGGCGAACCATAATTTGTCGCTGATAAAGTAAATGAAATGTTTTCAGCAGCGATTGCAAAAACTTGTCGCAAAACACTCCGTTCGAACCGAAAAAAAACCAGTTTGAACGGTGCCATGTGGTCAAACGAGGTTTTTCGGCAACGACATGTGCTTATATCATAGAATATCTGTACACGTCCATTCGAACCATCAATTGCGTTCGAACGGATGTGGCGATGATCATGGTCGAACGAAATGTTTCGTTCGAACGGAGGTGACAAATGTCCGATTTTAATTACTTGCTGAGTGAGGCGTTGTAGGCAACGTCTCCTCGTTACCTTCAACGCCTGAAGTTGGTCGAACGAAATCCTCTGTTCAAATGAATTTTGACAAATGTCTTATTTTCATTGCTTGGTTAGTGAGGCATTGCAGACAACGTCTCGTCGTACACTACAACGCCTGAACACGCTCAAACGTATAGTATCGTTCAAACGCAAATTGACAAATGGCGTTTTTTAATTGCTTGGTTTGTGAGGCGTTGCAGGCAACGTCTCTTCGTTGGCTGCAACACCTGAACTAGTTCGAACGTATAATTCGCGTTCGAACGAGTGTGGCAAAATTGTGCCACATGTTAATTGTAGACACTTCAATTTGTGGCATGTGTCAAAGTTTGTTCGAACTAGGATATGTTGTTAAAACAAAAACCAATCATCGTCTACCTCCCGAAACGATCTGGTTTTAAAAGGCTTTGCTCAAACCAAATATCCACACTACGTTTGGTGCTACATTTCACTCAAAAATACCCAAGGTTCTTCATTTTCAGTTTTCAGATTGCTCAGCCTCGCTTCCTCAGGTACGTGGATCATCTCCGTTCTCTTTCATTATTTTCCTTCATAGTTTTCTTTAACATTTAGATTACATAGTATCATTTTACGTTCCGTCTAGTTTGTTGCTTACAATACCATAGTTTTATGCTTACAATATTACAATATGTTTTTCTACGTTTTTCGTTTTTTCCTTATTGAGAATATATGTTTTCGTCTATGTTTTTATTAGTTGGAGTCAGAATTTTCATAGGGTTGTTATACGATTTATCCGATCTAAGTTTTCACAGTGATGTTTTCATCTATGTTTTTATTACTCGATGGGTTAGAATTTTATACAATACTGTTATACGAATTTTCACCAATGCTTGCAATATATTACGTTTTATGCTTACAATACATTGTGCTTTATCAAATCTAAGTTATACGATCCTTTACTTCCTTAGTGCAAAGATGTTTTCATTGCAGTATTTGCAGTTTAATGAAAAAACAAATTGCTAAAAAAGTGACTATGCTATGACTATTTATTGAGGTGCAAAGTTTGTGTATTTTTTTTATCACAGATCAATATTCTTACTAACTTAGCCAACTTGACTTGTAAACAGTAGAGTAGATTAGGACTAGTGATCATTTTCTTTTCTTTTTTCCTATTTTAATAACATATTGTAGGATAGAAGATATTCCTTATGATTTTATTAAGATAATCACTTTATTTTCAATATATAAGAATTAATTTTAGCTTGAATTATTTTGCAGCTTGAAAAATGGCACCAAGAAGACGTGCTTCATCATCTTCACAAGCGGCTCAACAGCATTGTCTCTAGCTCAGCATCAAGTGTTGATTTACAAAAGACCAGTTGTTATTGAGCAAGTTGTTCGCTTGAGGGATTTCAACGACTTGAGTATGAAGGTCAGAGCATACAATCTAACTTTGAGGAGAGGGGATGGGCTCAGTTTCTCGAATCTACCGGTGATGTATACGTCGATCTTGTGCGTGACTTCTATACACAAGTTCTCACTGTTGATGCTAATATCGAGGCACTGACTATCCAAGTGAGGGGAGTCTTTTTCACATTATCTGCTAATATTATTGCTCAATTTATTAGATTACTGAGACCCTAGGTGCCAGCATACCCGACCGTTGGCCCTTGTTTGACATGACACCGGAAGAAGTGTGGAAGGAAGTGACGGGTGAAGATATGACTGTGCCATCTACATTGATATTCCATCGAGATCTGACGCCATTCTTCCGAATGCTTCATCTTATTATCGTTTGGGATGTGGCGCCGAAACATCACCGGTCCGAGCTCAGTTTCGAGTAGGATTCCTTCTCGTTATGGTTGCGCGTCGGACTCCGATTGATCTCCCAGCTCTTATTGTTCAGTAGATACTTCGAGATGCATGGTATACATCCGAAAGAGATGGTCTCCCACATGGCTTGCTGATCTCGCGCATGTTGGTAGCTGCTGGTGTTCCTATTTTGCCTGATGAGAAGATACGATCTCCAATTGGGCCATTATGTCGTAGTACGTTCAGTCGCAGTGCAACTCATCTTCCTCGTGCTGGAGCATATGTTGCTGGGATGTCGATCCAAATGAGGTTGCCATGGACGCGGACTACCTCCTCGTAGCCATCCCACACGACGAGGAGGAAGGTCCACTTATGAGGTTGGTCAGAGCTCCTCGAGCAAGGTCGAGTGTCCTCCATGGATAGACATGCTATTGGATGAGTTTACGATGCGGATGGATGAGAGATTTGAAAAGATTGAAGCGGAGATCCGTGAACTAAGGAAGGAGCGAGACACTTGATCATCTACTATCTTAGTATTTTGTGTGACACGTGATCAATTAGTGTTTTGAGTATGTTACGTCTTTTACTGTATGTTTTTATTATGACTATCTAGACATTTTAGTATTTCTGTATCGCACATTTTGGGATATTATGTATTGACATGCCTTTTTATGTTATTATGACTATTAAGACGTTTTAGTATTTCGGTATCAGACATTGTGAGATATTATGTATTCACATGCTCTTTATGTTACTATGATCACCCACTAGTGTTGGATTCATATTATAAGAAACTTTTTATGATCAATTAGATTATAAAGATATTATACATTGATTCTGTAATTGCAATATTTAAATCCAATACATTAGTCTATGAAAAAATTTGAAAACAAAAATATTATATATACATTATATATAGTAAACTTCTTGGGAGCATAAATGTATACATTTACTATATTTATATATATAGAGAGAGACATCTAACCATATGACTAAAGAACAATGCCACTATATTAATATTTTTTTAATTTTTCATATTTAAATCCACTATATTTTTTAACTTTAATATTTAAATCTACAATATTTGTTAAACAAAAAATAACTTCTATATTAATACATGAACGTAGTTTAATATAAGTAAATTAAACATGATTTTATCATTACAAAAATTTAACTTAGATTTAACTTAGTACTATACGGATTAATATGTTCACATGTATGTGTTCGAACGGATACATGTCGGTCGAACGAACGTACGACGCACCGTTTAACTTAATTTAGTTGCTCAAATGCAGTGTATAAAGTAATTAATATTCACGTTCGAACAAACTTACTCGTTCGAACAGGAGTCTCACGCACCGTTTCACTTAATTGCTTAAACGCACTGTGTAACTTAATAGCATTCCCGTTCGAACGGATGTGTATGGTGCGAACGAAAGTATCACGTACCGTTTCATTTGATTGCTTAAGCGCACCGTTTAACTTAATTGCATCAGCGTTCAAACGAAATGTTCCATTCGAATGAGGTTGTTCTTTAACATGTTTCTAAATGCACCGTTTAACTTAATTTCATTGTTCGAACGGACGTTAGAGGTGGTTCGAACGAAAGTGCCGGGAAGACAAAAAAAATGAGATGGGTTCTTCGGGATTTCTGAAACACGCAACCCATCTCACCTGAAGGAGAAAGTGCACCAGAGCTCTCTCCGTCGTCTGAAAACTCCAGTTTGAGTCTTCCATCTCCATTGAAGAGCATATTCTTGGAGTGAAAACCTTGGTAAGTGAACTGCTATTGACTTCCATTCTATATAGTTTTTGAATATTTCTTCTCGTTGATTTAAAAATGCAAACTTTTGAACGATTATACCCATTTCGGTTTGTAGTCGGCGGTAAGCTTTTGATTGCTGTAACTCTGGGCAAACAAAGGGGAAAGAACTATCAAGTGAGCTGAAGCATTTTATTTGCCTGTTATTTTGTTTTTTGTTCTGTACAATGGGTCACCCGTTTGAGTTCCTTTGCTCCTCGTATTCCTTTTATTTTTTTTTCCAGATCGTTTCCTTGTTGTTTTGTTCAATTATTTTTTCTTTATCTTGGTTTTTTTTTCTGATTTGGGAAAATGGAATACATATAGCTGACTTACGTAGAGATTTTCCTTACTATGCTATATAGCTCTTTGGTTTGTAGAACCTAACAACTGGATGAGGGAAAGGAAAAAGAACATACAAGAAGCAACAATGAGAATTAAAAGCTATTTTCTGGATCGTTTTAAATTACCAATCAATAGGCTATTGTTCTGCCAGTATCGTGGACATTCATGGCGTAAAGATAAGAAGTACTATTATATACAAAGGAGTTAGCTCCATACAAACCTCTTTTCATTCCAATTGCCCGGCCCTTCCTTTCATGGTTTTATGATTTGCATGAAATCAGACTTTAACGAGGTAAAGCATCGTGAAAATCTAAAAGAAGGTACATCAATTTCTTAATTACTTGATTGCAAGGTACAATTTCAATAAACATAAGATCAATCAAGAAATGCACATTAAAGATTATAGGACCTGTATGGCTCGACATCTAATACGAATATCATTAAATATTATATGAGCCTCTGAGTTTAATTGAAGCTACGCATTATAAATGATGCTATTGATTCAAGTTTAGAGAAAAGGGGAGGATTCTTGTAATTTTTTTGAAAAGATCAGTCATTGCCCTTGTTCAATTTCACAGTTAAATCACATGAAAAAATAATCAAAATGCTCCTCTAAAATAAAATTACTAAAAATATTGAAAATACTTTGGAAAATAAAAATAATATTTTCTAAATAAAAATATAAAAATTATATTGTATTTTTAGTTTTTTTTTGAATTTTTATTGAATGAACATTTTGATTGATCCACATGCTTTTCATTTGATTTAAGAACCAAATTAGAGGGCAAAGATGAATTGTTTTTAAAACTTATGATAGTTATCATTTCTGAAGGAAATAAAAGGAAGAGAGATTAAATACTTACCTTTTCGATTGGAAGAAACGTTATCATTTCTTGCCGTTGTTGGGAATTAAAAGCTTTTTTTCCTCTCTGCTTTTTGTTTTTTATTTATTCTTAATTTTCATAAAATCAAGTCAAACGGAATGACTTTTCTAGATATACCCTTTATTAACATTTTCTAGGGCCTCAAAATACTTGCTCCTTTTAAGTGTTTACTTTGTTCTTGGTTGTCTAAGTCATTGAAGGAAGTTAATTACTTGATGTTTCTTTAATGATTATGTTAAATGATTTTGCATATCTTGATGTATGGTTTGCATGTATCATATTAGCCTTAGACCCGTTTAACAATTATTGTATGACATGACCAAGAATGTCATACAGTAATTCTTGAATTGTCCAAGTTTGGACAGTTTGAGATTATACACTCTGTATTACATGCAATTGACTGATGTTATCTTTCATCTCGTGATATAGAGATTTCGGTAGGATCTTCCTTTTGTTCTCTGGGTATATCGGTACTAAGTCGTTGTGAATTGTCAACATAGTCGACAATTCACAATGACTTAGTACAACGCATATACTTGGAGAACTATAGGGAGATGCTGCCGAAATTTCTACCGAGGTGAAGGATAACATCACTCATTTGCAATGCAATACAGAGCGTATAATCTTGAATGGGATAGGACCAACTACCTTTTAGCAAGTACATGAAAGTCATATTGCATGTCTTAGTAAGTTTTGTTATTTGTTGTGTTTTTTAAGGGTGAGAAAGATGGATAAGAGTTGGATGAATGAAACGAATCGATTCAAGAAGAGGTATTTAGAAGGGGTAAAACAGTTCATGATTATGGCAAGTGGATGTGTGGATGACAAGAATGAGATTAGGTGCCCTTGTCAGCATGTATGAACGTATACTTTCAGGAAGTGAGGAAAGTTGACGCAAGAATCCAGGTTCTGAGCGTTTTTCAAAGTTAGCATTCACGGTACGATTGATGCACATAAAGACCCTACACAATATGAGTATTGCAGCATTTAATATGGTGTTAGATTTGATTAAAGAAGCTCTTCCAGAAGGAGAGACCCTCCTAAATCATATAGGGAGGCAAGAACATTAAATCGGGGTTTAGGTCTGATTATATACCCATACATGCATGCGTGAATGATTGTATTTTGTTTTGGAAGGAAACAGAAAAGTTAGAAGTGTGCCCTGTATGTGGTGAATCTAGATGGGTCAATAGTGCAACAAAACGGAAGAAAGTTCCTAAGAAAGTTTTGCGTCATTTCCCATTAATACCAAGATTGCAAAACTATTTACTTCAAAGAAGACGGCTGAGGACATGAGATGGCATAGGGAGAAACGGATCCTAGATGAAGACAATTTGAGGCATCGGCAGACTCGTTGGCATGGAAAGAGTTTGATAAGGAACATGAATGGTTTGGACGGGAAGCTCCAATGTTCATCTTGGATTAGCCTCCGTGGATTTAATCCATTTGGCAACATGATTACGAGTTATAGCATGTGGCCAGTGGTGCTTATGCCATACAATTTGCCACCTTGGAAGTGCATGAAGGATCCATTCTTTATGATGACGTTACTTATTCCCAGACCAAGATCTCCAGGAAACGATATTGATGTTTACAACCTTTGGTGGAAGAGTTGAAAATATTATGGTCGAAGGTGTTCGTACATTTGATGCGTCAACATCTAATTATTTTCAAATGCATGCAGCAGTAATGTGGACTATCAATGATTTTTCAGCGTACGGTAATTTATCTGGGTGGAGTACGAAGGGAAAATTGGCATGTCCGGCGTGTAACCAATCTACTGCTTCTAAATATCTTCGACACGGTAGAAAGATGTGCTACATGGGTCATCGTCGTTATTTACCAATGGATCACAGTTGGAGGAAGAATCGAACAATGTTTGATGGTGAAGAAAAGTATGGGCTACCACCAAGTGAATTGTCAGGTGGGGATATATTAATGCAGTTGACGAGGGTAGGACCAGTACAGTTTGGTAAAGCTTTGAAGAAGAGAAAACGTACTGAGGAGGACTTGAATTGGACAAAGAAGAGTATCTTTTTTGAGTTACCATACTGATCAACTTTGAAAGTGCACCACAATTTAGATGTTATGCATATTGAGAAAAATATATGTGAAATATTATCGGAACATTGTTGAATATCGAAGGTAAGACGAAAGATACAGTGAACTCTCGGAAAGATTTAGCTATTATGAAGGTGAAGAGAGATTTACATCTACAACCTTGTGGTCAATCCTATGTTATGCCGCATGCATGTTATACTTTAACAAAGAAAGAGAGGTTGAATTTTGTAATTGGGTGAGAAATGTAAAGTTTCCAGATGGGTATGCTTCTAATATCTCTTGTGTAAAAGAGAAGGAAGGTAAAATCACCGGAATGAAAAGCCATGATTGTCACGTATTTCTACAGCGTCTGCTTCCGGTTGCCATTCGTGGTTATTTGACCAAAGATGTTCGGGTTGCAATAACGAGCTGAGCCTATTTTTCAGGGATTTGTGTTCACGTACATTGAATATGGATGTCTTGAGGCGTTTGGACGAAGATATTGGCATGATCCTTGTGTAAGTTGGAGAGAATATTTCCACCATCATTCTTTGATGTAATGGTTCATTTGGCTGTCCACCTTCCTCATGAAGCTATCCTCGCTGGCCCAGTACAATCGGTGGATGTATCTGATGGAGCGGTTTTTGGGGAGACTTAAACGATTTGCACGCAATAAAGCACGCGCAGAGGGGTCAATCGCCGAGGCATATGTGGATTACGAGTGTCTGACGTTCTGTTCTATGTATCTTGGTGGTGTTGAGACACGTTTTAACAGAGGGGACAGAAATATTGTTGGAGTTCATGAGCATCTAATACGTGATAAGTTTAGTATTTTTTCACAAGATGTCAGGCCATTAGGAGCTGAAGCAGGGTATGATTTGTTAGGAGCAGAGTTCAGAAAAGCTAGATGGTACGTGTTGAACAATTGCTCTGAGATTGATGCATACCTAAGTAAGTTCTCAATTATATTTCATATTGACTTGTTTAGTTTTCAATTTCTTTACGTATGTTTTTATTGATTAATGTATAACTATAGTGAGCATATTGACATTCTAAAGAGACAAAGTTCAACCAATGTCGAGAGTCAGCATGAGGAAGAGTTTCCAGAGTGGTTTAAGAAACGTGTATGAATTCTTAACTAAGAATACATTTATTCCGTTTATATTTATTATTTCGTACGATTTGTTTGTCATGTACTATTAATATGTTTTGCTTTCATATTTATAGATTAACAACTTATGTGATGAAAATCCCTCGCAATGTGAATGATGATTTATATGCATTAGCATGTGGTCCTAATGAACGTGCTAAAGATACTCTGATGTATCGTTGGAGGGTTAGGTACCACACTACTGACCGAGAACAATGCCGTAAAACTCAAAATAGTGGAGTGGTTGTTCCGGGAGATCACGATGGGAAAGATATTGATTTTTACGGTGTAGTATTGGATATCTTTGCATTACGATATTTACGAGGGAATATCGTGTACTGTTCAAGTGTGATTGGTGGGATGTGGAAAAACTTTGAATATCACTTAGTTAAATATTTTACTGTCTCACTAGGTCAATATGGTCAATTCATTATGAGATTTTGAGTAAGTGTTTTCTATACAACATTGGGATGCGTAGTTATCTAAGAAGTGTGAGTTTGGCTTTTCAGTGCTTCTCATCTTTATACCTGTCATAGGCAAGTCTCATTTTCGGTTTCTAAAAGAGATCACCCTCCTCTTCTAGTACAAACTCTTGATCCTTGAAGCATATCAAGAATGGATCCTTTCAGCAATAGGTAGATTTCGAGTGATTTGATCTATAGAAATGATGTCGAGCGCGAAACTGTAGATGCTATCGATCGTAAGTTGTTGAAATTTTACAAGAAATTACCACCGATGAGTAAGGTAATTTCTGTATCCCTTTTTTACTTTAAGTGATTCTACGATCCTGGTGCAACATAGTCTACAGGAGTTCAGTTAGGGTGCGCTAAATCTCACAAGGGTAGGCCGAGTATGTTATAATACGTTCGGATGTAATGCAATTAGCACCATTTTAGCGGCTTTCCCAACTACACTTGAGTTCCAAGTCATGAAGGACATCCCAAAGTGGGAAGTAACTTGCCGTCACCATCATACAGACATTATCTCTTAATCACTCCATTCTAAGCATTAGGTATGTAAAAAATAAATCCGAGGTGTCTTGTTTAATTACTATCCCTTTTGAGGCTATCGAGATCAATTCGGAAATACAGAAAAGGTTCTATACATTACACACCTTTCCGAAGTTCGTCTGATGAACCATTAAGATCGCATCATCTATTCCAGACATCTCCTCTCCAAGAATTGTGAAAATAAACTCCCGATGAAGCATGCATCCCGAGGATTACGCTTTCCCACCAAATAGGTAAATAAACCAAGAGAATTGCGGTGGAAAGAAAAAATTAGTAGTAGGTATTACATAATTTTATTGCCATGGAGCGGCGGAATTTTCTTTCGTTTGACCAAATGTAATTGTGATCAGCTCGTGAAAGAGATCTCCATGGAAGTAGAAATTGCAACTGCAGGAGACATATAGTACACGCATTATAAAAAAAATGGCGAAGAGCGTTATGACTGATGCCTAGAGAAAATCGTAAATTTCGGATGTATAGATGAATCTATCTATGTTATAAATGAGAATAGAATAGTTTTCTATCGTAATCGAAGTGACGTGTGGACATCGGTTCCAACGTGTTCTATAGAGATCAGTCACCAGAACGTAATCGTTGAAACCCTGAAGTCCTCAAGGACAAGATCAACTATGATGTGAGAGTTTGGGTCGCATATCCCTGCCTCATCCTCTTCATAAAAGGGATCCCAACCTTGTTCGTGAGTTAGGATGCTAGCTGGACAAGAAAGCGAGTTTCTTAATTGGTTAAAGCAGAAACAGAAGGCTTAGAACAAATTCAATAGCAACGTCAACTATTTAAGGAGTGCGCATAGGTAGGATTTCATTGGCAAATTGTATAACTTCATTGGAGTTTTGGTGATTGTTCCATAGTTTTTGGTATTGTTCATGTTTTGGATTAAGTTTGAATGTTGTGAAGCTTTAAACTTGCATAGATAAAGTTGAAGATAATTATGAATCTTCGTACAACTTTGCTATTTTTTTTACTTCATCTTACATTTGTGTATTGAGATATTTGCAGTTGTGCTGAGCGAGAAGGAAGAAGAGTCTTTGATCAATATTGTTTTGGTTGAGAGAAATATTTGATGAGTGTGTTGGAAAATGAGAGATTCTTAAGAGTCAAAAAGAGAGAATATTCGAAGTTGCCGAGATATATTGACCGATATTTGAAGATCGATATTTCATTTTTCTTAAGATTACACTTTCGAATGCAACTTCAAGACGATCTTTCTGAACAAATGATCTTTAAAAAACAGAACCAATGGTTCGAACACCAAACATACTTCGAATGAGTTCCAGTTCGATCATTCAAACCAGCAGAATTCATGATGATAGTGTTGAATTTCTCATTCGAATACGCATAGAGTTCGAACTAAAGTAAACTTATGAATGAAGTAAATGATCGTTGCCAAATATGTCAAGGTAATTGCGATGAGAATATTCATCACAAATACGTTCGTTCGATGGGTAATAGCGTTCAAACGAGAATTAGTGACGACAATGTCATACTAGAAAGTGTAACTTTGTGGGCTGGCCATTATTTTTCAGCGACGAAAATATCACCCTTCAGCAGCGATATTTTTCGTCATTGAAAGTGACATTTTCAGAGACGAAATACATTTCGCCGCTGAAGATGACTTTTTTGCATCCACATGAAATTTCATCGTTGCTGACTTTCAGCGACAGCGTTTCAGCGAAAATGGCGACGAAAAATCGCCACTGATAATTAGCGACGAAATTCCTACCTTCAGAGACGAAAATTTTCTTGCCATTGAAGGTGAAATACTGTTTTGTGAGACTCCGCGAGGAAGTTCTCCTTGCTGGGGAAGACTGGCCATACGATCCAGAAAGGAAAGAGATGAGAACCAAGAGGAAAGGCACAAACGTGACATATTAGCTGCGGAAAAAATAAAGGAAGTAGCCATTCAATAAAGCAAGGGTCTATGAAGTGGCACGCCCTTCCGTTAGGGCAAGACACGGAGTCCCAATTGGGGGCTCTTTTATCAAAAAAAAAATTAAGGACTCAAATTTAGAAAAATTAAATCACAGGGCTAAAAAATAAATGGGTGAAAATCCAAGAACTAAAATGCTATTTTTCATAAAATATAATATAATTAATAACGAAAATATATGCACGAAAGCCTCACAAGACTAGACTAAGGTGGGCTTAGAGTACTTCCATCACGTACACATCAAAGGTACTTGACCAAACCTCGCTTTATTTGTCTCTCCAGTCCCGAGCGGCCGAGAGGTACTCTATATTCTTATTCTATCGATCAACAACATACTTTTGCACAGGCCGGGGATCAACAAAAAAAAGGGTGTTCGTCATTGTTGCCCGGAGGCTCATAGTCGCAGATGATAAAATTCCCCCCCGTGTTACAGAAAACCCTCGCGCACCCAACACAGACGGTATCGCGCCATATCACCTGAGTGTAGTGCCGGTACTCACCACCAACACACGAGTTGGATAAATATCATAGAACTTCCTCTCATCGACCCACAGATTGACTCCCTCTACCGCAATAGTGCTATTCATACCTCCAGCAATGTTTTCTGAATAGGGCCCCATTGAGTGCAGTCGTTGATCCTCTTCTTAGCATAAGTCAGAGCATAGGCTGCAAGTTTGTCGTCCCAAGTCATTGGACCAACACCAACTCATCAGGCACGGGCTTTGTTGAGTGCATCGAGAAAGTCTTTGATGGAGTTTTGGGCAAGCAAGCCGTCTCTAAGATAAACTTGGCCTTAGGCGAAATTATAGAAATAGGCTTTTTATAATAAATTATAAATTATTATATAAAAATATAAAATATAATAAATTTTTTAAAAATTATTCTTCTTGCTTCTTGAGATGTAAAAATTATTTGATTCGTATTTTTTTTAAACATATTAGATATCTCGAAATTATTTTAAATTGTGATAACTACAATAATATTTAAAATAAGTTGGAAGTCATTTTATTATGCTTTTCTTTGCATTAAATGAGGATTTCAAAAAGTTTAATGGATATTTTGAGACTTATTTTTTCTTTGTTAAGTTAAAATATTTAAATTGGGGGCCTATAACCTATTAAATATTAAGTAAAAAGAAGTTGGGGGCCTTAGGCAACCGGGCTGCCTATATTCAGAGACGCCCCTGTGGGCGAGGCAAACATGATGACACAGGTGTGGTCAGGACAGAAGATCGAGATTGAAATTAAATTATGGAATGATTCACGAAGGTTTTCTATTCGAGCTATATGCTTGTTGGAAAGCTTATGAGTCTAGTTTCAACGCATCAAACGGAGTACAATTTGGAGTTTTCTAGACAAAGTTATGATTAAATTACTCCAAGGAGGTCAGGCTGGCAGCTAATTCCGAGGTCCAGCGAATTTTGGACGAGTTTGCTATTTTTAACTTGTTCTTTTGGATTTTCAACATGTCTTTTCATTTCCCTAAGAGTCTTTTATGTCTCAATTAATATTTTGGAAGATGTATTTTCATTTACTCATGCTTGGAGGGTTGTTCCAAGCTTGCTTTTAAACCCTTCTCTTGTAGTGGAAAGAGAACAGAGATTTTTGAGTGTTTATACAACTTGAGCCTTAGGCTACTTTGAAGAAGGATTTCTTCTACAAACTCTTATCCTTCGGTGGATTCCAATAGGTGGCGAGTTCTTGCTCTGTATCCCGTGTTGGATTACATTGGGTGGTGATTTCTGTATCCCTTTGTGTTCTACTTGGGTGGTGAGCTTATCTATCCGAGTATGTGAGTTAGAGTGCATTTTTGAGTGCTTTCCGACGTTCCCACAAACATCCCGAGATACCCATACATTATCCCGACGTCTCATTACTATCCCGAGTGTCTATCTATCCTTAAGGTCCCCATTACTATCTCCGAGGTCCTCATTACTATCTCCGCCTGAGATATCACTATAAATGTTGACTCTCCGATGAAGTCTCATTACTTCTTCCCAACCCGCTTGAGTTTCTTTCCGAGGTCAGAAATTTGGTTGCCATCCCGGTATCGGTCGTCACAACCGTGCCCCCTTCAAGTGTCGGCAAAATTCTTGAATAGCGTCAAGAGGAATTCGGATTTCTCCGCCTAGTTTTTGAGCCTTTGGACAGATGAGCCTGGTTCTGTCGAGAGAGAGGTCCCCATTACTATAATTTCTCTCATTCGAGGTAGGTGTCCCGCGCTTTCCCCGGTTAATCCCGGTATCAAGTGGTATCAGAGCTTTTGGTTGTCATGGCGGGTGTCGTCTCGTGGGCCAAATGTTGACTCTCCTCCAGCTCGTGAAAGAGATCTCCATGAAGTTGAAATTGCAGATCTAAGAAGACAATTACAACAACTTCAGCAACGTCTTGAGCATTATGAGCCTTTTGGTTCTCATCATGATTCGGATGGTGAATCTTCTCATCATGAGAATGAGAATCCTTTCTATCGTGAATCGAAGTGAAGCATCATCGGAGGAACATGTTCATCATCATCGTCGACGTAATCAAAGAAACCCTGAAGTTCAACGAGATCAACTAGATGTGAGAGTTGATATCCCCGAGTTCGAAGGAAGGATGCAGCCGGACGAGTTTCTTGATTGGTTACATTCGGTGGAGCGGATCTTTGATTATAAGGAGGTGCCGGAAGAAAGAAAGGTGAAGCTTGTTGCATTGAGATTGAAGAAATATGCTTCTCTATGGTGGGAGAATCTAAAGAAGCAGCGTGCTCGAGAAGGAAGAAGTCGTATTGCTACATGGGAAAAGATGAGAAAAGTTCTTAAGCAAAAATTTTTGCCGGATAATTACCGACAAGATATTTTTCTTAAGTTCCATAATTTCAAGCAAAAGGATCTTTCGGTGGAAGAATATACTACTGAGTTCGATCATCTCATAATGAAGTGTGATGTGGCGGAGCCGGAAGAACAAACTATCGCTCGCTATCTTGGTGGGCTAAGGGGGGAGATTGGCAATATTGTCCAATTACAACCGTATTGGACTTACAATGATGTTGTGAAGCTAGCAATAAAGGTGGAAAAGCAACAAAAGGAGGCTCATGGAAGTAGACCACGATTTGGAGCAAAGGAAGGTCATTCCAACCGAGGGAGCTCTTTAGTTCCTAAAGTTTCAACACCAAAGTTTGCAGCAAACAAAGCGACTCCTCAACTCCCGAAGAATGAAGGAGGACCGAGTTCAATTCGCCAAAATCCTAATTCTCGCAAGTGCTTCAAATGCCAAGGATTTGGTCATATTGCCTCTGATTGTCCAAACCGCAAAGTGGTGACTCTTATTGAAGAAGAATGGATGGACGAAGGCAATGAAGAAGAACCAATGGAGGAAGATGTAGAAAACAAGGAAGACGAAGATGTCACTTATGCCGACATTGGAGAATCACTTGTTGTTCGAAGAAGTTTGAGTTCAGTCTATGAAGATTGTGATGAATGGCTACGGAAAAACATCTTTCAAACAAGATGCACTTCCCATGGCAAAGTTTGTGATATTATCATTGATGGTGGAAGTTGTGAGAACGTGGTGGCTGAAGACATGGTGAAGAAGCTGAAACTTAAGACACAACCTCATCCTCAACCTTACAAGCTTACGTGGTTTCGAAAAGGAAACGAGGTGAAGGTAAACCAACGCACTCTTGTTCAATTTTCTATTGGCAAGAATTACAAAGATGAAGTATTATGTGATGTTGTGCCTATGGATGCTTGCCATTTACTTCTTGGTAGACCATGGCAATATGATAGGAAAGCTATTCATGACGGTTTCAAGAATACTTATGAGTTTGTCAAAGATGGAGTAAGGATCATTTTGGTCCTTTGCGTTTGGAAAGATTCCCCAAACCTTATAAAGGAGAGGGAAATAATTTACTCTCTATATGTGATGTTGAGAAGGAATTATGTGTTCTAACGAAGTTTGTGCTCTTGTGGTGATGGAAGAAAATGAAGAAGTGAATGAACCACCTCTTATTATGCAATCTCTTCTTGAAGAATTCCTTGATGTCATTCCCGAAGAAATTCCATATGGTCTCCCTCCTATGAGAGACATTCAACATTGCATTGATCTTGTACCGGGTTCCATCATTCCAAACAAAGCAGCCTATAGGATGAGTCCTAAGGAGAATGAAGAATTGCAAAGGCAAGTTGGGGAGCTTTTGGCTAAAGGCTTGGTGAAAGAAAGCATGAGTCCTTGTGCTGTCCCCGCACTTCTTGTACCAAAGAAGGATGGAACATGGCGGATGTGTGTTGATAGTAGAGCGGTGAACAAGATTACCATCAAATATCATTTTCCTATTCCTCACCTTGATGATCTTCTTGACCAACTTCATGGTGCTTCTATCTTTTCGAAGATAGATCTTCGAAGTGGTTATCATCAAATTCGAATGAGGCCGGGGGATGAATGGAAGACCGCTTTCAAAACTCGAGATGGTCTTTATGAGTGGATGGTTATGCCTTTTGGGCTTTTAGGCTCAAAAATTTTTATGAATCATGTCTTTAAATTGGGCATTTTATTGTTGTCTACTTTGATGATATCTTGGTGTACAACAAGCATAAGGAGCAACACTTGGAACATCTTCGGCAAGTGTTCACAACTCTACGGGAGCAAAAGTTGTTTGCAAATTTGAAGAAATGTCATTTCTTTACTGAGAGCCTTATCTTTTTAGGCTATGTGGTGTCTAGTGAAGGGATAAAAGTGGATCCTAGCAAGATTGAAGCAATCACGACTTGGCCTATACCAAGGTCGATTCATGATATTCGAAGCTTTCATGGTCTTGCATCATTTTATCAAAGATTCATCAAAGGATTCAGCTCTATCATTGCACCCATCACCGAGTGCTTGAAGGGAGGTATTTTCAAGTGGACTAGTGAAGCCGAGAAGAGTTTTGAAGTTATCAAGAGAAAGATGACGGAAGCTCCAATCCTGTCCTTGCCAAATTTTGACATTTTGTTCGAAGTTGATTGTGACGCTTCTAATGTTGGCATTGGTGCAGTACTTAGCCAAGAAGGAAAGCCTATTGCCTTCTTTAGTGAAAAGTTGAGTGAGTCTCGCAAGAAATACTCGACTTATGACAAAGAATTTTATGCTATTGTTCGAGCCTTGCATCATTGGAGTCATTATCTCCTTCCTAAGGAGTTCATCTTGTTCTCGGATCACGAGGCCTTGAAGTATTTGAATAGCCAACAAAAACTCAATTCCCGACATGCCAAATGGAGTGAGTTTTTACAATCATTTTCCTTTGTTCTCAAGCATAAGGCGGGTGTTCAAAATCAAGTGGCTGATGCTTTGAGTCGTCGACATTCCTTGCTTTCTACTATGCAAGTTAATGTCTTAGGCTTTGAAGTGGTGAAAGAGCTTTACAAGGAGGATCCCTACTTTGCCAAGGTATGGGAAGAATGTTCTAAGGGTCCTTATCACTCATTTTTATTACAAAATGGTTATCTTTTCAAAGGCAATCAGTTGTGTATTCCACAATGCTCTTTGAGGAATGTCATTATCATTGAAGCTCATGGTGGTGGACTTGCTGGTCACTTTGGTAGAGATAAAACTCTTTCTCTTATCAAAGAAAATTCTATTGGCCAAAAATGGAGCGAGATGTTATGAGACATGTGGAGCGATGTAGAATTTGTCACATTGCCAAGAGTCATGGCCAAAATACTGGGTTATACACTCCACTTCCAATTCCTAATTCACCTTGGGAAGATGTAAGTATGGATTTTGTTGTGGGTTTGCCAAAGACTCAAAGGAACAAAGATTCAGTTATGGTGGTTGTTGATCGCTATTCAAAGATGGCGCATTTTGTTCCTTGTAGCAAGACTCTTGATGCTTCTCATGTGGCGGATCTCTATTTTTGAGAAGTTGTTAAGCTGCATGGAATTCCAAAGACTATCACATCGGATCGAGATACGAAGTTCATGAGTCATTTTTGGCGTACTCTGTGGAGGAAGCTTGGAACTAACCTGCAATTTAGTTCAACTTGTCATCCTCAAACCGATGGACAAACTGAAGTTGTCAATCGAAGCTTGGGAAATTTATTGCGGAGCTTTGTTGGTAAGAATATTCGTCAATGGGATTTAATTCTTGCACAAGCCGAGTTTGCTTATAATCGGTCCACTAGTCAAACTACGGGTTGTAGTCCATTTGAGATTGTCTATGGTCAGAATCCTATTAGTCCTTTGGACTTGGCTCCACTTCCTACTACTCATCAATTTAGTGGTGATGCCGAGGAGAGAGTGAAGAACATTAAGAAGTTGCATGAACAAGTTCGAGATCGGATTCTCAAGCAAACTGAGAAGTACAAGAAGCAAGCCAACAAGCACCGAAAGCAAGCAATTTTCAAAGAAGGTGATTTGGTGTGGATTCATCTAAGGAAAGAACGTTTTCCGGGAGGAAGACATGCTAAGCTTAGACCTAGAGCCGATGGTCCATTCAAAGTGCTTCAATGCATTGGTGATAATGCGTATAAAATTGAACTTCCAGGGGAATATGGAGTTTCAGCAACCTTTAATGTTCTGACCTTCCCCATATCATGAAGAAGAAGATGAAGAGTTAGCCTCGAGGTCGAGTCTTTTCCAACCAAGGGAGCATGACACAGGTGTGGTCAGCACAAAGGTCGAAATTGAAATTAAAGAAGATGAAGAGATGAGGGGGTTTTCCAACTGACTGTGGTTTTCCTACAAAGTCTAGTTTCAACGCATCAAACGGCGTACAATTTGGAGTTTTCTAGACGAAGTTATGGTTAAATTACTCCAAGGAGGTCAGGCTGGCAGCTAATTCCGAGGTCTAGCGAATTTTGGACGAGTTTGCTATTTTTAGCTTGTTCTTTTGGATTTTCAAATGTCTTTTCATTTCCCTAAGAGTCTTTTATGTCTTTCAAATTTAACTTTACTCATGCTTGGAGGGTTGTTCCAAGCTTTGCTATTTAAACCCCTCTCTTGTAGTGGAAGAACAGAGATTTTGAGTGTTTATACAACTTGAGCCTTAGGCTACTTTGAAGAAGGATTTCTTCTACAAACTCTTATCCTTCGTGGATTCCAATAGGTGGCGAGTTCTTGCTCTGTATCCCGTGTTGGATTACATTGGGTGGTGATTTCTGTATCCCTTTGTGTTCTACTTGGGTGGTGAGCTTATCTATCCGAGTGTGTGAGTTAGAGTGCATTTTTGAGTGCTTTCCCGACATTCCCACAAACATCCCGAGATACCCATACATTATCCCGACGTCTCATTACTATCCCGAGGTGTCTATCTATCCCGGGTTATCACTTCCCGAGGTCCCCATTACTATCTCCGAGGTGTCCCGTGCTTTCCCCAGTTAAACCCGGTATCACATGAGTTAGGCTGGCTAATATTCCTACAATATATGGCTAGAAAAGCCTTGGATCTCATTTTCAAGGCAGCTCCGGTCATAAGATTTTCGTTTCTTTGTGGAAATGGATATATGATTTTGGGGTATTTATAGCCTTTCTTTAGCTTTTGGTGTTCACAGACAGGGGTTAGTAAACATATGGTATCTCCCTAATTTGCTCCATTTGATCTACAATTTGAGACTGTTTCACATCTCTAATTATAGATAATTGGCTTTTCTCGAGAGTATTAATTAAGCTATTTAAATAATGATTCGGAGGTACCTAAACTAACTAGCTTAATAGTTTACATTATCTCTTTTTAATTGAGGAGCAAGAAACCATTTGTCTCCCATTCCAAAATTTTGGCATAATAAAGTAATTACAATATAATCTCTCTCCTATTCAATCATTCATTTTCATTATAATAAATATAAAAAAATTTATTAAAAGCATCTCTATTTTCACTTTTTCACTAATTTCAATGTCAAAATTTAAGAAAAATGGCATTTTAGTCCTTGAGTTTTATCCACTCTCATTTTTTAGTCCCTAGATTTTATTTTTTCAGATTTTGGTCCTTTGGTTTGTATTTTTTGAAGAAAAAGCCCTTTCGTCATGACTCCGTCTATTTTCCTAACGAATGGTCACATCAGCTGACAACTCAGCTATCCGCACCGTTTTTAAAAACATTTCATTTCACCCCCTCCCCTTCTTCTTCTTCTTTCTTCCTTCTTCCGCCTCTTGACAGCTGAAATAATGATGTAAACGACACCACTATTTCCACCAGCCATGCTCACTCTGACGCCCAGAGGAGGATGACTTCTTCTTTTCTTTTCTTTGTTTTTTTCCTGGGCAAAAGGGTAAAGAACCCTACAAAGCAGAAAAGAAGTTCGAAGAATGCACTAACAAGAGTGCAGTAGGCGAAGAAAGAGAAATAAAACCAAAGCAACTATGTGCGGCAGCCCATTTAGCAATAAGGTGGGGAAGTTGGTTCCGTTCCCTGGGCACCCAAGCAAGCGAGCACTCAACCAAGGATGAGAAAAACTCCCGCAAAGTCCTCATGGTCTCAGCTAACAACGGGCCCGCCGAAAGACCCAAATCCTGCACCAGCTGAGTGAGAAAAAGGCAATCAGATACAAAATCAATAGTCGTCCGGCCATTCCTGAATGTCAATAGCAGCCACAAGCGCTAAAGCTTCTCCGACCATAGAATTGATGCAGGGACATCGCTCCGTGTAAACTAATCAGAGGGAGCCACCGAGTCTAAAAAAAGAGACAGCTAAGATAGCTATTTGGTCACGAAAGGCAACATCGGTACACTACATTTCAGACGTCCCTCAGAAGGGTAACATCCGTCATATCGCGCCAGGGTTGCCATAGTAGACGGCGCTTGTAGATGTCCACAAAATCTGCGACGATCATTTTGTAGTGGAGACGTCAAAATCCTCGACTTCTTCCTTTTAGTTAATGAAATAACTAGTTTTGAGAAAATGAGTATATTGATTGATGGAATAATATATGGTCGGCCCAATACTATAAAGAGTTTGGGCTCAATAACATCCATAACCATCTCTATAGCCCATTAAGGACATAAAACCTATGTGGGGTCCCCTGAGGTCCCACCCTCATACATATTCAGAAAAGATCTAGTTTTTAACTTATCATCAATTGAATAAAGATAAGATATCCCCCCATAAGGGAGGCTAGCTCTCATATTTCTAATTGGATTAAGAGTCCTAACTACCCGAGTAGTTCATTCATGGTACAATTGCACTTCTTCGGGCTTATAAAAGGTAGGGTACACCCCATTAATGGAGAAATTGAGATTACTAGCTCTTATATAATTATTTTATAATCTCTGACTTAGGCATCGAAGACTCCCCTTTGACACCACCCCATTTCTCTTTTATAGATTCAGGCTCGCTGATCGTTCTATTATTTGGTGATTTTTTACATGCACTGGATGTTACCTTGCACTTGATGGCGCTGCTATAAGGTTGGTGTTCAAAAAAACTCTTCAATTGTTGGGTTGGGTTAAGATTTCAATACCTACGGAAGAAATTCAAGTCTAATCTCATGAGTACGAAGAGTTGTGTTTTTGGGTTGATTCTCTAATAGTAAAAAGCTTGCATTTGTAGTGTATGCTTTTTGTGGTATCTACGAACTGCCTTTGTTTATTAAAGGAATTTCAAGGAAAAGTATGGCATGCCAAAAGCTCCTACAACTCGATTCACTTTCCTCTTCTCTCTTAGGCTTGGCCTGATCCCCCCCCTCCCTCTCCTTTTTTGTTCTTTCTTTGGTGGGAACAGAAAAATTAATAGCAATGCCACCTAGTGAAATTTTGAATCATTCTCCATCTGTTGTCATGACAGAAGCTTGACATCAAAAGGATAGTTCAGCCCAAGTTAGAAATCGACTTCACACCTACATTCATGATGTGAGAAATAATGGTGTTTTTTCTGGGCTTCAAGATATTTGATGTCTTATTGTGAAGATGGTTGAGACAAGAAATAATATTATATTTCCATTGGTTTATCTCCTTATTAATTGAGTTGGCATTGGTCTTACCAGTTGCAACTGCAATCATTGAGAGAGAGTTCTCTGCGATGAATCTTATCAAGACTGACTTGCATAATAAGATGAGAGATAAGTAGAAAAATGATAACATGGCAGTATACATCAAGAGGAAAATTTTTGAAACAATTGAGAATGAAGCTATTTTGCAACGTTTTCAGAATATGGAAACCATAGGATCCAATTGTCATTTCTCAGTCTCAGCAAATAGTATAGTACGTGTATTTCAATATTTTTAATGCTTTTAGTTCTTAATTTTCAATATTTTAACTCTAAAACATTTTTGCATTACATAGAAAAAGAAAGTTTTTATCATTTCACCTTAGAAGTTCGCCCCCTTCAAATTGGATCCTAGTTCCACCGTTGGATTGTATCAACAACCAATTACATAAAAAAAAAAAAAAAAATGTCTCATAGTAGACATTGTCCAACTTACATATTATTTTGCTCAGCAGACAATTAAAGGGGCAACTGCAGCCATCTCCACTTCATCATAGACAACACGAAATTTCCACATCTAAGCCTAGACTCGCCGTCGTGTCAATTATATATGATTGATCCGATAGTGGGATACTCTTCCACCGATTATCACTTGATATAGAGCTGCATTCAACAATTATAGAGTAAAGTGGGGTCATATAAAATAGTGATATATAATCAGATAATGTAAGTATTATCTAACAACTAACACATTGACAACGCAGAAGAAGTAAACATGGCCCCATGTAGTGCCAGCACTCAATCTGTTTATACAAGATAGGAAAAATAAGGCCCAAAATCGAAAACACTATTACCCTTCAGAATATAGTTGAATTAATATGGACTTTAACTAGGCTAAGAATAGTCCAACTATTAAATATGGGATGGAAATAAATGAGCTCCGATGACATGAGAAAAACCAAAACATTTGTCAAAATCTACTATATATTTTCTGTATAGTCCGGATGGTCCATTCGTCATCTGCATAGACCAGAGCTCTGGGGCAGGCTCTGCCTTGAGCTATAATAAATTTGGACTTTTCAAGCATTGTTCTGGACTAAAAAACCTGTATACTCCGGCCAGTTCTTGGGTGTATCCAACCCCGTGTTCATGGCAAATCATGTAGTGTCTGTGTGTCATTCTCACAAACAGTAGGTCCTTTTCAAAAATCAGAAGCAACACTTAAGTTAACAATATGCAAAGAACTCAGAGTTAGGGGTGGAAATAAACTCATCGAGAAAAATAATCTTCAATTTAAGAAACACAAGAACATGTAGGAGCGGGATTGCTATGACTATCCCAGGAATGCTATCCCCACATGGTGTGTGTAAGCCAAAATAACCATGCCTCTATGAATTTTCAAGGGATAGATCAGTTACCGCAAATGGTTTAAGCCTCTCCAAATTTGAACAGGGACCTCATGCTAACTGCAAAATGGGGGCAAAACTTATTCCAAAATCATGGCTCCTTCGCATGTAAACCTTTTAGGTAATTCTCTTTGTGCTTCAAAAATGACCCCATCAGCTCTATGGGGTAAGTGGTAAGTGTATTAAAGTAAATTAAAATATACAAGGTTGCTGGCTAGGGAAAGGTCCCAGCTATAGAGTTCACCAATAACCCAACATAGTAGAGCTACACAACCTAATCTCAAACTGACCTAGGTACAGATAGGACACTCTCTTAGATATTTAGGCACAAATAGGGCTGTTCAAAGCCATTGGTAAAATCCAGTGGCACCGGCACTGGGTTCCCGGTACCTTAATCGGGGTGCCCGGTGCCCGTATTTTTAGAATTTTTCCCGGTTTTACCCGGAATGGGTACTGGAATTACAAGTTTAAATTTTTTTATATTTTTATAATTTTTTTTTATATCAAACGATGTCTTCTCCAAGTCATCCCCCTTTCAATTCTCTTCTTCGTCGTTTGCCCTCTCTCCCTCCACGTAATACCGTGCAACTCCATGCGCACAGGCGCATACCACCTTCGCCGACCACACAGTACTCTATCTTCTCCTTCACATTAACTTTCCTTTATTTTTTTGCAATTTTTAGGGTCAGTGGGTTCAATGGATTTGCAATTCCAAGAATTCCCGGTTTACCCGGCCAGTTTATCCATTGATTCCTTCGTTTCTGGGAACATCAAGTTTTTAATTTTTTATTTTATTTTTTATCTTATATCAAACATTTGTCTTACTTCACAGTCAGCCCCCCCCATTCTCAATTTTCTTGAACTTCGTCGGGTGCCTCCCTTCCCTCCCCCGGGTTTACCCGTCCAACTGTGTTACACTTCTATAGCCACCCTTCGCCGACCACCACAGGTACTCTAATCTTCTCCCCTCCTTCACATTAACTTTTCCCTAATTGTTTTCAATTTTTAGGGTTTTAATTTTTAGGGTTGGCGGGTTCAATGGATTTGCAATTCCCAATAAGACTCTCTCTGAAAGTTTCTCCATTGATTCCTTCGTTTTCACATTGACAAGATTACCTAGCTTAAGGGTTCTTAACTTAGTTTCTTTGGGGATTTGGGGACCGTTACCGGATAAGATTCATAGGCTATTTTCGCTTGAACTTATGGGTTTGCATTAAATGGTAATTACCCTGTGTTATGTACTTCTATTGCAAGGAGAGCATTCATTACTAGAACAGTTCATTCATGTGTTTAAAAATGACCACTTTGAAACTACTCCCATCACTCACTCAGGAGGGTAATTGGTACCTATTCTAGTCACCAATTCGGGATCCTAAATCTTGTTTTCTTCCTTTGGATAGCATGGGCTTCTATTTCTTTTTTTCTTGATTCAATTGGAGTTGGTATATAGTCATTATATGTTCCTAGTCTGGTTTGTTATAATGTTCATTCTCCTAGTACATCAAACCATTGGAGATTTCTTCATGATTATTTGGCAAAGTTTTCAGTTATGTTGTTCATTTTCTCAGTACATCAAACCAGTTGAGATTTTGTTAGCCCAAGGTTGTTTTGCAAACAATCCATAATTGATTTTGATGATAAAAAAAATTCTAAGTTTTGAAGACTTTTAGATTTTACCTTGTCAATCCACTATTTCTAAAATATATTTTCTCTCTAAAATATTTGAGGTTATCTCTAAAAATATTTCTAAGTGCACTTGAACACTATTTGATAAATCAATTTTTCATATTGTAGGTGTTTAAAGATGAATTGGAGTGAAAACGACACCTTCAAGTTATTGAAAAACCTCTTCAGCACTTATAATGTCGACACATTGAAGACTAGTGTTGACACATTACACCGTCTCCCGAGAGAACTTCAGATCAAATTCAGATCAAATCTTGTCAAAACTTAACACATTGCACTGAGACACATCGATAGTAATGTGGACCTCGGGATATTATATCAGTATCTCGAAATGTTTGTGGAAACGTTGTGAAAGTGTATGGACATCTCGGGATGGTGTGGGAATGTCAGGAAAATGTATGGACCTCGGGATGTTTGGAATGAGCACTTCGGAAATTATAATGGAAAAGCTCGGAACTCCTCATAAATGAAAGTAGAAAAGCAGACATCTCGGGAGCACCTCGAGATGGTCAGAATTAGAGATGGTCCTCTTAAATCATAAGGGAAAAGCTCAGAGCATATCGAGCACACCTCGGAACACCTCGGAGGTCGGAAATGGCAATAAGAAAGCACACATCGGGAGCACTTCCGAATAGTCGGTAACACAAATGGAGCTCAGGAAATGAGTAACCGGGATAGATACCTCGGTTTGTAAAGGGGACCTCAAGAAGTGACAAACCGAGATAGATACCTAGGTCAGTAAAGGGGGCTTACCTCAGTCTACCTAATAATGAAGAGACGTCGGACACTGGATTCCAGAGAGATCTTCCAGATTAACTCATGCTGATTATGCGCCGACACATACTACGAATTTTTGCTGAAATCCTGGAATGTTGACAGCTCCCTCCAACGACTCTTTTAAAATCTCAGATGACCATTGAAGTCAAAAGTGGTATAAATAGAAGAAAAAGAAAAGAAAAAACAACTCTCTTACGATTCAAATTGAAATTTACTCTACGACCTAACTTCTAGAGAGAGAAAAGTGCCTTGAAGAAGAGAGAAGACTACTCATACTAAGAAAGCTTGTTATTCCCCTGCAAAACTTTAGCTTTCCACATACTCTTGTCCTCGTGTGCACCTTTGTACTTTTCACTTGCTTCATACGACTTTAAGAGCCAAATCGTTGACATTCCATTTTTGT
>CM025852.1:15913819-15937475 GCA_003952965.2 Morella rubra
TTTAAAAGCAACGAGCGAAAGGCCCACTAATACATTGGACTCGTCACTCGTTAAACATTTCGATGGCCCAATGAGAAAATGAAAAAAACAAAAAAACAAACAAAGGTAATCCGCTGCCGAGATTTGAACCCGGATTCCATGATCGTTAGAATTGCCATTGTGCTACAGTGAATTTGTTATTGAGTTTCGAAATTAATAATCTACTTAATAGTTATCCAAGATGGAAAGAAATACATATAATCAATAATATCCATTATAATCAAATCTCTTTATTAACATTAGTTTACAAAAATCTACCTTAACGCTTGTTTCTGATTTGAATTAAATCTCTAATTAGCGAGTCATATGTTACTATTCTAAAATTCAGTATCTGACGTTAAGGGATATAACGGAACTGAAGCAGAAAAATCATTTTGTTACTATAAACTGATCATAGGGACAAATTTATACAAACGTTTACTACAAGTACTTTTTTTATCAAAACGTTATAATTAAGTCTAAGAATATGATAAATTTTTTTTTTTTTTTTTTAGTTTCCAAAAAGTGGAACCAGTCCTTTGACTGAGCCGAGTGACAGCATAAGCCCAATTTTTACCATGGTCCGACCGAGACCCAGTTGTTGGACTATTGAACTGCGGTTTAATTTATCTCATTTAAAGTAAAAAAGATGACGATTTGAATGGCATTTTGGAATATATCCAGCTTCTTATCAAAATCAGAAACATCGATCAGTGTTTTTTGTTTATGGAGTATGGACCCATGTTTAGTGGCAAGTAGAAATATACAGCCCCAACGGGGTAGCCCAACTGGCAACTGGTAAACCGCCTAGGAGAGGATTATCTTATCCCAAATTCGTAACCTAATTGGGATCAAACTCGGACTGAATCTAGCACAGTGAGGTTGGGGGCATCCCACGCATGCACCAGGGGTTTACGGAACAGGGTAGGTCTGAAGGGCCACGCCTTAAATGCTTATCAAAAATTTGGCTTATTGACATTTCGATGGGCCTATGACTATGAGGAAATAAAAGTTCAGAAAAAAAAAAAAAATTATTCCTTGTTAGATTCTATTATCATTAGAATTGCCATTGTTCTACACCGGATTTGTTGTTATAATTTTGCTAATTAATAGCCTAATTAACAGAAATCTAAAAGGAAAAGGAATACATATTATCCTCAATCATATCCATTAGGATCCAATCTCTTCTAACATTAGTTTGGGAAAACTTATCTACAGATAGTAATTTCCGCATGAACAAAAAAGAGATGTCTTTTCGCTAGTGAATGGTTCAAAGAATTATCGAGAAAAAAAAAAACGAATGGTTTAAAGCATTATCAAATATCCCTGCTAAAAAAGGCACAAAACGCGAATTGAAACAGTAATAACACCGTATGTGACAGAGTTACAACAAGTTGGAATCAAGTACTTTAAGGTTGGGTCAAGCAATAATTTATTGGACATGCAATTCAGTGACATAATTCTCGAGATCCCAAGATTTAATGTATGCCCCCTTTTAAGACTTCCAATCTGAAATAGCGTCAACCTTGAGCAATGCTCTGATTCAGAGCATTACATGTTGGATTATGTTGTGCTCTTGCATCACCTTGTTAGCAATCCTAAGGATGTGGACTTACTAGTCAAATGTGGAAATATTGAGAAGCGAAGCGACTTTAATGAAGGGACAAATCATATTCACAACCTATCTCGATTAGCTTTTAACTACCGTAATGACTTCTACTTTGTTAATCTTTGTGAAGACCTGAATACTTACTGCATCATCCTGGCATGTGTGGATGGCAAACTTGAAACAAAATTACTTCAACACGTCATAGGCGAGCATTTTTTTATTGCAGCTGTTCTTCACCTTTTACTTACTCTTATACAAATGGTGAGTTCAGTTATCTCAATAAGCTAGGCAAAAGCAACACTCAGATATGATGGTTTCAACACTTCATGTGTGACAGTTGTTTGTGGTATTGTTGTAGTTACACCTATGCTTGTATTTGTATTAGTCGGTGTAGATTCTAATATGTCATGCTCCGCTAGCTAGTTCTGTGAGTGAAGAATCAGTTTTCTTCTATGATGTTTATGATTACACAGGAGTGTTATTGTATTTTTAATCTTCTGTGATCTATGCTTTTAATTACATAAGAGTATTATTGTTGCAACCACTCCAAATGAGTGAAGAATTTCCAATAAAATTCGGAATCATGAATTTGTTGGGATAAATTCATCTCCCTTTCTTTTTCATTATGTTCTATTTTTTTCACCTGTCTGTGTTATAAAAAGATAGAGGAAGCATTTCAAGATACAATCCTATCAAATAAAAGGGGCATCGACCAAATTTTTACATATGCAATAAATAAGTTACTTATTCATAATAGATGTTATAGAACCAATTTCAGTTTCATATATCTACACTTAGACGGATGATGGATCCAGAGTCCATATTCACATCTCAAAAAGTACCAAAAGCGTCACTAATACATTTCGATCAATGGCCCCATGAGAAAATAAAAGTTTGGAAAAAAAAATTATTCAGCTGCCGGGATTTGAACCCGGAGTCTATGATCATTAGAATTGCCATTGCGCTACAATGGATTTGTTATTTTGCTTGCTAATTAATAATCTCCTTAATAGTTATCCAAGATGGAAGGAAATACATATTATCATCAATAATATCCATTATAATCCATATCTTTACTAACATTAGTTTAGGAAAACCAATCTAGCTAGAGATAGTAATTTATGCAGGAACTAAATAGAGATGTCCTTTTTATATTAGGAAGAAACTTCTGATCATATATAATTAGACTTTTATAATCTTATATTATATATAAGCACATCTTAAACCACTGAATGTTTTAAATCATTATCAAATTTATCATTGCCTGAAAAAAAAAATTGATGTTTTTAAATTTTTGCCAAATATATCGTGGCCTAAAAATAGAGAGCGATAGTACCATTTCATTTCAAGAAAGAAACAAAATTTAGAAAACCATATTATGTCATAGTAGAAATAAGTTTTTAGTATTTAACTCCACTTCACTCTCCACACACATTGCACCATAATTATTAATAAATTTATATGATATACTGGAACATGGATTTTAACCCAGAAATCAAAGGGGAATTATGATTATACCATTCAGCCATCACAAGGCATAAAAAATTTGAATGCACTTGTGTTGCACATTGTACCAGCTTTTTCCCCTCCCACGCAATCTCTCTTTGAATATCTTTTATGAAGGATATCACTTTAGAAACCAATTTTTCTGAAAGACTCTATCACAAGAATACCATAGCCACTACAACTTGTTCACTACATGTTTGGAAAGAAAATGGAATTCACCATCCTTTGACGACTCCAAGATCCCCACAACAAAACGGCATTATCGAGAGGAAAAATCGAATCATTCTTAACGTCGCTTGTAGTATGTTGAAAAGCATAAGTTTGGTGCGAAACGAACTTATGGGGGGAATCTGTGTCTTATGGGGTGTACTTAGTAAATCGATGTCCCAAAAAAAACGTGTAAGACAAAACACCTAAAGAAGAATAGAGTAGAATAAAAGTAAAGTATTTATCATTTACGTGTTTTTTGCAATAATACATTTGTACATATGCCAGATAAAAAGAGATCCAAGTTAGATGATAAAAGCACAAAATTGTTCTTCCTAGTCTATACTTCAAGATTTAAAGGTAACAAGTTTGTACAATCCAACATCTATAAATTGTGGCACCGTAAAACTGCATGTTATCTGCTGGAGTTAAGGTCTAAGCAACACTTCCCGCCCAACTTCAGGACGCAAAACAAACTTCCTTTCCTATACCAGGTGCAATACTCTCTTTTTCATCTGACATTCCTTAGGAGCTTTTATGTGTGTTAACGTATACTGAGCTCTCTCTGTAAAAGATCGAGTTTTTTGTTTAACATGCTGCCTATATCTTATCCATATGACATTTTTTACTTCGAGAGTTCTCAATATAGTACTTGCTCTAGCTACTACTTAGAAAACTTTTTCTTGAGATGGTAGGATTTTCAATTCCAGCATTAAGATTTGTATAGCAACCGAAAAGGAGCATTAGGAAAACACCAAGCGGTGAGAGAAAAAAATGTACTGAGAAAAATACAGGATGATATGAGAGCTCCCCAAAACTAAAAATTCCATACCTTTTACCACCGTAAATGTTTCAATATGATCAATTCCATGTTTGTGTTCATAGAGTTTTCCTCTGAAGCTCAATCTTCCTATTTTGCTCATAATATTTGACTTCAGTACTACTAAAAACAGGACATAAATATCGAGAACAATCCATATGTCGATTGAATTTCCACTGCGTGCCACACTCTTCATTCCATGCTTTTCACATGAATTTGAATAAAAGCCGAAGAATTGGTAGACTGTCCAAAGTGGTTAAATCGTTCATGCAAGACAATGAGTAAAACTGTTAAATTCCAAGGCTTTTCATGAAAGGGTTATTGTTAATTGTGGAGTGCTTTTTAATTACTTGTGTTCTCAGCGATCGTTTTCCTGGAATCCCAATCTTGTTTGATTGCACCGATGGAATCCATTGGCACAGAACAAACCAAATTACCAACAGAAGTTATCACACTTCAGTACACATAGAGAACCCTTTTTCTCCATTGGCAAATTCAATCGAAGAGGAGTTGGAAAGGTTGCCTTCGTTATCCAAAACATGCAGCATCTATAGAGCTCCTGAGCGGCTACGTCATGGCAATGAAGAGTACTATACACCTCACATATTCTCCATTGGCCTGCTTCACCACAGTAACGAACGCTTAAAGGCTATGGAAGAGCATAAAATGCGGTACATGAAAGCTTATATTGAACGGACCAAGAAAAGTATGGAGTTCTATATTCAACTTATAAAGGAGAAGGAAGCAAGAGTGCGTGGTTGTTACTCAGAAACCATTCAGTTTAATAGCGATGAATTTGTCAAAATTATTCTGGTGGATGCTGCCTACATTATTGAACTCTTTTTAAGGGTCTATTTCAATGATTTGGATGACGAAAATGACTCCATGTTCCGTAGACCACGGTTTTTATGGGATATAGGGAGCAACATGATATTGCTTGAAAATCAGCTTCCATTCTTCATCCTTGAAGATCTTTATGACCCAAACAAAATAATGGTCTGGTCCTCCCAGCATGATGGGAGACCTTCCATCCTCCATCTATCACATTACTTCTTGATAAATGTATGTGCCTTAAGAGCAATAGAAGATCAACACTTGGAGGTAATTCGTCATGTCAAAATTGAACATTTGCTTGGTCTTCAAAGACAATTACATAGACCTTGTAAGGAGGTGGGTAAAAGGAAACTTAAAAGACTATCGATCCCCTCTGTAGCAGAACTACATCAAGCTAGAGTCAAGTTTAAAGCCGTGTCAAAGAGAAGCTTAATTGATATACATTTTGAGAAAGGGATTCTCGAAATCCCAAGATTTTATCTAGATGTTCTTCAAACTTCATAATTCGAAACATCATGACCTTTGAGCAATACTCGTCCGTAGAGTGTCACATAAATGATTATATTATCCTCTTAAGTGGCCTTGTTTTCACTCCTAAGGATGTGGACTTGCTGGTCAAATATGAAGTTATTGAGAAACGAAGCCACATCAACCAAGGGGCAAATCCTATTCAGGACCTCTCTCGAGGACCTGTTATTGAGTATGAGAACTTCCACTTCACTAGCCTTTGTGAAGACCTAAACACTTACTGTAGAGCATCCTGGCACTAGTGGAAGGCGAACTTGAAACAAAATTACTTCAACACACCATGGGCGATCATTTCTTTTATTGCAGCTATTGTTCTCCTTTTGCTCACTCTAATACAAATGGTGAGTTTAGTTATCTCCATAACACCTAGGGGAAAGCAACACTGAAATGTGAATGTTTCAACAATCCATGAGTGGCAGTTGTTTGTGGTATTGCGGTAGGTTGTAGCTTGTAGTTACAGTCCAATTGCTTGTATACGTATATGTGAAGAACCAATTTTCTTAATTATGGGATGCTTTTGATTAGATAGGATTGTTGTTGCTTGAATGTTTGTCCTAATTGAGCCCCATGCTCATGTAATCTGCTTGAATATAGATGATATATTGTTCCCTATATTGATCCTACAGGTATGTACGTTGTCATTTATTATTTGTTATAGAAGTAAATTCTATTTTATTTTCTCGTTTATATCATTAGAATTATAGCATTTGTACGGATCCAATCCATAAATTAGGACTTTTAATGGGATACCATCATTTCACAACATGCTAAAATTATATCATTATCATCTAGCATATGTCCTTCCTTCCTCATTCTTTCCAATTTGTTTCTTTTTCTTTCTACTTAGGATCATCTTGAGCTAGTTCCTTTAATGCATTTTCATTGATGGATCCAGGGTCCATATTCACATCTCAAAAACTAGGGGTGAAAACCGACAAGTCGGTTCGGTTTTGGGCCCAAACCGTGAGCCGAACCGACTGGTTCGGTTTTCTCATTCTCCCAACCGACGGCCGAACCGCCGGTTGGGAGAACCTGGCCGGGCCGACCACCGAACCTGGTCGGCCCGGTTCGGTCGGTTGGGCCAATAATGGGCCAAAATTTACTCTTTTTTTTTAAAACGTTAATATAATGGCCCAATTCATTTTATTTTTTTGAAGCTCAAATCTCTCTTTATTCAGCCCATTCGGTGGCCCAAAATTACCCACTTTTTGAAATATTTCACACGATTTAACTTGTAACTATGCATGCTTCATGGTTCTAACTCCTAATAAATAACAATTAACAACATACTACTAAAAAAAAAAAAAAAAATGGGGTATTTAACATCCAACCCTAACACTAACAGTATCAACTATCCAAAAAAAATAAAAATAAAAATAAGCTACAAGTTAACAATTAACAACAACAAATAAATTAAAATTACAACAACCAAAAAAATTAAAATTAGAGCAAGTTTTAAAATTAGAACATTTAATCATCAACTGGGCGCTTCTCGGATGGGCCAGGATCTCCACTGTTGAAAACAAATAGCAAATCAAAGCAAGTTAAGTATACATAAATATAAATTGTGATTAAAATAAATTATAATTGACTATATAAATTAAAATACCTGCTTCTTCTTCATATTTCTCTACATTTTCCACTAACTCATAATCAACAACTGACAATAGAGTCTTCCCTTCCAATTTTGTGCACATATGAGAGCCTCCACTGTTCGAGGAGCCAATGAACTCCGATAAGGGTCTAGAACACATCCTCCGGTGCTAAAAGCTGACTCAGAAGATACTGTAGAAATTGGGATAGCCATAACATCCCGAGCCATGTGAGCAAGAATAGGATACTTAGATGCATTGGACTTCCACCACTGTAAAATATTGAATTCCTCAGTTCTTGCCTTTGTAAAATGAGCAGGCAAACCCTCAACCTTTGTAAAATGTTCCCATACTAATGAAGAATCTCTAGACTCTTTCCTTTTAGCAAAAGGTCGACTAGGGGTAGTATTAATACTAGGGTTATCATCATCAAGATCAATATGCACCCCATCCATCTCATCTTTAATATCAATCACATTATTGGAAGTCTCATTATTAGGGATACTTGTTGGAGTATCTTCCATCTAGACCACATTAAAAATAAAACACAAATTAACAAACAATCCAACAACAACAAATCAGCATTAAATCATTAGGCTGAACAGTTACGATCACCCCTAAACTGAGGAACCAAAGCACAAGTATGTGATTTACAATTTTTCCTTTAAAAAACAATATGGATATTTATTCTTTCTAAATATTACTTATTTCTTACTCAAATTTTCCTGTTAGCTCCCTTTATATTATTTTTTTCGAAAACATATAGAATGTAGCATGAACTGACAGCATACAAGCTCAAGAATTTAGAACTTTGTTGTCATAAATATCCTAAAAATGAAGTTCTTCTAAGGATGAATTCATTTCAATTTGTATCAAGCTATTTTCTTTAATTTGTAGCTCATTTTATCCGGTCCAATTTACAGAATTACAGTGACCTAGATAAGTAAAATCAGAAAAAATATCCAACAAAACAAAACTAAAAATTCAATTCATCCAAATCCAACAACAAATCAGCCCTGACCTCCGATCTCCACAAAACCAACATAATCCTAACTTCCAATCTCTATCATAAACCTGATTTAAAATAGTAAAATGGGAAATACAAACCTGATTTAATTCTCGTCAATAGCAGTACACGAAATTATTAGCAACTTTGTAAATCACCTTGTAAAATGCAAATATTCAAATCTATTAATATTCTTGAATAATAAACACTAAACTACAATCCACACTAAACTACAATTCATAAATCAGAGAAACAAAAAATCAATGGCAAATCTTAAATAAACTAAACAAGTCACAGCAAACAAAGGAAATCGTCGAGTGAGAGAGATCTGGACCTGGAAGCTTGTGAGGTGGAGAGGCGGCGTGGCCTCGTGAGACGCGGAGAGAGAGAGAGAGAGCTGAGAGACGCCGGAGGGGTGCGGGGCGGCGGAGGGGAGGGGGGCGGCTAGGGCATCGACGACGTTTTGGGGCTGGGGTTTTTTTTTAGTTGGGGGGGTGGACAACGTTTTGTTGGGGGGGGGGGGTAGGGAGACGACATTTTAAAAAAAAAAAGGTAAAATACCAAAATACCCTCGGTTCGGTTCGGTCCACGGTTTTGGGTACCCAAAACCGTGGACCAAACCGAACCAGTCGTTCTGGGTTTTGGGAGACCGACAGCCGAACCGGGCCGGACCTAAACCGGCCGGCCCAGTCTGTTCCAGGCCGGTTTTGGTCGGCCCGGTCTGTCCCGGCCCAAATACGTTCACCCCTATCAAAAACTAACAAAAGGCCCACTATACATTGGGCCCGTTACACATTTCGATGGCCCGATGAGAAAATAAAAGATTAAAAAAGAAGTAAATAATAATAATCCGCTGTCGGGATTCGAACCCGAATTCTCTTATCATTAGAATTGCCATTGTGCAACAGCGGAATTGTTGCTCTGATTCTGCTAATTAATGAAGTAATTAAAAGCCATCCAAAAGGAAAAGAAATACATATTATTGCAAATAATATCCATTAGGATCCAATCTCTTACTAAAATTAGTTCGGGAAAACCTATATTTTTGCTATTGAATGGTTTAAAGGATTATCAAATATATAATTGCCTGAAAAAAAATTAATGTTATATAAAATAGATGCCCTCTTATATCTAAAATGTGCAGATTATAAGCTTCAATGAAGTCGGGTAATTGGCTTTGTAATGTCATCAATATGGTAAAGTGAAAATCAAGAATATATAGCAACAGACGGCACGAAAGACCACGACATCCAGATTAGAATTTAGTGGTAAGAAGCAAACGTCCAATTGAGTTGGTTCACGCATGGAAGTTGCTTATAAATGGGGTAGACACTAATGAACGGTGTAAGTACTCCATCAGTCTGGTGGATTTGCAACATGAACACAGATTCCTTCCACCAAAGTCTACCATAGAACCTACTTTGGCGGTATTCAATGTATTGGCTTGGATTTTCAATCAAAGAATTTAAAGGGATGGACCAATTCTTCTAAACAGCAAACAAACAAAGAAAAAAACTAGAGAACACCAGAACCCAGGACTACACCTCTTAACTTTTGCATTGTGGGCTGCGATGGGTCACTGTGCCTTCATATCTTACTTTGCTTTTCCAATTAGCCCCGGCCTACAGACTAACACTGCAAAGCTCTTCCAAGCTGTTCTTGTTTCGGCTCGGACGAATGGACCGCCAAGTGGTTCGTTACCTTCTCTGGGTGATGTGGGTATTACTCGTTTTCAAATCACAATCAACCATGCCGAAGGAATGCATAGAACAGAGACCTCGAAGGATCATACGCGTGTAACAGCGCACGTCCTCCTCCTGCAAGCCTTTCCCTTTCTGGATCACGTCCGCCAAGGTTCCACCAGCGGCATATTTAAGAAGCAGATCGTAGTACTGGACACCGTTCTTTATGCTGGTGGTGCTCCCAAACCACTGAACAATCCTTGGAAGGCCCCGCAGCGAGGACGATCGATGAAGAAGACACGATTTAACGGCGATCGGTGGGGCATCGAGGTCAGTGGATGCCACCAAAAACACCGTGCCGTACGTCCCTTTTCCAAGAACTCTCCACATTATCAAAGCCATAGCTCACGACAGAACACAAAACCGAGTGTGCACATTGGGTTTTATAAGTTTAGAAATCCTAAAAGAAACAAGATACTACTTTCATCTCCCGCCAATGTATTTTGCACACGTCACGCGGGTCAATTTTTGGACTTTCAATATAAACGAACAAAAAATTCAGAAACATCAAACTAGTTAGAATTTGAATAGCTTAGAAAAAAAAAAGGTTAGAATTTGAATAGGAAAAAAAATAAATAAATTGGAAACATAAAAAGAAAGTTGGTGAGAATGCTACTTTGATCCCCTGGAATTTCTAAAGAAAATCAACGGTACAGTTTTGCGACACAGTCGAAGTCGAGCCCAACTCGTTACTATTTGGACGTCCCTAACTGGGCCCCAGTTGACCAGCCATGGAACCATCGCAGCCCAATACTATATGGGCTTTAGACTGGAGGCAAGATATTTGGATCTCAATGTTTTAGCCCACAGATACTCTCTTTCCTGGACAACTTAGGTAACTTATGTTGTCCACCCTATTCGCAGCTCACCTCACACACGTCGTACAAACTTTTCTTTTCTTTTTTCTAAGCGGGGTATATATATTGTTTTGTTGATTTCTGGGGCCACTATTATTAATAATAGTGCAGACTATATAAGGTTCCATAAAGTTGGGTAATTGAAATGTACATTGAGCTGTTCTTTTATCTCATTTAAAATCAAAGGATCAACTTGAATGGCGTTCTAGGAAGATATCCTGCTTATAATTATCAATTGCATCATAAATTCGACCAACTGGCAACTAGATGTCTGGTTATGGGCCAAAAAAAAAAAAGATGTCGAGTTATGGACCCATGGTTTTTTATTTCTACCTATACATAAAGAAAGTTAATTTATTTAGATCTTGCTCTGAATTCCGTGGCAAGTAGATTGATAAGGTCAAATAAGAAAATTGGCGCATTAGGTAGGACATCCATTTCTCACTTCCGTTGTGTTTGATTAATTTGTATTTAATTTGTTGGCTGTCATGATCACATGGCAGCTAAACACAACTAACGCTCCTCAACTTGGAAGGAAATGTCTTTGAAATTTTTTGGATCTTTCCCAACTTTTGTAACACGTTTGGGCTCCTTCTTTGAACTTGCTGCCCGTAAAGAAAGGGAACGCGGGAAAAGCCAGAAGAAATACGGACCCCTACCAAAGCCGGCCATGCATGTTTAATATATATTTAATACCCACCAATTTTGACAGGGCTGATCTATTCTTCCTATGAGTTGTTTCATATATATTATATATATATATATATATATATGCTAGTAGTTTAAGACGACTTAAACAACGTCCACTACAATAAAATTCCTGTTAGATGACGGGTGGAATGGTCGGATAAAGTCTAATTTTGGTCAGCTTTGAATGTCCGAAGATGACTTGTAGTGGTTAGACGATGGTCACCCAAACCTGGTGATTTAAGATTTTTATCCACCAAAATTGGTGATTTAAGATTTATTTCCACCAAAATCAGTTTCGTCATTATTGCCAATTATGTTGACCGATCATTTAGTCATTAGAGACATGTCACTACAAGAAATGTTGCTTTTAGCAACAGAGAGCATTTGTCGGTAAAAACATAGATTTTGTTGGTAAAGTATTGTAGCTACAAAAATACATCGTCGCAGTGCTCATCGAAATTGCAGGCGTCACTATAGATATATAGTGACAATTTGTGCTTTTGTCGTTGTAATTCAATTTTTTTGCTACTATAAATGCTGCCGTTGGAATTCAATTTTGCTGCCGGTAAAACATCTGCTCATTGTCTCTAAAAGCACTGGTGGTCACAAATTCACAATTTTCTGCTCATTTAAATATTCATTTTTATAAAGAGCAGAAAATTGTGAATTTGTGACCACCAGTGCTTTTAGAGACAATGAGCAGATGTTTTACCGGCAGCAAAATTGAATTCCAACGGCAGCATTTATAGTAGCAAAAAAATTGAATTACAACGACAAAAGCACAAATTGTCACTATATATCTATAGTGACGCCTGCAATTTCGATGAGCACTGCGACGATGTATTTTTGTAGCTACAATACTTTACCAACAAAATCTATGTTTTTACCGACAAATGCTCTCTGTTGCTAAAAGCAACATTTCTTGTAGTGACATGTCTCTAATGACTAAATGATCGGTCAACATAATTGGCAATAATGACGAAACTGATTTTGGTGGAAATAAATCTTAAATCACCAATTTTGGTGGATAAAAATCTTAAATCACCAGGTTTGGGTGACCATCGTCTAACCACTACAAGTCATCTTCGGACATTCAAAGCTGACCAAAATTAGACTTTATCCGACCATTCCACCCGTCATCTAACAGGAATTTTATTGTAGTGGACGTTGTTTAAGTCGTCTTAAACTACTAGCATATATATATATATATATATATATATATATGAAACAACTCATAGGAAGAATAGATCAGCCCTGTCAAAATTGGTGGGTATTAAATATATATTAAACATGCATGGCCGGCTTTGGTAGGGGTCCGTATTTCTTCTGGCTTTTCCCGCGTTCCCTTTCTTTACGGGCAGCAAGTTCAAAGAAGGAGCCCAAACGTGTTACAAAAGTTGGGAAAGATCCAAAAAATTTCAAAGACATTTCCTTCCAAGTTGAGGAGCGTTAGTTGTGTTTAGCTGCCATGTGATCATGACAGCCAACAAATTAAATACAAATTAATCAAACACAACGGAAGTGAGAAATGGATGTCCTACCTAATGCGCCAATTTTCTTATTTGACCTTATCAATCTACTTGCCACGGAATTCAGAGCAAGATCTAAATAAATTAACTTTCTTTATGTATAGGTAGAAATAAAAAACCATGGGTCCATAACTCGACATCTTTTTTTTTTTTGGCCCATAACCAGACATCTAGTTGCCAGTTGGTCGAATTTATGATGCAATTGATAATTATAAGCAGGATATCTTCCTAGAACGCCATTCAAGTTGATCCTTTGATTTTAAATGAGATAAAAGAACAGCTCAATGTACATTTCAATTACCCAACTTTATGGAACCTTATATAGTCTGCACTATTATTAATAATAGTGGCCCCAGAAATCAACAAAACAATATATATACCCCGCTTAGAAAAAAGAAAAGAAAAGTTTGTACGACGTGTGTGAGGTGAGCTGCGAATAGGGTGGACAACATAAGTTACCTAAGTTGTCCAGGAAAGAGAGTATCTGTGGGCTAAAACATTGAGATCCAAATATCTTGCCTCCAGTCTAAAGCCCATATAGTATTGGGCTGCGATGGTTCCATGGCTGGTCAACTGGGGCCCAGTTAGGGACGTCCAAATAGTAACGAGTTGGGCTCGACTTCGACTGTGTCGCAAAACTGTACCGTTGATTTTCTTTAGAAATTCCAGGGGATCAAAGTAGCATTCTCACCAACTTTCTTTTTATGTTTCCAATTTATTTATTTTTTTTCCTATTCAAATTCTAACCTTTTTTTTTTCTAAGCTATTCAAATTCTAACTAGTTTGATGTTTCTGAATTTTTTGTTCGTTTATATTGAAAGTCCAAAAATTGACCCGCGTGACGTGTGCAAAATACATTGGCGGGAGATGAAAGTAGTATCTTGTTTCTTTTAGGATTTCTAAACTTATAAAACCCAATGTGCACACTCGGTTTTGTGTTCTGTCGTGAGCTATGGCTTTGATAATGTGGAGAGTTCTTGGAAAAGGGACGTACGGCACGGTGTTTTTGGTGGCATCCACTGACCTCGATGCCCCACCGATCGCCGTTAAATCGTGTCTTCTTCATCGATCGTCCTCGCTGCGGGGCCTTCCAAGGATTGTTCAGTGGTTTGGGAGCACCACCAGCATAAAGAACGGTGTCCAGTACTACGATCTGCTTCTTAAATATGCCGCTGGTGGAACCTTGGCGGACGTGATCCAGAAAGGGAAAGGCTTGCAGGAGGAGGACGTGCGCTGTTACACGCGTATGATCCTTCGAGGTCTCTGTTCTATGCATTCCTTCGGCATGGTTGATTGTGATTTGAAAACGAGTAATACCCACATCACCCAGAGAAGGTAACGAACCACTTGGCGGTCCATTCGTCCGAGCCGAAACAAGAACAGCTTGGAAGAGCTTTGCAGTGTTAGTCTGTAGGCCGGGGCTAATTGGAAAAGCAAAGTAAGATATGAAGGCACAGTGACCCATCGCAGCCCACAATGCAAAAGTTAAGAGGTGTAGTCCTGGGTTCTGGTGTTCTCTAGTTTTTTTCTTTGTTTGTTTGCTGTTTAGAAGAATTGGTCCATCCCTTTAAATTCTTTGATTGAAAATCCAAGCCAATACATTGAATACCGCCAAAGTAGGTTCTATGGTAGACTTTGGTGGAAGGAATCTGTGTTCATGTTGCAAATCCACCAGACTGATGGAGTACTTACACCGTTCATTAGTGTCTACCCCATTTATAAGCAACTTCCATGCGTGAACCAACTCAATTGGACGTTTGCTTCTTACCACTAAATTCTAATCTGGATGTCGTGGTCTTTCGTGCCGTCTGTTGCTATATATTCTTGATTTTCACTTTACCATATTGATGACATTACAAAGCCAATTACCCGACTTCATTGAAGCTTATAATCTGCACATTTTAGATATAAGAGGGCATCTATTTTATATAACATTAATTTTTTTTCAGGCAATTATATATTTGATAATCCTTTAAACCATTCAATAGCAAAAATATAGGTTTTCCCGAACTAATTTTAGTAAGAGATTGGATCCTAATGGATATTATTTGCAATAATATGTATTTCTTTTCCTTTTGGATGGCTTTTAATTACTTCATTAATTAGCAGAATCAGAGCAACAATTCCGTGTTGCACAATGGCAATTCTAATGATAAGAGAATTCGGGTTCGAATCCCGACAGCGGATTTTATTATTTACTTCTTTTTTAATCTTTTATTTTCTCATCGGGCCATCGAAATGTGTAACGGGCCCAATGTATAGTGGGCCTTTTGTTAGTTTTTGATAGGGGTGAACGTATTTGGGCCGGGACAGACCGGGCCGACCAAAACCGGCCTGGAACAGACTGGGCCGGCCGGTTTAGGTCCGGCCCGGTTCGGCTGTCGGTCTCCCAAAACCAAGAACGACGGTTCGGTTTGGTCCACGGTTTTGGGTACCCAAAACCGTGGACCGAACCGAACCGAGGGTATTTTGGGTATTTTACCCTTTTTTTTTTTAAAACAATGTCGTCTCCCTACCCCCCCCCCCAACAAAAGTTGTCCACCCCCCAACTAAAAAAAAACCCCAGCCCCAAAACGTCGTCGATGCCCTAGGCCCCCCTCCCCTCCGCCGCCCCGCACCCCTCCGGCGTCTCTCAGCTCTCTCTCTCTCTCTCCGCGTCTCACGAGGCCACGCCGCCTCTCCACCTCACAAGCTTCCAGGTCCAGATCTCTCTCACTCGACGATTTCCTTTGTTTGCTGTGACTTGTTTAGTTTATTTAAGATTTGCCATTGATTTTTTGTTTCTCTGATTTATGAATTGTAGTTTAGTGTGGATTGTAGTTTAGTGTTTATTATTCAAGAATATTAATAGATTTGAATATTTGCATTTTACAGGGTGATTTACAAAGTTGCTAATAATTTCGTGTACTGCTATTGACGAGAATTAAATCAGGTTTGTATTTCCCATTTTACTATTTTAAATCAGGTTTATGATAGAGATTGGAAGTTAGGATTATGTTGGTTTTGTGGAGATCGGAGGTCAGGGCTGATTTGTTGTTGGATTTGGATGAATTTTTAGTTTTGTTTTGTTGGATATTTTTTCTGATTTTACTTATCTAGGTCACTGTAATTCTGTAAATTGGACCGGATAAAATGAGCTACAAATTAAAGAAAATAGCTTGATACAAATTGAAATGAATTCATCCTTAGAAGAACTTCATTTTTAGGATATTTATGACAACAAAGTTCTAAATTCTTGAGCTTGTATGCTGTCAGTTCATGCTACATTCTATATGTTTTCGAAAAAAATAATATAAAGGGAGCTAACAGGAAAATTTGAGTAAGAAATAAGTAATATTTAGAAAGAATAAATATCCATATTGTTTTTTAAAGGAAAAATTGTAAATCACATACTTGTGCTTTGGTTCCTCAGTTTAGGGGTGATCGTAACTGTTCAGCCTAATGATTTAATGCTGATTTGTTGTTGTTGGATTGTTTGTTAATTTGTGTTTTATTTTTAATGTGGTCTAGATGGAAGATACTCCAACAAGTATCCCTAATAATGAGACTTCCAATAATGTGATTGATATTAAAGATGAGATGGATGGGGTGCATATTGATCTTGATGATGATAACCCTAGTATTAATACTACCCCTAGTCGACCTTTTGCTAAAAGGAAAGAGTCTAGAGATTCTTCATTAGTATGGGAACATTTTACAAAGGTTGAGGGTTTGCCTGCTCATTTTACAAAGGCAAGAACTGAGGAATTCAATATTTTACAGTGGTGGAAGTCCAATGCATCTAAGTATCCTATTCTTGCTCACATGGCTCGGGATGTTATGGCTATCCCAATTTCTACAGTATCTTCTGAGTCAGCTTTTAGCACCGGAGGATGTGTTCTAGACCCTTATCGGAGTTCATTGGCTCCTCGAACAGTGGAGGCTCTCATATGTGCACAAAATTGGATAGGGGAAGACTCTATTGCTGAGTCAGTTGTTGATTATGAGTTAGTGGAAAATGTAGAGAAATATGAAGAAGAAGCAGGTATTTTAATTTATATAGTCAATTATAATTTATTTTAATCACAATTTATATTTATGTATACTTAACTTGCTTTGATTTGCTATTTGTTTTCAACAGTGGAGATCCTTGGCCATCCGAGAAGCGCCCAGTTGATGATTAAATGTTCTAATTTTTTGAAACTTGCTCTAATTTTAATTTTTTTGGTTGTTGTAATTTTAATTTATTTGTTGTTGTTAATTGTTAACTTGTAGCTTATTTTTATTTTTATTTTTTTTTTGGATAGTTGATACTTGTTAGTTGTTAGGGTTGGATGTTAAATACCCCATTTTGGTTTTTTTATTTTGTTTTTTTAAGTATGTTGTTAATTGTTATTTATTAGGAGTTAGAACCATGAAGCATGCATAGTTACAAGTTAAATCGTGTGAAATATTTCAAAAAGTGGGTAATTTTGGGCCACCGAATGGGCTGAATAAAGAGAGATTTGAGCTTCAAAAAAATAAAATGAATTGGGCCATTATATTAACGTTTTAAAAAAAAAGAGTAAATTTTGGCCCATTATTGGCCCAACCGACCGAACCGGGCCGACCAGGTTCGGTGGTCGGCCCGGCCGGTTCTCCCAACCGGCGGTTCGGCCGTCGGTTGGGAGAATGAGAAAACCGAACCAGTCGGTTCGGCTCACGGTTTGGGCCCAAAACCGAACCGACTTGTCGGTTTTCACCCCTAGTTTTTGAGATGTGAATATGGACCCTGGATCCATCAATGAAAATGCATTAAAGGAACTAGCTCAAGATGATCCTAAGTAGAAAGAAAAAGAAACAAATTGGAAAGAATGAGGAAGGAAGGACATATGCTAGATGATAATGATATAATTTTAGCATGTTGTGAAATGATGGTATCCCATTAAAAGTTAAGAAGTCCTAATTTATGGATTGGATCCGTACAAATGCTATAATTCTAATGATATAAACGAGAAAATAAAATAGAATTTACTTCTATAACAAATAATAAATGACAACGTACATACCTGTAGGATCAATATAGGGAACAATATATCATCTATATTCAAGCAGATTACATGAGCATGGGGCTCAATTAGGACAAACATTCAAGCAACAACAATCCTATCTAATCAAAAGCATCCCATAATTAAGAAAATTGGTTCTTCACATATACGTATACAAGCAATTGGACTGTAACTACAAGCTACAACCTACCGCAATACCACAAACAACTGCCACTCATGGATTGTTGAAACATTCACATTTCAGTGTTGCTTTCCCCTAGGTGTTATGGAGATAACTAAACTCACCATTTGTATTAGAGTGAGCAAAAGGAGAACAATAGCTGCAATAAAAGAAATGATCGCCCATGGTGTGTTGAAGTAATTTTGTTTCAAGTTCGCCTTCCACTAGTGCCAGGATGCTCTACAGTAAGTGTTTAGGTCTTCACAAAGGCTAGTGAAGTGGAAGTTCTCATACTCAATAACAGGTCCTCGAGAGAGGTCCTGAATAGGATTTGCCCCTTGGTTGATGTGGCTTCGTTTCTCAATAACTTCATATTTGACCAGCAAGTCCACATCCTTAGGAGTGAAAACAAGGCCACTTAAGAGGATAATATAATCATTTATGTGACACTCTACGGACGAGTATTGCTCAAAGGTCATGATGTTTCGAATTATGAAGTTTGAAGAACATCTAGATAAAATCTTGGGATTTCGAGAATCCCTTTCTCAAAATGTATATCAATTAAGCTTCTCTTTGACACGGCTTTAAACTTGACTCTAGCTTGATGTAGTTCTGCTACAGAGGGGATCGATAGTCTTTTAAGTTTCCTTTTACCCACCTCCTTACAAGGTCTATGTAATTGTCTTTGAAGACCAAGCAAATGTTCAATTTTGACATGACGAATTACCTCCAAGTGTTGATCTTCTATTGCTCTTAAGGCACATACATTTATCAAGAAGTAATGTGATAGATGGAGGATGGAAGGTCTCCCATCATGCTGGGAGGACCAGACCATTATTTTGTTTGGGTCATAAAGATCTTCAAGGATGAAGAATGGAAGCTGATTTTCAAGCAATATCATGTTGCTCCCTATATCCCATAAAAACCGTGGTCTACGGAACATGGAGTCATTTTCGTCATCCAAATCATTGAAATAGACCCTTAAAAAGAGTTCAATAATGTAGGCAGCATCCACCAGAATAATTTTGACAAATTCATCGCTATTAAACTGAATGGTTTCTGAGTAACAACCACGCACTCTTGCTTCCTTCTCCTTTATAAGTTGAATATAGAACTCCATACTTTTCTTGGTCCGTTCAATATAAGCTTTCATGTACCGCATTTTATGCTCTTCCATAGCCTTTAAGCGTTCGTTACTGTGGTGAAGCAGGCCAATGGAGAATATGTGAGGTGTATAGTACTCTTCATTGCCATGACGTAGCCGCTCAGGAGCTCTATAGATGCTGCATGTTTTGGATAACGAAGGCAACCTTTCCAACTCCTCTTCGATTGAATTTGCCAATGGAGAAAAAGGGTTCTCTATGTGTACTGAAGTGTGATAACTTCTGTTGGTAATTTGGTTTGTTCTGTGCCAATGGATTCCATCGGTGCAATCAAACAAGATTGGGATTCCAGGAAAACGATCGCTGAGAACACAAGTAATTAAAAAGCACTCCACAATTAACAATAACCCTTTCATGAAAAGCCTTGGAATTTAACAGTTTTACTCATTGTCTTGCATGAACGATTTAACCACTTTGGACAGTCTACCAATTCTTCGGCTTTTATTCAAATTCATGTGAAAAGCATGGAATGAAGAGTGTGGCACGCAGTGGAAATTCAATCGACATATGGATTGTTCTCGATATTTATGTCCTGTTTTTAGTAGTACTGAAGTCAAATATTATGAGCAAAATAGGAAGATTGAGCTTCAGAGGAAAACTCTATGAACACAAACATGGAATTGATCATATTGAAACATTTACGGTGGTAAAAGGTATGGAATTTTTAGTTTTGGGGAGCTCTCATATCATCCTGTATTTTTCTCAGTACATTTTTTTCTCTCACCGCTTGGTGTTTTCCTAATGCTCCTTTTCGGTTGCTATACAAATCTTAATGCTGGAATTGAAAATCCTACCATCTCAAGAAAAAGTTTTCTAAGTAGTAGCTAGAGCAAGTACTATATTGAGAACTCTCGAAGTAAAAAATGTCATATGGATAAGATATAGGCAGCATGTTAAACAAAAAACTCGATCTTTTACAGAGAGAGCTCAGTATACGTTAACACACATAAAAGCTCCTAAGGAATGTCAGATGAAAAAGAGAGTATTGCACCTGGTATAGGAAAGGAAGTTTGTTTTGCGTCCTGAAGTTGGGCGGGAAGTGTTGCTTAGACCTTAACTCCAGCAGATAACATGCAGTTTTACGGTGCCACAATTTATAGATGTTGGATTGTACAAACTTGTTACCTTTAAATCTTGAAGTATAGACTAGGAAGAACAATTTTGTGCTTTTATCATCTAACTTGGATCTCTTTTTATCTGGCATATGTACAAATGTATTATTGCAAAAAACACGTAAATGATAAATACTTTACTTTTATTCTACTCTATTCTTCTTTAGGTGTTTTGTCTTACACGTTTTTTTTGGGACATCGATTTACTAAGTACACCCCATAAGACACAGATTCCCCCCATAAGTTCGTTTCGCACCAAACTTATGCTTTTCAACATACTACAAGCGACGTTAAGAATGATTCGATTTTTCCTCTCGATAATGCCGTTTTGTTGTGGGGATCTTGGAGTCGTCAAAGGATGGTGAATTCCATTTTCTTTCCAAACATGTAGTGAACAAGTTGTAGTGGCTATGGTATTCTTGTGATAGAGTCTTTCAGAAAAATTGGTTTCTAAAGTGATATCCTTCATAAAAGATATTCAAAGAGAGATTGCGTGGGAGGGGAAAAAGCTGGTACAATGTGCAACACAAGTGCATTCAAATTTTTTATGCCTTGTGATGGCTGAATGGTATAATCATAATTCCCCTTTGATTTCTGGGTTAAAATCCATGTTCCAGTATATCATATAAATTTATTAATAATTATGGTGCAATGTGTGTGGAGAGTGAAGTGGAGTTAAATACTAAAAACTTATTTCTACTATGACATAATATGGTTTTCTAAATTTTGTTTCTTTCTTGAAATGAAATGGTACTATCGCTCTCTATTTTTAGGCCACGATATATTTGGCAAAAATTTAAAAACATCAATTTTTTTTTTCAGGCAATGATAAATTTGATAATGATTTAAAACATTCAGTGGTTTAAGATGTGCTTATATATAATATAAGATTATAAAAGTCTAATTATATATGATCAGAAGTTTCTTCCTAATATAAAAAGGACATCTCTATTTAGTTCCTGCATAAATTACTATCTCTAGCTAGATTGGTTTTCCTAAACTAATGTTAGTAAAGATATGGATTATAATGGATATTATTGATGATAATATGTATTTCCTTCCATCTTGGATAACTATTAAGGAGATTATTAATTAGCAAGCAAAATAACAAATCCATTGTAGCGCAATGGCAATTCTAATGATCATAGACTCCGGGTTCAAATCCCGGCAGCTGAATAATTTTTTTTTCCAAACTTTTATTTTCTCATGGGGCCATTGATCGAAATGTATTAGTGACGCTTTTGGTACTTTTTGAGATGTGAATATGGACTCTGGATCCATCATCCGTCTAAGTGTAGATATATGAAACTGAAATTGGTTCTATAACATCTATTATGAATAAGTAACTTATTTATTGCATATGTAAAAATTTGGTCGATGCCCCTTTTATTTGATAGGATTGTATCTTGAAATGCTTCCTCTATCTTTTTATAACACAGACAGGTGAAAAAAATAGAACATAATGAAAAAGAAAGGGAGATGAATTTATCCCAACAAATTCATGATTCCGAATTTTATTGGAAATTCTTCACTCATTTGGAGTGGTTGCAACAATAATACTCTTATGTAATTAAAAGCATAGATCACAGAAGATTAAAAATACAATAACACTCCTGTGTAATCATAAACATCATAGAAGAAAACTGATTCTTCACTCACAGAACTAGCTAGCGGAGCATGACATATTAGAATCTACACCGACTAATACAAATACAAGCATAGGTGTAACTACAACAATACCACAAACAACTGTCACACATGAAGTGTTGAAACCATCATATCTGAGTGTTGCTTTTGCCTAGCTTATTGAGATAACTGAACTCACCATTTGTATAAGAGTAAGTAAAAGGTGAAGAACAGCTGCAATAAAAAAATGCTCGCCTATGACGTGTTGAAGTAATTTTGTTTCAAGTTTGCCATCCACACATGCCAGGATGATGCAGTAAGTATTCAGGTCTTCACAAAGATTAACAAAGTAGAAGTCATTACGGTAGTTAAAAGCTAATCGAGATAGGTTGTGAATATGATTTGTCCCTTCATTAAAGTCGCTTCGCTTCTCAATATTTCCACATTTGACTAGTAAGTCCACATCCTTAGGATTGCTAACAAGGTGATGCAAGAGCACAACATAATCCAACATGTAATGCTCTGAATCAGAGCATTGCTCAAGGTTGACGCTATTTCAGATTGGAAGTCTTAAAAGGGGGCATACATTAAATCTTGGGATCTCGAGAATTATGTCACTGAATTGCATGTCCAATAAATTATTGCTTGACCCAACCTTAAAGTACTTGATTCCAACTTGTTGTAACTCTGTCACATACGGTGTTATTACTGTTTCAATTCGCGTTTTGTGCCTTTTTTAGCAGGGATATTTGATAATGCTTTAAACCATTCGTTTTTTTTTTTCTCGATAATTCTTTGAACCATTCACTAGCGAAAAGACATCTCTTTTTTGTTCATGCGGAAATTACTATCTGTAGATAAGTTTTCCCAAACTAATGTTAGAAGAGATTGGATCCTAATGGATATGATTGAGGATAATATGTATTCCTTTTCCTTTTAGATTTCTGTTAATTAGGCTATTAATTAGCAAAATTATAACAACAAATCCGGTGTAGAACAATGGCAATTCTAATGATAATAGAATCTAACAAGGAATAATTTTTTTTTTTTTTCTGAACTTTTATTTCCTCATAGTCATAGGCCCATCGAAATGTCAATAAGCCAAATTTTTGATAAGCATTTAAGGCGTGGCCCTTCAGACCTACCCTGTTCCGTAAACCCCTGGTGCATGCGTGGGATGCCCCCAACCTCACTGTGCTAGATTCAGTCCGAGTTTGATCCCAATTAGGTTACGAATTTGGGATAAGATAATCCTCTCCTAGGCGGTTTACCAGTTGCCAGTTGGGCTACCCCGTTGGGGCTGTATATTTCTACTTGCCACTAAACATGGGTCCATACTCCATAAACAAAAAACACTGATCGATGTTTCTGATTTTGATAAGAAGCTGGATATATTCCAAAATGCCATTCAAATCGTCATCTTTTTTACTTTAAATGAGATAAATTAAACCGCAGTTCAATAGTCCAACAACTGGGTCTCGGTCGGACCATGGTAAAAATTGGGCTTATGCTGTCACTCGGCTCAGTCAAAGGACTGGTTCCACTTTTTGGAAACTAAAAAAAAAAAAAAAAAAATTTATCATATTCTTAGACTTAATTATAACGTTTTGATAAAAAAAGTACTTGTAGT
>CM025852.1:15937576-16115735 GCA_003952965.2 Morella rubra
TCTTTTCCTTTTCTTTTTCCTTTTACACCTCTATTATTAATTCTCTTCATTAATTCCAAAATAAGTCATGTCGACATAATTTGACTCTCAAATTTTTATGATGTAATTGATTAATTGAAAATTAAAAAACTCAACGTGATAAAATTAATAGTTTAGAACCCTAAAAATATAATACCGGTTCAAAAACAATATATATATATATATAATATATATATAGTAAGAAGTAAATGACGTAAGTAAGAAGTAAATGACGTAAAAGCTATAACTACCACTTTGTATAACCTAGAAATATAATACTGGCAGCTACCTAGCGTTTATTTCACGAAGGTTAAATTTTATTTTAATTTACTAGATACTGCCCATGATTTTGACAGTAGGAAAACATGTTGATTAACTGATATATTATTAACTGCCCAATTCCCAAAATCTATATTACATTTTTGGAGTAGCGTATCTAGAATTCTCTAAGTCAGGAGGCACTAATGATTTTAACATGTTTTATTAATGATGATTAGGCCGCATCCAGGTATTAAATTAATTAAATTAAATTAAACATACCTTTTTGCTCACAGGGAGATATTTTTAGAGGGGACATAGTTAAAGTAGCAAATTAATGAAAAGGGAAAGGAAAAGGAATCAATATTTTAAACCAAGAATAATTAGACAAAAAATAAAGCAAAAGAAAGATTAGGTTTAGGGGGCCCTTTTTCTGGATGCACGGTTGGTTGGTTCATGCATTCCAGTACAGGTTGGTGAGCTTTCCTTTTCTTCTTAAGAAGCTTCTCTTGAGACGACCTCTACAGTCTCTGTTCCAAATTTCCAATATTGAAATAGCGGGCAGCTACAGAAATTACCAAACACTGGATCTTTCTATTAATTTTCTCAGACCAACGACGGAGGTATATATAAAAAAAAAAAAAAAAAAACTGTTCAACTCTTCATCGGTGTCGAACGATGATTGTTTGTGGCACTCAAAAGTGATCGATTACTCTGCAGAAAAGCAGAGGTTCTAAGCTATGGAGCCAATGTTGCATGCAAGCTGTAAAAGCTTTTAGGCCAGTATCTTCGAAACCCAAGATATATTAAATGGCTAGCTAGAAGTTGCACCCCGAAGTTGCACTCCGTCCCTGTGCGCAAGGAATCTCTGTTTTATTCCTTCTTTGCCTCTTTAACCATTTTCCTTGAAGTCACGACTAAGATATTGATTTCCTGCTGTATTCACAATGATTCATAAAAAAAGAATATTGATTTCCTGCTGTATTCACAATGATTCATCTAAATCCGTTTGTTTATGCGCGAACGAATAATCTGTGGCATCAGGAAGTTCAGAGGAAGTTGTTTAATGATTGAATGTGGGCCGGCCTGCAGATATTTTTTCTGTGATTCGATAGCCATGCACGCGATTTGTGTTTCATTCTCAACGAAGTAATTATCTCCGATCTCCATAAAATTGTTATCAAATGTTTATCCAATCGTTTAAAGTCTTTCAGTGAGTTGTGGACCATATGAGTGGTAAGAAAAGTTAGGCAGCATATTTGAGAAAGGAGTTCTAGAACAGTGCTCTGCAACTGTTTTTTTTTTTGTCTTCTTATATTCTTGATTTGGACTGGACATTGGATAGCACCTCGCTACATTCACAAATGATATTCATTCAAAGATAAGATTTTCATGAGCAGAGAAAATTTGGATAGAAGTGTGCACACTGCGCTGTCTCTGATATATATGACATTGACATCTTGCTTATCACGTACCAGAAAAGAGAAAGAAAAGGAAAAAAGAGGTAAAGGCTATTTTTAAATTAGCATTTTGAACCGAAGACCTATATATTTTGATATAGATATTAAAAGATTTTTTATATTAAAATAATGGTATTATAATAAAGAAAAAGAAAGTACCTCATGACGAAACAAAACGAGAGATGCCAGATCTATATATAGAATTCGTTTTTATATTGTTAATTCAACGTCCTAAGTGATGTGAACCCGTTCATATATAATTATTACCATATATTTGGTAAATTAGCAGAATTTCCAATAGACCGTATCTAGTGGTTAGATATGAGGCAGATCTTTGAAAGTCGCATGGAATTTGACGAAAGAATTCGTATAAAATGGAGTATAAGAAAAAGAAAAAAGAAAAAGATGGAGGAGGACTCGTGAAGCATGAGGATTTATTAAGATGACTCTAATAGCCGTTACAACAACTATCATTCTTATGCTGTTAAAGAAAACGAAATCCACACATTCTCCTCGACAGTACTCTACATTAGTCCAACACTGCAATGTTATCCCGTCAGGAATTTATAAAAGAGGAGATCTTTTGGGTTTCCATTTTCTGCTTCTCTTACGCAAAATAATGTTGAGGAAATTCATTAGCGGGTGTGTCTTTTGTACTATTTTCGGGCGAAGAATGATCAAGAGCACTCTCTTTTTTGCTTCTTTTGCTGTGACATTGAAGAGGTTGACCACTTTTGTATGTTGGTATAGAGATCCCCTCAATCATCATAATTCTGGTCTGCAATCAAAATTGTTTACAAAAACAAAAAAGAAACCTATTAAAATATTAAGTATTCAATATTACAAAAAGAAAGTGAATAAAAGTTTAAGATCAAAAAAATAGCTGAAGAAAGATCTTACTTACTCTACGTGCAATTGAGCAGAATCTAAATGAGTCCTCTTTCTTCACTAAATGAGACTTGTATGAATGTATCAGGTTATAGCTAGATGCTTCACACTTGGAAGCAGTGATAACATGATGCGCATGTGATTCTTTCATTTTTTTAATGAAGAAAGACTATAGATCTTGAATTAATACCGTAAGGGTGTATATAGGAGCCATCAAATAAGTCAATCAGGACTTCAATTTATAGTGTGAGTCGATAGGAAGCTCTGCACGTCTAAAGGAAAAAACTCAAGAATTATGGTCATAAGAGAATGAGAGAGGATTATACTAAGGGATCTTAGTTTCACATTCAATCAATTCATCAAAATATAACATAACTTTTGAGATGGAATATTTTTGTAGAAACTTAAAGGAATTGAGAAACCTATAAAAAATAAACTTACTTCCAAAACTTTGTGACCAACATGGTCGTATTTTTTTTGACTCACAATTCCCACAAAATGTTTGCATACAATCTCTGCAAACACTCTATACTTGATCTTTTGGTGTTCCTCACATATTCGATCAAAGTTAGAATGTAATAGGGACAGCTCCTCTCTCTTGAAATAGTGAGCTTTGTGTTTTATAAAAATATTATTTACTGGAGTCCTTTTATAATGTGATCCCTCATTCCCTCGCCCTTTGACACCGGGACTTCTACTCACAAGAGCTTTAAAAGACCTGTTTATCTTTTTTGCTCATAATTAATAATATGTTTTAAACAGAATGACACAATCAAATATTTGGACAATCAAATTGCTTCCCTATGTTTTTTTCATTTGGATGGGTTCTCTGAAATCACTGACTTATGTGTCGAACTTTGAATGAATGAATTAAACAAAAATTGTCTAAAAAAAATGAATAAATAAATAAAAATTGTTTCGTTTCTTAAAAATATCAAGCGCCACCCCATTGTTTGGGGCGGCGGATTCGCGAAGAACCACCTTGCTCGGGGTTGGCGAGGTGGATCCGCACAGAACCACCTCACGCGGAAGGTTGCGCTTCCACCCTTGCGCACCACCCCATCACCACAACCGTTTTCTCCTCAGACACAGCGTTATCTTACATTCTGTGTCCGTTGCCTCTATCCACTCTCAACTTCTATAGACACAAAGCAAGTCCACCATGAAATCAAAAAAGGGAAATATGAAAGCTCAGTCTGGAAACCAAATGAGATGCTATGGCTACCTAGTGCTTGGAGACTTCAATACCAAAGCGGGTCTAAAGTGTTTGGGTCCTCTTGACGAGCAGAGCAATTACAAAGTGGTCAAGCTCGGGGTAAAACTAGATGGAGAAGTTGCTAATTTCTCCCAAGACATGGTGTAATTAGTGTAAGAAAAATCAGAGTAGATAAAAAATTGCATATAAAAAGAGAGAGGAGACAAATTGCATATTTACAGGGATTTGATTGAATTTCATCTATTGCGCAAGGTAAGTGTTTGATGAATTTCCTTCTTGAAATATAGCCATTGGTTTGACTTGCTCAAACTGTGGTTGCTGTCGTGATTCTTGGCAACCTTCTAGAGAGAATTCCTTAACAAGTGGGATGCTAAAACTGCTGTGACTATTAGTGGTGGGAAAATATGTTTGGAGAATTTTGGATGGTGTACGAATGGGAGAGAGAGGGGGTAAGAGAGAGCGAGTTGTTTCTCATTATGAGAGAGAAGCTCCATAGATTATCAGCTTCGTTTGATGAAGTTTTTGAAGAGCTCTCACAGTTCATGGGTTTTAGAATGAGAACGTCTCAGAGCAGAGCAGTTCTGTAAGCCACGTCATGTGAGCTACGCTGCAACACAGCCAGGGAGCAAATCTAAGCTCAACCTTGGGAGGTTGTGCCACAGCAGTAGTGTGGCTACACTGGCAGGGTAGCTTAAATTTTAGTTTTAATCTTTTATATTTTTTAATATATGTAAGTCATTTTTATATTTTTGAAGAAACCAAAATTTTTTGTAAATTAATTTTCACTTTTTTATCTTATTGAATTTCCAAAACTACGTTTTTTATTTAATAAAGGTTTTCTACACATTTTATATTTTTCTAAATATTTTGATAGTTTTATATAAATATATATATATATATATATAATATATATTAAATATCATGATAACTAAATAATAATAATATTATTGAGTAGAACTAATTTAAATGAATTCAAAACTAACAATCTGAAAATCTAAAATTTGAAATTTGAAATCTAAAATTAAAACTAAATTTCAATCTACTTCTCAAATAAGGTCAAAAGTTTTAAAATTTAAAATCTGAATCCAACTTAAAATCTTAACTCACTTCCCAAACATTTGTTCATATATAATTATCGGGATACATTTGGTAAAAAATTCCAATAGACCGATATCTAGTGGTTACACATCCGGTAGATCTTTGAAAGACACGTGGAATAAAATAAGATGGAGGAGGGCTTCTGAAGCATGAGGATTTATTAAGGCGACTAAAGTGGCCGTTGCAACAACTATCATTCTTCGATTATTCTGAACAATCGTAGAGTTAATGAAAAACGAAATCCACACATAGGAAGTATTAGAATGTAAACGTCTTGTAATTAGGGCTGAACAGATTTGGGTCGGCCCAGCGACCCAAACCGGACGAAACCGAAAGGCCCGGCCGGTTTTGGGCCAGCCCGATTCAGCTCTTGGCCCAAATTAACCCAGAACCGGCCTAATCGGCTAGGCCCACGGTTCTGGGTAGCTAGAACCATGGACCGAACCTAATCGAGGGTATTTTGAGTATTTTGTGTGTGTGTTTTTTTTTAATAATACGTCGTCGTCTCAACCCCCCCCCCCCAAAAATTAATCGAACTCCCCCCCCCCCCCGGGTGGACGCTCGAAGCCCTCTCCCCCAATTCCCTTTCTTTCCCCCTTGAGTAGTCGATGCCCTAGCCGCCGCCCCACACCCCTTCGGCTCTCTCTCTCTCTCTCTATCTCACGAGGCGACGCTGCCTCTCAGCCTCACAGCCTCCAGGTCCAAATCTCTCTCTCAACTTCTTCCCTCCTGGATTTTTTTCTCCTTATTCGTTGGATTTTTTACCTTTGCTCCGACTTTTGCTTATTGTTTTTAAGAAAAATAAATTGACTTTTGCTTATTGTTTTTACAGAGCTCGTGATTTGCAAAGAAGCTACTAATTTCTTTTGTACTGCTGTTGACGAGAATCAAATCAGGTTAGTATTTCCCATTTTACTAAGTTACTGTTAGTTTATGATAGAGATTGGAAGTTAGGATTATGTTGGTTCTGTGGAGATCAGAGGTCAGGGCTGATTTGATGTTGGATTTGGATGAATTTAGGTTTAGTTTTGTTGGATGATTTGCTGATTTTATGTTGTTGGATTGTTTGATTTTATGATTTTATGTTGTTGGATTGTTTGTTAATTTGTATTTTTTATTTTTAACGTGGTCTAGATGAAAGAGACTCTAACAAGTACCCTTGATAATGAGACTCCCAATAATGTGATTGATATTAAAGATGAGGTGGATGGGGTGCATATTGATCTTGATGATGATAACCCTAGTATTAATACTGCCCCTACTAGTCGACCTTTTGCTAAAAGGAAAGAGTCTAGAGATTCTTCATTAATATGGGAACATTTTACAAAGGTTGAGGTTTGCCTGCTCATTCACCTAAAGTTGCGTGTAACTATTGTGGGAGACAATATTATTGTCATTCTAAGAGAAATGGAACTTCATCGATGATAAGCCACTTAGAGAATCAATGTAAAAAATACCCTTATTGGTTTGGGGTGGCTGATAAAAATCAGCCCACATTGAGCTTTGATAAGAAACCTGAAGGGGGAGGGGAATAGTTCTAGTTCTATGATCATGCATAGGTATAATGTTGAGGACCTTCGACAAGCAATTGCTGAGTTTGTTATTGGTGATGAACACCCATTTAGAGTTGTTGAGGGTCGTTGGTTTAGAAGGCTTTTGAAGAAGTTTGAACCTAGATTTCAGATGCCATCTCGTATAACGGTTGCTAGAGATTGTTTCAAGATCTACAATATAGAGAGCGCAAAGTTGAAAACATCTTTGAAGTCACTTTCTAGTAGAGTTTGTCTCACTACTGACACTTGGACTTCTAATCAAAACTTGAATTATATGTGTCTCACTGCACACTTCATTGATGATGATTGGAAATTGCACAAGAGAATTATCAACTTTTGTTTGGTTGCTAATCATAAGGGAGATACACTTGGGATGAATATTGAGGCGTGTCTTCTTGAGTGGGGTATTGCTAGTAAGATTTTTATTGTCACGGTTGATAATGCCTTTTCAAATGATGTTGTACTTGAATTTTTAAAGAGGCGCTTAAAACCCAACAGCGCCTTTGATGGACAATTTCTACATATAAGGTGTTGTGCCCATATTTTGAACCTTGTAGTGAATGAAGGGATTGAAAGAATATGATGAGTCTATCATAAGGGTGCGCAATGCAGTAAGGTATGTGAGATCTTCTCCAATTAGGATGGATAGGTTTAAGAGATGTGCTGAAAAAGATAACATAGAATGTAAGGCTATGTTGTGTCTTGATGTTGCCACAAGATGGAATTCTACTTATCTGATGTTGGAGAAAGTAGAGAAATATGAAAAGATCTTTGACCGGCTCCATGATGAGGATCCCACATACAAGAAGTACTTTACTGAAGGTGCCAATGAGTCACTGCGTTTGGGACCTCCTCAGTTTATGGATTGGGAGCAAGTTAGGTTATTTGTTCAATTTTTGGAGTTGTTTTATGAGGCTACTATACAGTTTTCAGAATCTTTATATGATTGCAAATATCTACTTTCAAGAGATTTGTATTATCCAAGAGAATATTTGTGAATTGTGTGAAAGTGGTAATCATATTTTGAAAAATATGGCAACGAGTATGAAGAGAAAATATGATAAGTATTGGGGGATCTCTTCGAAAATGAATATGTTGTTGTTTATTGGTGCTTGATCCAAGGTATAAGCTGACTACTTTAGAACTTTGGTTCAAGCAAAACTATCCAACTGAAGAGGGGGATGTAATGTTTGCCTTTATGAAAAAATGTGTTTGATAAGTTGTGTAGATAAGTTTGGTACTATTGAAGCAACACCTCAAGCTTCTCGTCCTACGCATAAGGTTAGGGAGGGTAATCAAACTCGCCAATTGAAGTTGGCTTACATCCTTGAAAGGCTTGAAGAGTCTACATCTACGGGTGATGGTAAATCAGAGGTGGAATAGTATTTGACTGATGGTCATGAGATAAGAACTGAGGAATTCAATATTTTACAGTGGTGGAAGTCCAATGCATCTAAGTATCCTATTCTTGCTCACATGGCTCGGGATGTTATAGCTATCCCAATTTCTACAGTATCTTCTGAGTCTGTTTTTAGCACCGGAGGATGTGTTCTAGACCCTTATCGGAGTTCATTGGCTCCTCGAACAGTGGAAGCCCTCATATGTACACAAAATTGGATAGGGGAAGACTCTATTGTTGATTATGAGTTAGTGGAAAATGTAGAGAAATATGAAGAAGAAGCAGGTATTTTAATTTATCTAGTCAATTATAATTTATTTTAATCACAATTTATATTTATGTATACTTAACTTGCTTTGATTTGTTATTTGTTTTCAACAGTGGAGATCCTTGGGCCGTTCGAGAAGCACCCAGTTAACGATTAAATGTAATGGAAGTTGGAATATTTGAAACTTGTTCTAATTTTAATTTTTTTGTTGTTGTTGTAATTTTAATTAATTTATTGTTGTTAATTGTTAACTTGTAGCTTATTTATCTTTTTATTTTTTATTTTGGGTAGTTGATACTTGTTAGGGCTAGATGTTAAATAGCCCATTTTTTTCTTATTTTGTTTTTTTAAGTATGTTGTTAACTGTTATTTGTAGCAGAAATTATTTGTTAGAGTCTTAGGACCCTTGCGGCATGCACAGCTACAAAAACCTAAAGAAGCATAAAACTTGCATTATAATGTGTTAAATCGTGTGAAAGATTTGAAAAAAGGGGAAAATTTTGGTCATCGAATGGGCTGAAGAAAGAGAGATTTGGGCTTTAAAAAAATTTAAATGAATTTGGGCCAATTAATTAAATTTTAAAAAAAAAGGTTAATTTTGGGTCTTTTTAAAAGCCCAACCGACTGAACCGGGCCGACCCCCGAACCTGGTCGGCCTGGCTGGTTCTCCCAACTGATGGTTTGGCCGTCGGTTGGGAGAATATGAAAACCAAACCAGTCGGTTCGGCCCATGATTTGGGCTCAAAACCGAACCGACTGGTCAGTTTGCACCACTACTTGTAATCCTTCCGTGATCTTCCCTTCGTCAACTTTCGGCCGCACATGAGCACCATCAGTCATGTTTGCCTGGTAGCTATAGTAAGCCATTGGGTTTTTTACGGTTGGGTGGACGCAAGTCTATTTAGTTTGATCTTTTATATTTATTTCCACCGAAGACCCGAGAGCACCGGTGAACTTGAATTCGACCCAAAGACACAGTCAAATTGGCCCAAATAACTTTCGGGCCTACCAATCAAGAAGTGGCCCACTCAGCTCAGATTTCCTTCATTTCCCATAAGAATTAAATTGTCCACGCGCAGGAACACAGCAAGTTCGAGGTCTGATGCAGATTCGTTTTAGCTTTTTTCCTACAGCTTCTATCTTTCTCTTAGAATTAAGGTAAATTCTCAGCGAACTGCAATTCCTAAATTACTACTTCTATTGCTCCATTTATCCTGTAATAGCGTTAGATCTGAGATAGATATTAGTAGCCCTGCTATCGTGGTCGTTCTGGACATGTTCTAGGGTTTGCGACTGAGATTCTGTATCCTATTCTATATAGTTTTGGAAAGTGATTATACCTTTTGTATTTTTGTAATGGGTTTTTGTTTAATGTAATAAAATTTTCTGCTTTTTGGAGTTAGTTCTTTGGTTTTTGATTGTTGCGGATTTTATATGTCAGGGCTGGTTAAGAGTTTGAAAATGGATGCTTCTTAATTCCGGCTGGTTCAAGTATCTGTTTCTTAGTTACATTCCATAAATTTCTTGCTCAGTTGGGGAAATCGGGTTTTCTTGGGAAATACCATTTCCTGGTAAACCTTTTTCTGATCTGATCAGAAACTGTTGCCACTTATATAAACCCTACCCTTGGTGATTTTTTGGGATCACTCTGTGAACATAGGGTCACGATGACTAGATCATATAATTTAGGAACTTGGTCTCTCTACCTTCTATGTTGTACTCATGGTATCTTGGTTGTTCAGAGAAAGTTGGATTGGAGAAGTTCCTATGGCTAGACTTTTCATTATCCTTGGGCTGATTAGAATAAGAAATCACTGAGCCTAGTAATATGATGTCTATTCTTCTTTTTTGTTTCCCCGTCAGATTTCATGTTGACCAAACAGAGGGTTAGTAGATTATAGGTTTTGTTTTCCTCCTGCATTTTTGTTCCTTTTTGAACAGATAGCTATGGTTGATGATAAAACTCTATCTACTTGCGTTTGGTGCTATTGAATGCAATCTTGGAAATTTGGTTAAATTTATTTTGTTGTTTTTGTGTTCTGAATTAGACTGATCACTCCTGCCATACTGGCGTTTCGGGCTCCTACGATTCAGGTGATTCCAAAATGGAGTACGAGTGGTTGAATGGTAGACAGGAAATGAGTGCTCGAGATGAAGAAAAGGAGCAGGTAGGCTCAGTTTATGAAATAGTTACATTTGCCACCCATGTGAATTGAAATTTTGAGATATGTGCCTCCTGAAATTGAAATAATTAATTCAAGGTATTCTTAGAGCCTTTTTTTTTTGAGTGCTAAATCTATTTTGGAAAATATATCAATCTTCTTCTCTGCAAGAAATTATGAGTGCATAACAATTTTTTATCCCAATTTGTCGATGCGTGTTTACAACATTTTGTGGTACAAACTTATCAGGACTCCCTTATTGAAGATTTTACAGAGGATTTTCGGTTGCCAATCTATCACAAGCCTACAGAAAATGTTGATCTAGATGATGTGGAACAAGCTTCATTGGATACGCATTTGACATCATCTAATGTTGGGTTTAGGCTTCTCCAAAAAATGGGTTGGAAAGGAAAGGGTCTCGGGAAGAATGAACAAGGCATGTTCCTAGTGAAATGGAAATACTTGTACTATAGTTACATCCTGTACTATTCAACTATCTGCAGTCATTATTGGCCATCAAATCTTTATCTTTTATTGCAACAACAAATCTTTGTAGGTTTCTCGCAATGCCTTGATTGAAACATAAACTTGTTCATCCTATTGATTTACTCTTCACCGCGGATGCTTTTGAGTTCAAATTTTTTACTCCTGATAATTTATGGCATTGTCATTTTTGCTTAATGACTGGCTTTCATATTTGGTTCATACCCAAAGAGAAAAAAGCTTTTTTCTGGGTTTAAATAAAGTTTCCTGTAATTAGTTTCCATCACTTTCCAGCACTTCTGATGGTTTATTTGTAGTAACAGTTTCAAGGCTAGGATTCTGTCTCCTATCTTTTTAAGCAAAAGATGTTTTGTCACCGTGATTCCACTGATGTCCCTCATTGTGAAGAATCTATTTTCATGGATGCTATGTGAACACCACAGATCAGCTATCCAGAGGCCTTAATCTTTGTTACCATTGCAATGTTCTTCTGGGTGTGACAGTTTTTCTGGGATGGAATATGCAGGTATAATTGAGCCCATAAAATCGGGGATCAGAGATCCCAAATTAGGGGTCGGAAAACAAGAACAAGATGATTTTTTTACTGCAGAAGAAAATATCCAGCGAAGAAAGCTCGATATTGAGTTGGAGGAGAGCGAGGAACACACAAAGAAGCGGGAGGTATGCCTTTCAACTTGTAGTTGCTCTAAGATTTCCACTTATTAGATGGTATCGTGGTTGATGCTTTACTTTTGCTGGACACAAACAGCAGAAGGCATAGCATAGCAGAATGGCTGGGACCATCATATGTATGTCTTTTGACGGGAATGCAGTTTTTACCATCAAGTTTGGAAGGTCCTGAGAATTTCCTGCAGTTTTTATTACCTGGTGGCTTCTACTGCCTGCTTCGTGCACATTCTGAAAATCCAGGTGTTAGCAGAACGTGAGCAGAAAATTCAAACTGAAGTGAAAGAAATACGCAAGGTGTTCTTTTGTGATCTATGCAACAAGCAATACAAATTGGCCGTGGAATTCGAAGCTCACTTGAGCTCCTATGATCACAATCACAGAAAGGTAAATCATTTGGGTTGACTTGCCCTTATTTTGTCACTTGTGGTATGCTTGTCGTTCTTGTCTTTCTAAATCTGCGACATTCTTGTTTGCTGCTTTCAGCGTTTTAAAGAAATGAGAGAAATGCACGGTACTAGCAGTCGGGATGATCGGCAAAAACGAGAACAGCAACGTCAGGAGAGGGAAATGGCTAAGTTTGCTCAAATGTATCATTCTTAATCATTTTCCACGAGTTAAATATATTTGTTTGTTTAAGCTATACCCCATTTTTTATTCTGTGGGCGTTCTCTCCACTTTTTGACTGACATGTTTTTGTTTGTGTTGGGGGAAGAAAGAGGGGGAGGGGGAGGGGGGGTGGCATTGAATTTTATTTGTCATTATAGGCCCTAATTGGCTCTTGTTTTGAACAAGCAGGGCAGATGCACATAAGCAGCAGCAGCTGCTGCAACAGCAACAGGAAGATTCTGGGTCTGCTCCAGTTCCCACTGATGGGAGAGGTACTACATCACTTGTAGTTCAGGATCAGCGGAAGACATTGAAGTTTGGTTTTTCTTCTAAGGGTGGTACCTCCAAGGTATGCCTACCTTCTCTCTCTATATATCTTGAATCCTATGTTCCCAATTGGATTCAAGGCCTTGGGCGCTGCACATCTAGAGGATTTGCAAATTTTGATATTAAGATCTTTGATTTCTATATCTGACCTGGTAACCTTGTTATGTTATTAGTCCTTGGTACTATGGGGTATGGTTGAATTTGAGGATGACCTCAAAGACCATTATAGGGTACTTTGGTGAACTTCCTAATGCTCAAGTGTATATCTATACTTGTATTATGTGCCAGATTCATTATTCCTGAATGTCTGGCTTAGGGTGCCAAACTAATATATCAGCCCTTGGGAATCTTGCTAGGTTTAGGCTCCTTGCTTCCTCATTTAGACAAATCTAGCCAGTTGTATCTAACATGCTTTTGGGACCAATATCAAGTCACTTTCAAGTATATCTGATGTTTTTTATCCATAAGGGGGGAGAGATAGAATGGACATTTCCATTTAATTTCGAGAGTTTGACCTACCCAAAAAAATTGTTGGCCTATGAATGTGGTTTTGACCCTTTCAGTGATGCCAGAAGTGATGATATAGAAGAATAAAACAAAGTGAGAGCCTAGGAGCGGGGACCAAGTTGAGTTAATCGGACTTGATGATTGAGCATAGCACGATTAAGATTTCCAAAAAAAAGAAGAAGCAAAGCTATGATGTATACCGTAGCCAATTATCGTTTACTATGCTCAATATAACTGCTTTAACTTACTGCAGCGACATTTCTACTACAGTCACCACAATTAATTTCTTTTCTGAAATCACAAGAAAACTTCCACTGGAGCCTTTTCCTACAATAGTACTTTATGGTTAAAACGATTTTCTATTTTCATGGTAATTATGCTTGTTACATACATGCACAGCAGCATATGACCAGTGATTCTTTTCTGACCCTGTGGGTATATTAGAATATGTAACAAATGGTGCCCGGGATTGTACCCCCTAATTTGCTGTTTTTTTGATATACGTGGCTTATGGTCTAGTATGAGAAAAGAGACATAAATTCCCGGTAGGTTATAGATTATTACTTGGGGTCCAGTTGAGCTGTGGGATAAGATTTAATGTGAAAAATGTCGTAAGGTACCATTAGGCCATTCCTTTAAGTAATTGGAAGGGCAGAAGACCCCTGATTAATTTCTTTTTCTCCCTATTGGACTTCTGTCGGTCCCCTCTATCCCAATGGAAATGTCGAGACTTGTGTTTGTTAACAATGTGAAATTTTTTGAATCTGGTTCTAACTCCAGTTAACAAATATGTTATCTGAATAACTTGTTTTTGTTTCTCATTGTACAGAGCTCTTTAGGAAGTGCTGCAAAGAAGCCAAAAATAGCTGTGGCCTCAGTCTTTGGCAATGACAGTGATGAAGAAAAGTGAAAATTCACCCTTGCAGCTGAGCATTATCATCGTATCTTGTATTGCTTCCATCGTGTTCTGTTCAATGTATCTGCAGTTCATGTGATTGTATTGTTCACGTCGCCTACTGTCTGATATTTTATGTGACCATGTCTACGGTTAATAGACGTTTCTTGGGTAAGATTCAAAATTCCTTAGAAGGGAATTTTTTCGTTCAATTCTAAAGACATTGATCCATCAAAAAGAGTTGTTCGGGAATTTATACGGATGAATGTAAGCTGATGTTGTAGCTGTTCAACGAAGAGTTTTAGCCCATTGTATATTAAGCTTATATTTGAATTGGGCCTGCAGCCGATACAAGGGCGTTGTCCTTATTTGTATACGAGCACTTTGTTCATTGTAACTGTGGTAGTGAATGCCTGTGCAGACGGGATTTGCAGGAGAGTTGGTGAAGTTGAAGTTGAAGTTATCTTTTCTTTATATGCGAATTTGAAGTTGCTAGTGCTTGCAAATGGGGAAAAGATGGGTCTATAGAAGCTCATGTCTAATCCCTGCGTAGGTTCTTGGAGCAAAAGGACTGCTCTGTTTCTTAGGTGCCGCGCATCCAGATAGATTTGCTCATTTATTAGCTAAATTGGGAGCTGTTTCCAGCTCTTTTGGTTTTTTTACTTCGAACTGCCTTCCGAAGCAGATTTAGACTCTGACTAGTTTTCAGCGTGTTGATGTTTTGATCAGAAAAAAAAAAGTAAAAAAAAAATAAAAAAATTGGGGAATAGAGTGGGTCCAAAGGGTCTTACTCGCCATATCCTGTAAAACTTCTCCTGTTAAGAAAACCAAAATTACTCGCCACACCCTTCGCGGGCTTACTCTAATGGTTAAGGTCTATTTTTATTTTTACGAGTTAGGCACATAAGTCATAAGTTTGATTTTCTACTTAAGTCATAAGTTTGATTTTCTACTGGATTAATATTGTAATTTACTTAAGCGAGAGTTGTAGGGGTATAGATGAATTTACGCTAGCTTTCTGGAGTTTATTAGTGTGTTAGGTGGGTTTACTTAGCACAGAGTTTTTTTTTCGTTACCCGAAAAAAAATTGACTGGTGAGCAAATTTTAGAACTGCAATGGTTCGATTGAGTGTTTGTTAAAGAGGGAAAGAAAACAGAGTTTGGCATCTTGTCCGAGACTCTTTGATCCATAAATAGCTTAGTCGGGTATAGTTTTCTTGAACATTTCAACTTGTGAGAGAACCAGAGCTTCCAAGTAAACAGAAGGGAACCAAGCCATGCACGTGTTTGGCATTTTGTCGAAATGGAGCCATTGGCTGAATTTTAATTGAACTTGTTCATTTTCCTTTGGGTAAAGTTATCTATCTTTACAGTTTCAACGAGACATTTCCCTAAGAGAATGCTCGACGAAGATTAGAACGACCGAATTATACCCTTTCCCCTTTGGGAGGGTTACAAATGCTCTTTGCAGGTATCAGCATCTGTGATGAGTAAGGTATCAAGCAGTAATTCTCCTGGAAAAGTCTAATACTTGCAACATATACAAGGATATCACTCCCCCGGCAACCTTCTTTCGAGTATCCTGTCCGTGTCTTTCTAAGAATTAACCTGTCGTAAATGGCAACCTCTATATGTTTACACTGTCAAATTAAGCAGAAAGACTAATAGTAATTATTCAGCATGTACAAACTGTAGGACAACTCGACCTGCACAGTATTATACATATACACAGCCACCTCCACACATTCATAATTATTATTTGTTGGTTTTCATGGAGTTAATTTATCCACAAACTCCGATACCTATAGATCGCAGGGAAGTATTATCGCCAGATACTACTAACCAGAGGGCAGGCTCACTAAGTAGCTTCAGCGAAACCTAATTGGAGATTCCCAAAGTCGAACACTGTGTGGTACACCCCCATAAATACATCTCCAAGAATCCTGCAAGCATTTAGTTTCAGCATAAGACTAGAAACTCTAGGCAAATGCACATAAGAAAGGATGGTAGGAGCATTTAGTTCCATATGAGCGTTACTAATGGTTAAGATAGATACCACAGAGGGCCCCGTGGAGGAGGGACATCCACAGCCATAAACCCACTGATGCAGACGGTTTCAGGGCCTCCTCCAGTTCTTAGAATGTACTGAAAGTAGCACAAGTGGTTTCAGAACAATAATAATGATTAGAACTCCAAGATTAGCCAAATACACAACAGATAAAATATATGTCCTTAGGCGTATCAGTTCGCTTGCTTTTATCCAGCATCAGGGTCGATTTACCTGATGCGAAAAATTTCAATTCCAACTTCCATTCCAACTATCACTGCCCAGAAAATTCATTTTGCATGACCTTTGTTTTCTGCTACTATTTATTTTACATGGCTTAGCTGTTATTGATTCGCCATTCTATTGTCTTCGAGACTCCATATGGAAAAGTTTAAAGTCAATAAGAATGATGAATTATAATGAACGACTGTCAAAAGATGGAGGTGACAGAAGAAGTGCTCTGGTTTGAGGAATTACAAATTGCACTCTACTTTTTCGTTATTGTAATAACCCAGTATACTACTTTTTCGTTATTGTAATAACCCAGTATATTATTAGAGCCAAAAATCCAAACTTATTGATCATATTTAACGCAAATATCAGGAACATTGCAGCAAGTGATCTTTTGCAATTGTAAGCTTACAAGTATTGCTATGGTTCTGCAAAATCTAATACTATTAGAAACACCAACCCCCTCCCCAGGGGGTGGGTACAAAAAGTCAAAAAAGAAATATTGGCAACCTTCTGAAGTGGGCATTGGCAAGTCTCATAACTTTTCGCCTATGATTTCCCAAATATCTCGGAATTAGATTAGTGGTTGAAAGCAAAGAAGATGCTGAAGATTATATCTCAACCTAAGGATGTATTGTATTTTAAGGCAGCAAATGCAAATCCAAGTATAATGAATTAGATGAAGCATTTGTCTTGTCAGAGTCTCACCTGCTCTGGAGTGAGGTCGAAAGTTTTGTTCCCAATGGTGAATGTAACATTTGGCATGTTCAAAATGCTATCACATTCAATTACTGATTCTCCTAATGGACTTGGAAGGCTCTCACACAGCTGTTAATGATCAAAACCCAAGCTTATAATCAGCATAAATTTACAGGCAATTCAGGCTTCTGAATGGTGTCTATGGTTTGAGAATATGTCACCTCATTCACATATTTGAGTACTTTGTCCTTTGTTCCCTTTTGCCTAAGCTGATTCTGGATCCAAATGACAGTCATCTCACAAGCAGTGCACAAAAGATCGTCCCCTGGCAATGATCCCTTCCTGTTTTCCTTCTCAATCACTGTTTCAATTCCAGAACTACATAGAATAGAGATTGAATGTCAATTAGATATAATTTTTAGGTGAAATTCCAAGGACAGATGACAGCATGAGATTCCAAGCACCTTCAGCCTTTCATTGGCATGAGGATAGTTGGACATATAAGGACTCTTAGATTATAATAGGTTTCAGTGAGAGCAAGTGACTAAAGGAAAATCAAGACAGTTCTACGGGAAACCCCAGAGTACGTCATGTTCTAAACCTTACAACAATAAAATTGCATCCTATTAGTAACAAGATATCAATTTCCATGCATTGTGTTCACATGGTAAACCAATTGACTCACTAGGAGGCATTTGATAAGGATGTAGACTACCAATATGAAGTCTGTAAAGGCGATTGCTGAGAATAAGTAACTCATGAAGCAAAAAAAATCCTGACCTTACATCCTGTGCCCCATCAAAAATACATAAACCAAGTTGTGAACATACTTTGTCAGGGTGTACCTACAAATCATGAAAATTAGTAAAACCTGGAGATGTACAAGAGAGTAGGAGAATAGATGCAAAACATAAAAACAACCCACCCCTGATACTAAGAGCTCCCAAATTAAGTCTCCATACTGAGTTACAACTTCCTTACATTCTGCACTCACAATTCCTTCAGCACCAATTGCGTGGTTGATTTCAGTCACAATAGGCTGGTAATCATGGTCAGCAAATAAGAGTTTAGTCCCACAAGTAACTTCTGAAAAAAAGAGAAGGATATAATATAGGCTCCAGGAAAGGAACAAAATAGAAAAAGAAAATAAATCAAGGCTGAAGGTCCTTTTGAAATTAATGTCATTTATCATAGAATGAGAAAACATACAGTTGGACCAGCAAGCAAGGACGTTCCTGAATCCACAATAGCAGCACAACCATCCTTGCAGACACCTTCAATACACTTCTCATCATAACTTAGCGGTGACAAGCTAGTTGAGCTTTACAGAGCTTCAATACAGAAGGGTAGTAGATGTACAATATAAAAGAACAAATTCTGATTTGTTCATATAAAGGGCCAAAAACTAGAAATAGGTAGCACATGGAAGATAAGGTGTTCTGCTGTTTCTAGTCATTATAGCTCCTCAATTAATATTTGGATAAAGATATGTCAATTCAAAAACAAATAAGGCAAGCACATAAGGGGCTACAAAATCACCTGTTGAATGGTTCCCAACAAGAAAATCTCCCATTTCAAACTGAAAACAAAGAAACGGAAATGCTGACAAAATTAATTCCCATGGAAACTAGCACACGGAAAGGAAATACTTCTCCTAACATCATTGTTTGTTTTTTGAGTTCTTCTTACCTGCCAGTATCCCTTTTTAGTGACTGGAACGTAAGTATGGGTTCCCTTAAAGTGCCTCGGATCAACACCACCAAAGACAATTTCACCTCCTTCTGTTGCATCTGGATCCCGGTTAAGCCAGAATGAAAAAACCTCCTCCTTTACAAGACCTTGTTGCACCATATTATACCTATATTCTAATAATGAATTAGTTCACCCAAGGGACCAGAGAATTTGAAGGGAGTAAAATGTCTCACTCTGTATACTGAGAAGAAACAAAACAAGTACAGAATTTCCCATTCTTTTACCACACTGGCACAGCATTCCCAACAGAAATCTCCTGAAACCCAAGCCCAAGTATTCCATCAAACTTGGCTAACACAAATGTGAGACTGCCTTCCCGCGTAGCCTCAATGAATGCCTGATGAAAGAAAGAAATTGCAAAAAAATTACATGTGAACCATAATCGCATCCCCAATAAAAAGTAGTTTTGAGAAAAACTTTGAAAAAGCAATGAAAGAGAATAAGAATAACACACTTGATCGTTGACAGCAAGAACACCAACTTTAACAGTGTCTTGGCTGAAGAACCCTGCAACTGATCCAGATCCATAATTTATTTCGCACGATTTTCCTGGATCACAAAAGTAAACAATTTCATCCTCAATAGCGTATGAGGAACAGCAAACGCCTTTGTTACATCTAATAGCTTGTGTGTATGTACAGTCATGACAAGAAATATAAAAGCATGAAAGTGACAACTTACCAATCTTTTCATATGTACTAGACATGCTTGACCTGTATCTAGAATGGAAATAGCAAGCAATCTGAAAATTGTATTGGGTTAATAGATGCTTCTGAAATAGTCAATACTGGAAGATGACGGAACGGAATCAAGCAGAACTTACAGAAAAATAGCATTTTGACGATGGAACCCATAGATTGGAACTACCAGTATCAAATATAACCGTGAAATTTTGAGGGGGTGTGCCTATCCCAATCTCTCCAAAATATTGAGCATCCAAATAGTTCTTCAGGAGAACTATGTCTTCATCTGAACTTCCCAGAAAATGACGCATGCCCCTTACACCCTCTCTGGATTTCCCCTCTTCTCTTACCTTTCTGGCAGCATTGACATCGTGGAGATCCAGGTGTCGCTTCTTCAAATTAATCCTCACAAGGCCATTAGAAGAACCAGGAAGCAGGGAGCATGTTAAAGCCCAAAAACAGAAAGCCAGAGAAAGATACTTACACCCCATGTTTGGTGGAATCCCTGTTAATAAAGGGGACAAAGTAGTAAGTAGAACAACCATTTTATGCTGGGAACAATGAGTAGACAATGCATCCCTTCTGGTGCTAATGTAGTATAAGAAAAGTTGCTTTTGCGAATCCTTGAATGGATCAAGTGGACAAGCATGACAAAGGAAGTAATCATCATATACACCAAGATGCTTTCTATAAGAAACAAAAGTTAAGGCATATTGGAGGAACAAAATATGAGTTCCAGAAGATGCAAAATTTGTGAGCGTTTGATATCCCAAATATCATGTCAAAAAACAACATTTCAGTGGCCACGCTGCCGAACTAGAAACCTATCTGCTAACAGGGAAGTAAATGAAAACTTAATTCAAGAATATATCATGTAGGTCACAAGAGATAGTGATTTTTTCTTCAAGAGGACAATAGGATATGCATTGATATATTCCTTGGAATAAGGACATCAATACCTTGCTGCACTTGACTAAATTAAAAAAGTTACCGAAAACTTAAGCAAGGCTGTGAAATTTAGGATCATCAACTCAGTGCCAACACTTCCAGCTAAGGCCTTATGGTAAGAAAAATCAGCTATGGGATCTCAACTCTCAAACAGATCAGGTAAGCCACAATAAAACTAGCAGTAAATAGTGCTCGAGAAGTCCGATCAGAAACTTTTAGGGTTCGACTTCTTAACTCCAGAGATTCTGGGGAAAAACTCAATTGTAAGAAGAGATGAAATTGCTCCTCGGTAAAGTTGTAAGCACAGGGATAGAGACTTAATAAAGTGGATTACTGAAGTACAAGAGAGCACTCAATAGTTCGAAAATCAAGTAAATAATTGAAATTTTAATCGTTTCAAAGTGTAGTGGATCATGCAATTGGAATTCGGGTTCACCTGATAACATTTCTCGTCGTGAAATAGAAGATTGAAGAAAGGAGCACTTACCTAGAAGGCCTGGTTAGGCACATGAACTCGTAGAAAGAAATGAAAAATTAAGAATGAATCATTAACTTACAAACAAAATTTCCGACACTCTGCCTAACAACTCTGAAGCCTTTCACAGAAAGCTACAAACTCTTATCCGGACTGGGAACAAATAAAATAAAAACCAATCACTGCAGCTTATCAACCTGGTTAGAAGGATGATCGAACTACTGAAACAACTAAAGATAGACCCGATCCAAGCCCGCAAAAATTGTCTCACAAGTAGAGAAGAAAAGGAAAAGGACGAGAGAGAAACTACTTGCCGAAGCTCGACATGTGAATTAGAGCTTCACAACGCAGGCAAAAGACACAAAAAAGAAAGAAAAACGTCTATGCTGAACATGTCAAAAGATCGTTCGACTCATCCCAAAGGAAGATCATTTGGTATTGGACATGAACTATGATCACTTTGCTCATTTGGTACTATTGTTGATGAAAAGGGTACAAACAGTACAAGTCAAACCTTGTAAAGCTTGAAGCAACTAGCAAGATGCTGCTGAAGCTGAGATGATGAGTGTGAGTAGTTTCGAGGCAATCTATCCGCATATATTGGAAAAACCCTTAATATAGCAGAAGGATAGCTCGAGCCTCACTTCTGTCTTCAACCGTATAAATATCTTTATGACAAACAAGACGCCACTCCGACACGCCTAACCTTTTTCTTTCTCAAAATCATCTACAAATGGTGCGACAGTTTAACGACAGTTTAACGCTCCTTGAATATTCGGTAGCCGGTTTGGTCGCAGTAATTTTATACTATAGTCTTGTAAATATTTTTTTATTGTGTTCATAGGTAATATCTGCAATATTTATAAGGACTTATTGCACCACAACTCCTCAGTTATAGAAAAGTTGCCACTAGCACCCGAGGTAAAAAAAATCGAACAATTAACTGTGAGGTCGATATTCCGTGAGACGGGGGTACTTTATCTACCCCTTCTCCATACGTCAATGCAAAATGGTGACGCGTCACTTTAAAATCAAGTCAACCTAATCCCATTGTGTCATGTGTTTTTTTTTTTAAAAAAAATATTTTTTTTTTTTTGAACTATTTTTTTTTTTTTATTTTTTTATTTTTAAATTTTAATTTTATTTTTTTTTTTTCTAATTACTAATTTTTAATATTTTATATCTTTTATCAAAATTTTAAACTAAAATGATGATAATACTTTGACCTATTTTGCATATATTTAAATATATTGTCAATTCATTAATTTCTCAAGAATATTATTATCAAATAAAAGGTACAAAATATTTAATATCAGTAGTTAGAAGGTGTAATGTGTCAAACATTTTACTCTAAACTACTAATTTTGACATATTGTATTCTCTAACTACTAATTTTTAACACTTTATATCCTTTTATCAAAATTTTAAACTAAAATGACAATAATACCCTTGACCTATTTTGCATATATTTAAAATAGTATTGTCAATTCATTAATTTCTCAAGAATATTATTATTAAATAAAGGTGCAAAGTGTTTAATATCAGTAGTTAGAAGGTGTAATGTGTCAAACATTTTATACTCTAAACTACTAATTTTGACATATTGCACAACTACTAATTTTTAACACTTTTTTTTCAAATTTTTAACTAAAATGACAATAATACCCTTGACCTATTTTACATATATTTAAAATAGTATTGTCAATTCATTAATTTCTCAAGAATATTATTATCAAATGAAAGGTACAAAGTGTTTAATATCAGTAGTTAGAAGGTGTAATATGTCAAAGGAGGTAGTTTAGGGTACAAAGTATTTAACATTAGTTTAAATAATGTCTTAAATGATATTTGAAAGTATGTGTCAATTCCAATAGTTTGTATGTGAAAAGTATATTTTTTTTTTTTTTTTTTGGTGTCATCTCACTTAAGCTACCTCAGTGTCTATTCCGTCACTTTGCTCATATTCATCTTTCCTAAAAGGACTCTGACTGTAATCACGACCCTTGAATGACCCACAATCACCACGAAAAGTGCATCTCGATAACAAGTATCGTAATCGCCGTGGTTCCACTCATTGAATCATCAAATTTACTATTATGCAACTCGTTGACGTGGCCTTAAAATCACGCGTCAGCATTTATCGTTAACGTACAGAGACAAGAGTGAACGGAATGGTCTTTTTTTCACAGAATATTGACCTCATGAAGCTAATTGTCAATTTTCTTAGCTCGAAGTCCTATTTGCAACAAAACTATACCTTCGGTGCTGTGGGTGCAATTAGGCATATTTATAATCAATGCAGGAATTCGCGTTTCTGCCGCAGAACAACTGAGACCAAGACAGAGTTAGGAAGGACATGGCCCCCTAGCCCCAGAATACAGCAAAAACAAAATCCTCAGGCCAAAATATTGGTTTTTTAGAGTGTTTTTGTACTTCCAACATTTTGACACTCCAAATTGTATTAAATGAAAACGACCCTTCTTTAATCTTTAATCCTAATGACATCTCATAATTTTGGTTTATAAGATGTGCTGGGAAAAATTATTATTCAATTTCTTCAACTCAAGATTGTAGCAAAACGATGGAATCACAAATCAGTGACCTTGCCTATTCTTCCTGGGCTTTGATGTGGTCAGGAAATTGGTCTCTCCCGGACAATCGAATTCGCCAAGAAGTTTCCTGAAGATGTGAAGGTTCAGACAAGGAACGAGCGGGGTGGCATTCAAATTAAAACTCCTGTCTCTACCTATGGAATTGAAAGCAAAATCCTTAAAGACAAAAGTTCCAGAAATATATTCATTTCGTGTACTCCTGGAAATTAAGGACACGATGTTTCTTTCTTCATTTTGATAACAAACTCCCTCACTGTTTGCAGAAGAGAACGTCATCCAATGGTGGCAGGAGGAATTTGAAGCCCGGACAACGGCAATCATTTTCATTTGCCTCTTTCCTTTTGAAAAATTTGCAGAAAGGTCCGGACAATTAGAGTGGATTATTCAAGAAGTACAATATAATGTCAGCCCCACAACTGTTTTTTTTTTTCAGTAACAAGAAAAAATCGTTATATTTGATTTTTGTGCACTTAACTCAAACCGACTTGATTTTACTAAAAAATAGGAGAAAATACACTTTTCACCCACAAACTATCGGGTAGTGACACATTGCACCTAAATACCATCTTTAAGACATTGCACCCTTAAACTACCAATGTTAGACACTTTACACCATAAATACCAATGTTAGACACTTTACACCATAAACTACCCACTTTGACACTTTGCACCCCCAACTATTAATATTAAACAATTTGCACCCTCTATTTGACAATAATACCCTTGAGAAATTAATGAATTGACAACAATATCTTCAATATATGCAAAATGGTCAAAGGCATTATCATCATTTTAGTCTAAAAATTTGATAAAGGGTGCAAAGTGTTAAAAATTGGTAGTTAGAGGGTGCAATGTATTAAAATTGGTAGTTTAAGTGCAAAGTGTAAAACTTACGATAATTGTGGGTGAAAAATGTATTTTTCTATACATTAACGTGACTAGAGGTGTAACGACAAATTATAGATACCGACCCTACTATTTAAGTATAAGTTAAATAAAAAACTTGCTTCTAGCGCGTATGATTGAAATTCAGGTCCACCTACTGGAGTAGGTTTGTTTGGGGAGTGAAAATATATTTTTTTAACCATTCATAAGGATACGCTAGAAATTCTTTGCAAGGACAGAGCCCAAGGGCATGTTCGTGTTGTGAAAAATCGTAGGATTTTAAAAAAGTTGTGAATATTTATGTTAAATAGTGTTTTATAGGTGTTTGTGTAAAGTAGAGAGAGATAAATTTGATGTAATTTTTTTAATAAAAAAGTATTGAAATTTTGTGAAAAAGTATAGAAGAGAAGATTTGTTATAATTTTTTAAAAAAATATTAAGTTTGTGTAAAAAGTTGTTGGAATTGTTGTAAATGTATTGGTGTTTGTGTTGAATTCTTAAGATGTTTGGTGATAATTTTATTAATGGATTTGAATCTTAAGAAAAAGTTGAACACGAACATGCCCCAAGACTTCCGTTATTTGACAACTGGGCCTCCTTGAATGAGGCCCAGCTCACTGTCAGGCCTTTCTGTTCAAGAAGTTGAATAGCAGTTGACCCGACCAAACACATAGCAATAGAGGCATCGAGATTCGAACCCGACACATTGTCATATCTCCTCGTTCGTATAATTGGGAACACAATCCGCCAACTCTCAAAGCCATAGATAGAATCAATCAAAGCCCAACTAGGTATGAAAATTTCTATCAGTAAGTTTTTGTTTCCGATTTTTAGCCTTTCTTCACTGATTTAGCTTGCTGGAAATTAGTCAACTGGTGTGAAACTGACATTGTCTTCCAAATGTTTGAGAAAATGCCGTTGTGAGTAAAGCAAAAACACATGTTCTTTGTGGTGTTGTTGAAATATGCTCGTAACATTAGGTTTTCCCATGCATCACATTCTTCGTTTGCGCGTCTGAATAGTAAAGGAATCAATAGTGTAGGATACAGTTAAGTTAGTAAATTGTTAGTTCCATACAACGTGATCCTTTTGTGTATTTTCATCTGGGTTCGTGTCAGTTTTGCTTTTCCTCATGAAAAAGAATTCGAATTTGATTGTGGTGTGATATAACCTTTGGCTTGTACTAGGAAAGTGCTAGATGGCGTTGAGGCGGTTCTTTGGGTTTTCTGATGGCGAGCTGATGAGGTCAGATGCAAAACCTTGCTCCAGATTGATGAAACAGACTGCCGGTATCTTTACCGTTGGAGGAGGATTAGGATTTTGGATTCTTTGTAGATTGCACTATGGTTGGTCCTACTTTTCCTGTTGGTTTTTATATTTGTTTTTCTACTGTCTGTTTGGATTAAGAAGAGTATTCAATAGAGACGACACAGGGTGTCATCCTTGTGTTGTCTGAGCATATAATGGGGAAGGATAGGAGAGCATAGATCTGTCTTTCACAAAATTTCGGATATGCTGTTTAACCCCTGTACTTTCCCTATTTTTTGATGTCTCTTAAGTTTTGAATTTTGATAATTGATTGGCCTCCAGTTGTAAATATTGGTGGGTATCCGGTTTGCTCATGCAAGACTTTGGTATGGGTTTTTGATTAGGGAAATGTATGGCCTTTAGGACGAATTTCATTGGTTCAGTTATATGTGCTGCTTTTAAGAATTGCATAAAAGGTTGTTCAAGAAACTGAATACATCGCAATGTAAGAAAAGGCAAATGATGTGAAAGAATCATCTTGCGTCTGGAGATGATTACAACTAAAGGGACCGCACCACTTTGATTTTGCAATGAGGCAGTAAATCTCCATTACTCTTGTTATCACTTTTGTGGTTCAAGATTACTCTCTTGGTATAGAAAGATCAATTGCACATGAAAGGGACTTTCTTATGCTTTGCCGTTCTTCTTTCTTGCTTGTGATTTTTGTATTTTTTGTTCATGCAGGTCCCAGAATTACAGTTCCTAGGAGTCTTAGGTGGGCGGCTTGTGGGGCAATATCTGTGAGCTCAACTTCTGCTTTGCTAGTTTGCTTATTTAGTCCTGAATGTGAACCGCAGAACATAGCGGCATATGATAATAGAAAGTAGTGCTAGGTTGTTTGTGAAGGTGGGGCGCTTGTCTTAGTCTATTTTCTGAGTCCTTATGTTGGACCAGTTTTATTTCAAGGACTAACGAGATACAAATTCATGGCATGCTAGATTGATTATCTAGAAGTGCCCTGTCAATTACAAAATGAGCACGGTTCTTAAATGTTTTGTCTCAAGTGAGAATGCTGTCTTTTTTATTTTCTATAATCGTGCATTTTTGCAGCGATTAAGTGCAGATCATGAGATCAGAAAAGAAAGAAAGCTATTTATATAGTCAAATAAGAAGGTCTTGCATCTATTGTATACTTATGTTCTCTGAAGTACTTGATTCTAGCTGTTTCATATAAATAAACTGCATCATATAAGGCGCATTTATGATGATAAACCATGTTAATAGCTTCTTTATGGTTGCCATTGATCTGCCATTAGGATTGTTTCTGAAGGATTCAAGTCCAAAAGTCCTCCATGATCTGTCATGATTTTCTCCAATACAAAGACCAAGTCCAGCAACTTAAAATATTAGCCCGGTACAACTGTAGCATCTGTTTTGGGGAACCAGGCATAAACCCTAACGCATTTTATGCTGAAAAGTTACATAGGACAACGTTGTCACACTTTATTGAAACTACTGCATGCAAACCAGCCATATTCAAAAGCTTAAGTCTCAACCCTACCTCGCACCGCGACACTGAATTCTCGAACATAATCTGGCAAATCCTCTACTACTTATGGACTTCAAACAATGATTGTTCACATTGAAGGATACTTTACCAATTGCAAGCATAAACGTCCCTTTGTTGTTCTTCCCACTGACTCACCCTTTCGGAATAAATGGAGACATCCCATGTCGTCACATGTTATTTTTCATCCTCTTTTGACGGTATCTTTACTGGAGACGCCGAAGGGAACCAAGTTGATAGAGGGCGAGACCACTAGGCTACGGTCCCAGTCCTGGCCCAAACTAAGGCCCTGAAGATTCCCAATCCTGGCCCAAATTAAGGCCCTGAAGATTCGTCTCTCTCTCTCTCTCTTCTCTCTCTCTCTCTCTTCTCGTTTAAAAAAAGTTCTTGTTTTCAACATGATCACTACGATCTACAACAGTATTTTAGCTTTCCTCTTAAGACATGGGACCAACAGCCTTGCAACCTAAAACCCGTCCACCTCCTCGCGTGGACTTTCCCAAATGCCGAATGAGATTTTGCAAGACCGCAAAAGAGACAGGTACGACGAGAGACATGAGCCCGGCGTTCCGGCTGGGTAACATCCACTGCATAATTTAATCTAAAAACAAAAGCGGACTCTATGTCAACGTCAAAATCCCCAGCCTAAATTTGGCACCTTCTTGTTGCCTGTTGGAGTGATCTTTTACTTATAATATGGGATTAAGCCTCCCTGTCCTTTTAGCTTTCTTGTCTCCTCCTTGCTACCAAAGATAAAACATATCTTTCTTAATTCTTTTCCGTAAATGTCATCATGGATTCTTGTTTTCTTTTGTTTAAATCATTTTTGATGCGTGAGTTTTATACCATTTTTATAATAGGTCCTTGAGTTTTAAAATTACAAATTTTAATCCTTTAATTTTGGGCTCTTAAAAAGAGTCATCTGATCAGTTCTTCGTCTAGAGCCTTCTAGCAACAGATAATTAATCTTAGTAAAAATCCAACTTAGCTGGCTACCCACTCGATGCTCTCACTTATCTAATAGTGAAATAGTGCGTTGGAGTATGAGCTTCAGTTGGATAGGTTGAAATGACAACATTTTGTTGGACATGGGAGGACAGTGGATAACGCAACGTCTGTGGCCATTAGAGTTTATTAGACAGATAAGACCATCACAAGATTGACTTGGAGTCCTATTTAGGTTAGACACAGAACTGACCCGAAAACCCTTTTTTTTTTTTTTTTATAAGTGCCAAAAGTTCAATCCGTCCCTATCAATCACAGAGAACATATTCCCCCCATATGAGACATGCATCAGCCTGATCCTTCAGAAGCAGAAGGAGCCATGCATGTTCCTTGTAAATTTGTAATTCAATGGAGCCTAGGTCACCGTGACACTAATAGCCACCGTACACAGAAATTGTATTTTTTATAAATTTCAGAAAACAAGAAATTCCAATGCCTATGAGAAAAAAAAAAAAAAAAATCTCCATCGTTTGGAGAGTGGATCTCAACTCCCAACTCTCTGTTCTCAGTTCCTCCTTCCACTCTTATTCCCTCTTTTAGGTCTTGCAGACGTTGACAAATCCCAGATGCACGTGCGTGCCAAGCGAGCATGGGACAGAGGGACAAAAAAAATATATCTGAAAACTGAAATGGCGCAACACGAGTGGTAGTTTATTACTTCAAGTTGTGGGTGGGCGGCTCCAATGGCTCCCACTTGTCCTCATGCCCACTTATCTCTCTCTCCTCTCCTCCGTCTGACCCTTTCCCCTTTGTTCTTCTTCCTCTCCTTTGCTCACTCTAGTCACACCCCTCTAACCCCTCCGAACCCTAACCCTAACCTCACACACCATGGCCACCAACCACCTCAACGGTGACACTAATAGCCACCTCCCCAAAAAACCCAAACTTTCTTCTGCTACCGCTTCCTTCATCACACCCTCGGAAATCCAGTCAGAATTCTCACACCACGACCCCTCCGTCGCCCGTATCAACAACGGCAGCTTCGGCTGCTGTCCGGCCTCCATTATCGAAGCCCAGCAGCACCTCCAGCTCCAATTCCTCCGCCAACCCGACGACTTCTACTTCAACCACCTCAAGGATGGGATTCTCCAATCCCGAACTATCATCAAGCGGCTCATCAACGCTGATCATGTGGATGAGGTATCAATCGTTGACAACGCCACCACCGCCGCCGCCATCTTCCTCCAACGCATCGCCTGGGCCTTCGCTGAGGGCCATTTCGATAAGGGAGACGTCGCCATTATGCTCCACTACGCCTACGGCGCCGTCAAGAAGTCCATCGAGGCTTATGTCACGCGCGCTGGTGGGTGCGTAATCGAGGTACAGTTGCCTTTTCCCGTCAATTCCGACACTGTACCTCGATTACGCACCCACCAGCGCGCGTGACATAAGCCTCGATGGACTTCTTGACGGCGCCGTAGGCGTAGTGGAGCATAATGGCGACGTCTCCCTTATCGAAATGGCCCTCAGCGAAGGCCCAGGCGATGCGTTGGAGGAAGATGGCGGCGGCGGTGGTGGCGTTGTCAACGATTGATACCTCATCCACATGATCAGCGTTGATGAGCCGCTTGATGATAGTTCGGGATTGGAGAATCCCATCCTTGAGGTGGTTGAAGTAGAAGTCGTCGGGTTGGCGGAGGAATTGGAGCTGGAGGTGCTGCTGGGCTTCGATAATGGAGGCCGGACAGCAGCCGAAGCTGCCGTTGTTGATACGGGCGACGGAGGGGTCGTGGTGTGAGAATTCTGACTGGATTTCCGAGGGTGTGATGAAGGAAGCGGTAGCAGAAGAAAGTTTGGGTTTTTTGGGGAGGTGGCTATTAGTGTCACCGTTGAGGTGGTTGGTGGCCATGGTGTGTGAGGTTAGGGTTAGGGTTCGGAGGGGTTAGAGGGGTGTGACTAGAGTGAGCAAAGGAGAGGAAGAAGAACAAAGGGGAAAGGGTCAGACGGAGGAGAGGAGAGAGAGATAAGTGGGCATGAGGACAAGTGGGAGCCATTGGAGCCGCCCACCCACAACTTGAAGTAATAAACTACCACTCGTGTTGCGCCATTTCAGTTTTCAGATATATTTTTTTTGTCCCTCTGTCCCATGCTCGCTTGGCACGCACGTGCATCTGGGATTTGTCAACGTCTGCAAGACCTAAAAGAGGGAATAAGAGTGGAAGGAGGGAACTGAGAACAGAGAGTTGGGAGTTGAGAATCACTCTCCAAACGATGGAGTCGTTTTTTTTTTTTTTTCTCATAGGCATTGGAATTTCTTGTTTTCTGAAATTTATAAAAAATACAATTTCTGTGTACGGTGGCTATTAGTGTCACGGTGACCTAGGCTCCATTGAATTACAAATTTACAAGGAACATGCATGGCTCCTTCTGCTTCTGAAGGATCAGGCTGATGCATGTCTCATATGGGGGGAATATGTTCTCTGTGATTGATAGGGACGGATTGAACTTTTGGCACTTATAAAAAAAAAAAAAAAAAGGGTTTTCGGGTCAGTTCTGTGTCTAACCTAAATAGGACTCCAAGTCAATCTTGTGATGGTCTTATCTGTCTAATAAACTCTAATGGCCACAGACGTTGCGTTATCCACTGTCCTCCCATGTCCAACAAAATGTTGTCATTTCAACCTATCCAACTGAAGCTCATACTCCAACGCACTATTTCACTATTAGATAAGTGAGAGCATCGAGTGGGTAGCCAGCTAAGTTGGATTTTTACTAAGATTAATTATCTGTTGCTAGAAGGCTCTAGACGAAGAACTGATCAGATGACTCTTTTTAAGAGCCCAAAATTAAAGGATTAAAATTTGTAATTTTAAAACTCAAGGACCTATTATAAAAATGGTATAAAACTCACGCATCAAAAATGATTTAAACAAAAGAAAACAAGAATCCATGATGACATTTACGGAAAAGAATTAAGAAAGATATGTTTTATCTTTGGTAGCAAGGAGGAGACAAGAAAGCTAAAAGGACAGGGAGGCTTAATCCCATATTATAAGTAAAAGATCACTCCAACAGGCAACAAGAAGGTGCCAAATTTAGGCTGGGGATTTTGACGTTGACATAGAGTCCGCTTTTGTTTTTAGATTAAATTATGCAGTGGATGTTACCCAGCCGGAACGCCGGGCTCATGTCTCTCGTCGTACCTGTCTCTTTTGCGGTCTTGCAAAATCTCATTCGGCATTTGGGAAAGTCCACGCGAGGAGGTGGACGGGTTTTAGGTTGCAAGGCTGTTGGTCCCATGTCTTAAGAGGAAAGCTAAAATACTGTTGTAGATCGTAGTGATCATGTTGAAAACAAGAACTTTTTTTAAACGAGAAGAGAGAGAGAGAGAGAGAAGAGAGAGAGAGAGAGACGAATCTTCAGGGCCTTAATTTGGGCCAGGATTGGGAATCTTCAGGGCCTTAGTTTGGGCCAGGACTGGGACCGTAGCCTAGTGGTCTCGCCCTCTATCAACTTGGTTCCCTTCGGCGTCTCCAGTAAAGATACCGTCAAAAGAGGATGAAAAATAACATGTGACGACATGGGATGTCTCCATTTATTCCGAAAGGGTGAGTCAGTGGGAAGAACAACAAAGGGACGTTTATGCTTGCAATTGGTAAAGTATCCTTCAATGTGAACAATCATTGTTTGAAGTCCATAAGTAGTAGAGGATTTGCCAGATTATGTTCGAGAATTCAGTGTCGCGGTGCGAGGTAGGGTTGAGACTTAAGCTTTTGAATATGGCTGGTTTGCATGCAGTAGTTTCAATAAAGTGTGACAACGTTGTCCTATGTAACTTTTCAGCATAAAATGCGTTAGGGTTTATGCCTGGTTCCCCAAAACAGATGCTACAGTTGTACCGGGCTAATATTTTAAGTTGCTGGACTTGGTCTTTGTATTGGAGAAAATCATGACAGATCATGGAGGACTTTTGGACTTGAATCCTTCAGAAACAATCCTAATGGCAGATCAATGGCAACCATAAAGAAGCTATTAACATGGTTTATCATCATAAATGCGCCTTATATGATGCAGTTTATTTATATGAAACAGCTAGAATCAAGTACTTCAGAGAACATAAGTATACAATAGATGCAAGACCTTCTTATTTGACTATATAAATAGCTTTCTTTCTTTTCTGATCTCATGATCTGCACTTAATCGCTGCAAAAATGCACGATTATAGAAAATAAAAAAGACAGCATTCTCACTTGAGACAAAACATTTAAGAACCGTGCTCATTTTGTAATTGACAGGGCACTTCTAGATAATCAATCTAGCATGCCATGAATTTGTATCTCGTTAGTCCTTGAAATAAAACTGGTCCAACATAAGGACTCAGAAAATAGACTAAGACAAGCGCCCCACCTTCACAAACAACCTAGCACTACTTTCTATTATCATATGCCGCTATGTTCTGCGGTTCACATTCAGGACTAAATAAGCAAACTAGCAAAGCAGAAGTTGAGCTCACAGATATTGCCCCACAAGCCGCCCACCTAAGACTCCTAGGAACTGTAATTCTGGGACCTGCATGAACAAAAAATACAAAAATCACAAGCAAGAAAGAAGAACGGCAAAGCATAAGAAAGTCCCTTTCATGTGCAATTGATCTTTCTATACCAAGAGAGTAATCTTGAACCACAAAAGTGATAACAAGAGTAATGGAGATTTACTGCCTCATTGCAAAATCAAAGTGGTGCGGTCCCTTTAGTTGTAATCATCTCCAGACGCAAGATGATTCTTTCACATCATTTGCCTTTTCTTACATTGCGATGTATTCAGTTTCTTGAACAACCTTTTATGCAATTCTTAAAAGCAGCACATATAACTGAACCAATGAAATTCGTCCTAAAGGCCATACATTTCCCTAATCAAAAACCCATACCAAAGTCTTGCATGAGCAAACCGGATACCCACCAATATTTACAACTGGAGGCCAATCAATTATCAAAATTCAAAACTTAAGAGACATCAAAAAATAGGGAAAGTACAGGGGTTAAACAGCATATCCGAAATTTTGTGAAAGACAGATCTATGCTCTCCTATCCTTCCCCATTATATGCTCAGACAACACAAGGATGACACCCTGTGTCGTCTCTATTGAATACTCTTCTTAATCCAAACAGACAGTAGAAAAACAAATATAAAAACCAACAGGAAAAGTAGGACCAACCATAGTGCAATCTACAAAGAATCCAAAATCCTAATCCTCCTCCAACGGTAAAGATACCGGCAGTCTGTTTCATCAATCTGGAGCAAGGTTTTGCATCTGACCTCATCAGCTCGCCATCAGAAAACCCAAAGAACCGCCTCAACGCCATCTAGCACTTTCCTAGTACAAGCCAAAGGTTATATCACACCACAATCAAATTCGAATTCTTTTTCATGAGGAAAAGCAAAACTGACACGAACCCAGATGAAAATACACAAAAGGATCACGTTGTATGGAACTAACAATTTACTAACTTAACTGTATCCTACACTATTGATTCCTTTACTATTCAGACGCGCAAACGAAGAATGTGATGCATGGGAAAACCTAATGTTACGAGCATATTTCAACAACACCACAAAGAACATGTGTTTTTGCTTTACTCACAACGGCATTTTCTCAAACATTTGGAAGACAATGTCAGTTTCACACCAGTTGACTAATTTCCAGCAAGCTAAATCAGTGAAGAAAGGCTAAAAATCGGAAACAAAAACTTACTGATAGAAATTTTCATACCTAGTTGGGCTTTGATTGATTCTATCTATGGCTTTGAGAGTTGGCGGATTGTGTTCCCAATTATACGAACGAGGAGATATGACAATGTGTCGGGTTCGAATCTCGATGCCTCTATTGCTATGTGTTTGGTCGGGTCAACTGCTATTCAACTTCTTGAACAGAAAGGCCTGACAGTGAGCTGGGCCTCATTCAAGGAGGCCCAGTTGTCAAATAACGGAAGTCTTGGGGCATGTTCGTGCAACTTTCTAAGATCCAAATTTAAAAAAATTAAAAAACACTTTTCATTATACATTCACCCTAAACTACCAATTTTGACACATTCACCCTTTAACTACCAATTTTTAACATTTTTTTTATAAATTTTAAACTAAAATGTAATCCCTTAATATTTTTCAATTCATTAATTTTCAATATTATTGTCAAATTAGGGTGCAAAGTGTTTACAAAGTTAGTTTAGGAAAATGTATAACATTTTTTACAATTCTTTGATATTTGGGCTCTGTCCTTGCAAAGAATTTCTAGCGTATCCTTATGAATGGTTAAAAAAATATATTTTCACTCCCCAAACAAACCTACTCCAGTAGGTGGACCTGAATTTCAATCATACGCGCTAGAAGCAAGTTTTTTATTTAACTTATACTTAAATAGTAGGGTCGGTATCTATAATTTGTCGTTACACCTCTAGTCACGTTAATGTATAGAAAAATACATTTTTCACCACAATTATCGTAAGTTTTACACTTTGCACTTAAAACTACCAATTTTAATACATTGCACCCTCTAACTACCAATTTTTAACACTTTGCACCCTTTATCAAATTTTTAGACTAAAATGATGATAATGCCTTTGACCATTTTGCATATATTGAAGATATTGTTGTCAATTCATTAATTTCTCAAGGGTATTATTGTCAAATAGAGGGTGCAAATTGTTTAATATTAATAGTTGGGGGTGCAAAGTGTCAAAGTGGGTAGTTTATGGTGTAAAGTGTCTAACATTGGTAGTTTAAGGGTGCAATGTCTTAAAGATGGTAATTTAGGGTGCAATGTGTCACTACCCTGATAGTTTGTGGGTGAAAAGTGTATTTTCTCCTATTTTTTAGTAAAATCAAGTCGGTTTGAGTTAAGTGCACAAAAATCAAATATAACGATTTTTTCTTGTTACTGAAAAAAAAAAACAGTTGTGGGGCTGACATTATATTGTACTTCTTGAATAATCCACTCTAATTGTCCGGACCTTTCTGCAAATTTTTCAAAAGGAAAGAGGCAAATGAAAATGATTGCCGTTGTCCGGGCTTCAAATTCCTCCTGCCACCATTGGATGACGTTCTCTTCTGCAAACAGTGAGGGAGTTTGTTATCAAAATGAAGAAAGAAACATCGTGTCCTTAATTTCCAGGAGTACACGAAATGAATATATTTCTGGAACTTTTGTCTTTAAGGATTTTGCTTTCAATTCCATAGGTAGAGACAGGAGTTTTAATTTGAATGCCACCCCGCTCGTTCCTTGTCTGAACCTTCACATCTTCAGGAAACTTCTTGGCGAATTCGATTGTCCGGGAGAGACCAATTTCCTGACCACATCAAAGCCCAGGAAGAATAGGCAAGGTCACTGATTTGTGATTCCATCGTTTTGCTACAATCTTGAGTTGAAGAAATTGAATAATAATTTTTCCCAGCACATCTTATAAACCAAAATTATGAGATGTCATTAGGATTAAAGATTAAAGAAGGGTCGTTTTCATTTAATACAATTTGGAGTGTCAAAATGTTGGAAGTACAAAAACACTCTAAAAAACCAATATTTTGGCCTGAGGATTTTGTTTTTGCTGTATTCTGGGGCTAGGGGGCCATGTCCTTCCTAACTCTGTCTTGGTCTCAGTTGTTCTGCGGCAGAAACGCGAATTCCTGCATTGATTATAAATATGCCTAATTGCACCCACAGCACCGAAGGTATAGTTTTGTTGCAAATAGGACTTCGAGCTAAGAAAATTGACAATTAGCTTCATGAGGTCAATATTCTGTGAAAAAAAGACCATTCCGTTCACTCTTGTCTCTGTACGTTAACGATAAATGCTGACGCGTGATTTTAAGGCCACGTCAACGAGTTGCATAATAGTAAATTTGATGATTCAATGAGTGGAACCACGGCGATTACGATACTTGTTATCGAGATGCACTTTTCGTGGTGATTGTGGGTCATTCAAGGGTCGTGATTACAGTCAGAGTCCTTTTAGGAAAGATGAATATGAGCAAAGTGACGGAATAGACACTGAGGTAGCTTAAGTGAGATGACTACGAAAAAAAAAAAAAAAAAATATACTTTTCACATACAAACTATTGGAATAGTGACACATTACATTTCAAACTATCATCTTTAAGACATTATACTTTCAAACTACTACTTTGTACCCTAAACTACCTCCTTTGACATATTACACCTTCTAACTACTGATATTAAACACTTTGTACCTTTCATTAAATATTAATTAATGATTGAAAATATATGAAAATATCATCACCGTTTAATGTTATATTCAAAATTGTGTATAAAATGTTTGACACATTACACCTTCTAACTACTGATATTAAACACTTTGCACCTTTTATTTGATAATAATATTCTTGAGAAATTAATGAATTGACAATACTATTTTAAATATATGCAAAATAGGTCAAGGGTATTATTGTCATTTTAGTTTAAAATTTTGATAAAAGGATATAAAGTGTTAAAAATTAGTAGTTAGAGAGTACAATATGTCAAAATTAGTAGTTTAGAGTATAAAATGTTTGACACATTACACCTTCTAACTACTGATATTAAATATTTTGTACCTTTTATTTGATAATAATATTCTTGAGAAATTAATGAATTGACAATAATATTTTAAATATATGCAAAATAGGTCAAAAGTATTATCATCATTTTAGTTTAAAATTTTGATAAAAAGATATAAAATATTAAAAATTAGTAGTTAGAGATTGTAATATATTAAAATTAATAATTTAAAGTATAAAATATAAAAACTGTGATAGTTCATGCTAAAAAGTATATTTTTTTTTAAAAAAAAACACATGACACAATGGGATTAGGTTGACTTGATTTTAAAGTGACGCGTCACCATTTTGCATTGACGTATGGAGAAGGGGTAGATAAAGTACCCCCGTCTCACGGAATATCGACCTCACAGTTAATTGTTCGATTTTTTTTACCTCGGGTGCTAGTGGCAACTTTTCTATAACTGAGGAGTTGTGGTGCAATAAGTCCTTATAAATATTGCAGATATTACCTATGAACACAATAAAAAAATATTTACAAGACTATAGTATAAAATTACTGCGACCAAACCGGCTACCGAATATTCAAGGAGCGTTAAACTGTCGTTAAACTGTCGCACCATTTGTAGATGATTTTGAGAAAGAAAAAGGTTAGGCGTGTCGGAGTGGCGTCTTGTTTGTCATAAAGATATTTATACGGTTGAAGACAGAAGTGAGGCTCGAGCTATCCTTCTGCTATATTAAGGGTTTTTCCAATATATGCGGATAGATTGCCTCGAAACTACTCACACTCATCATCTCAGCTTCAGCAGCATCTTGCTAGTTGCTTCAAGCTTTACAAGGTTTGACTTGTACTGTTTGTACCCTTTTCATCAACAATAGTACCAAATGAGCAAAGTGATCATAGTTCATGTCCAATACCAAATGATCTTCCTTTGGGATGAGTCGAACGATCTTTTGACATGTTCAGCATAGACGTTTTTCTTTCTTTTTTGTGTCTTTTGCCTGCGTTGTGAAGCTCTAATTCACATGTCGAGCTTCGGCAAGTAGTTTCTCTCTCGTCCTTTTCCTTTTCTTCTCTACTTGTGAGACAATTTTTGCGGGCTTGGATCGGGTCTATCTTTAGTTGTTTCAGTAGTTCGATCATCCTTCTAACCAGGTTGATAAGCTGCAGTGATTGGTTTTTATTTTATTTGTTCCCAGTCCGGATAAGAGTTTGTAGCTTTCTGTGAAAGGCTTCAGAGTTGTTAGGCAGAGTGTCGGAAATTTTGTTTGTAAGTTAATGATTCATTCTTAATTTTTCATTTCTTTCTACGAGTTCATGTGCCTAACCAGGCCTTCTAGGTAAGTGCTCCTTTCTTCAATCTTCTATTTCACGACGAGAAATGTTATCAGGTGAACCCGAATTCCAATTGCATGATCCACTACACTTTGAAACGATTAAAATTTCAATTATTTACTTGATTTTCGAACTATTGAGTGCTCTCTTGTACTTCAGTAATCCACTTTATTAAGTCTCTATCCCTGTGCTTACAACTTTACCGAGGAGCAATTTCATCTCTTCTTACAATTGAGTTTTTCCCCAGAATCTCTGGAGTTAAGAAGTCGAACCCTAAAAGTTTCTGATCGGACTTCTCGAGCACTATTTACTGCTAGTTTTATTGTGGCTTACCTGATCTGTTTGAGAGTTGAGATCCCATAGCTGATTTTTCTTACCATAAGGCCTTAGCTGGAAGTGTTGGCACTGAGTTGATGATCCTAAATTTCACAGCCTTGCTTAAGTTTTCGGTAACTTTTTTAATTTAGTCAAGTGCAGCAAGGTATTGATGTCCTTATTCCAAGGAATATATCAATGCATATCCTATTGTCCTCTTGAAGAAAAAATCACTATCTCTTGTGACCTACATGATATATTCTTGAATTAAGTTTTCATTTACTTCCCTGTTAGCAGATAGGTTTCTAGTTCGGCAGCGTGGCCACTGAAATGTTGTTTTTTGACATGATATTTGGGATATCAAACGCTCACAAATTTTGCATCTTCTGGAACTCATATTTTGTTCCTCCAATATGCCTTAACTTTTGTTTCTTATAGAAAGCATCTTGGTGTATATGATGATTACTTCCTTTGTCATGCTTGTCCACTTGATCCATTCAAGGATTCGCAAAAGCAACTTTTCTTATACTACATTAGCACCAGAAGGGATGCATTGTCTACTCATTGTTCCCAGCATAAAATGGTTGTTCTACTTACTACTTTGTCCCCTTTATTAACAGGGATTCCACCAAACATGGGGTGTAAGTATCTTTCTCTGGCTTTCTGTTTTTGGGCTTTAACATGCTCCCTGCTTCCTGGTTCTTCTAATGGCCTTGTGAGGATTAATTTGAAGAAGCGACACCTGGATCTCCACGATGTCAATGCTGCCAGAAAGGTAAGAGAAGAGGGGAAATCCAGAGAGGGTGTAAGGGGCATGCGTCATTTTCTGGGAAGTTCAGATGAAGACATAGTTCTCCTGAAGAACTATTTGGATGCTCAATATTTTGGAGAGATTGGGATAGGCACACCCCCTCAAAATTTCACGGTTATATTTGATACTGGTAGTTCCAATCTATGGGTTCCATCGTCAAAATGCTATTTTTCTGTAAGTTCTGCTTGATTCCGTTCCGTCATCTTCCAGTATTGACTATTTCAGAAGCATCTATTAACCCAATACAATTTTCAGATTGCTTGCTATTTCCATTCTAGATACAGGTCAAGCATGTCTAGTACATATGAAAAGATTGGTAAGTTGTCACTTTCATGCTTTTATATTTCTTGTCATGACTGTACATACACACAAGCTATTAGATGTAACAAAGGCGTTTGCTGTTCCTCATACGCTATTGAGGATGAAATTGTTTACTTTTGTGATCCAGGAAAATCGTGCGAAATAAATTATGGATCTGGATCAGTTGCAGGGTTCTTCAGCCAAGACACTGTTAAAGTTGGTGTTCTTGCTGTCAACGATCAAGTGTGTTATTCTTATTCTCTTTCATTGCTTTTTCAAAGTTTTTCTCAAAACTACTTTTTATTGGGGATGCGATTATGGTTCACATGTAATTTTTTTGCAATTTCTTTCTTTCATCAGGCATTCATTGAGGCTACGCGGGAAGGCAGTCTCACATTTGTGTTAGCCAAGTTTGATGGAATACTTGGGCTTGGGTTTCAGGAGATTTCTGTTGGGAATGCTGTGCCAGTGTGGTAAAAGAATGGGAAATTCTGTACTTGTTTTGTTTCTTCTCAGTATACAGAGTGAGACATTTTACTCCCTTCAAATTCTCTGGTCCCTTGGGTGAACTAATTCATTATTAGAATATAGGTATAATATGGTGCAACAAGGTCTTGTAAAGGAGGAGGTTTTTTCATTCTGGCTTAACCGGGATCCAGATGCAACAGAAGGAGGTGAAATTGTCTTTGGTGGTGTTGATCCGAGGCACTTTAAGGGAACCCATACTTACGTTCCAGTCACTAAAAAGGGATACTGGCAGGTAAGAAGAACTCAAAAAACAAACAATGATGTTAGGAGAAGTATTTCCTTTCCGTGTGCTAGTTTCCATGGGAATTAATTTTGTCAGCATTTCCGTTTCTTTGTTTTCAGTTTGAAATGGGAGATTTTCTTGTTGGGAACCATTCAACAGGTGATTTTGTAGCCCCTTATGTGCTTGCCTTATTTGTTTTTGAATTGACATATCTTTATCCAAATATTAATTGAGGAGCTATAATGACTAGAAACAGCAGAACACCTTATCTTCCATGTGCTACCTATTTCTAGTTTTTGGCCCTTTATATGAACAAATCAGAATTTGTTCTTTTATATTGTACATCTACTACCCTTCTGTATTGAAGCTCTGTAAAGCTCAACTAGCTTGTCACCGCTAAGTTATGATGAGAAGTGTATTGAAGGTGTCTGCAAGGATGGTTGTGCTGCTATTGTGGATTCAGGAACGTCCTTGCTTGCTGGTCCAACTGTATGTTTTCTCATTCTATGATAAATGACATTAATTTCAAAAGGACCTTCAGCCTTGATTTATTTTCTTTTTCTATTTTGTTCCTTTCCTGGAGCCTATATTATATCCTTCTCTTTTTTTCAGAAGTTACTTGTGGGACTAAACTCTTATTTGCTGACCATGATTACCAGCCTATTGTGACTGAAATCAACCACGCAATTGGTGCTGAAGGAATTGTGAGTGCAGAATGTAAGGAAGTTGTAACTCAGTATGGAGACTTAATTTGGGAGCTCTTAGTATCAGGGGTGGGTTGTTTTTATGTTTTGCATCTATTCTCCTACTCTCTTGTACATCTCCAGGTTTTACTAATTTTCATGATTTGTAGGTACACCCTGACAAAGTATGTTCACAACTTGGTTTATGTATTTTTGATGGGGCACAGGATGTAAGGTCAGGATTTTTTTTGCTTCATGAGTTACTTATTCTCAGCAATCGCCTTTACAGACTTCATATTGGTAGTCTACATCCTTATCAAATGCCTCCTAGTGAGTCAATTGGTTTACCATGTGAACACAATGCATGGAAATTGATATCTTGTTACTAATAGGATGCAATTTTATTGTTGTAAGGTTTAGAACATGACGTACTCTGGGGTTTCCCGTAGAACTGTCTTGATTTTCCTTTAGTCACTTGCTCTCACTGAAACCTATTATAATCTAAGAGTCCTTATATGTCCAACTATCCTCATGCCAATGAAAGGCTGAAGGTGCTTGGAATCTCATGCTGTCATCTGTCCTTGGAATTTCACCTAAAAATTATATCTAATTGACATTCAATCTCTATTCTATGTAGTTCTGGAATTGAAACAGTGATTGAGAAGGAAAACAGGAAGGGATCATTGCCAGGGGACGATCTTTTGTGCACTGCTTGTGAGATGACTGTCATTTGGATCCAGAATCAGCTTAGGCAAAAGGGAACAAAGGACAAAGTACTCAAATATGTGAATGAGGTGACATATTCTCAAACCATAGACACCATTCAGAAGCCTGAATTGCCTGTAAATTTATGCTGATTATAAGCTTGGGTTTTGATCATTAACAGCTGTGTGAGAGCCTTCCAAGTCCATTAGGAGAATCAGTAATTGAATGTGATAGCATTTTGAACATGCCAAATGTTACATTCACCATTGGGAACAAAACTTTCGACCTCACTCCAGAGCAGGTGAGACTCTGACAAGACAAATGCTTCATCTAATTCATTATACTTGGATTTGCATTTGCTGCCTTAAAATACAATACATCCTTAGGTTGAGATATAATCTTCAGCATCTTCTTTGCTTTCAACCACTAATCTAATTCCGAGATATTTGGGAAATCATAGGCGAAAAGTTATGAGACTTGCCAATGCCCACTTCAGAAGGTTGCCAATATTTCTTTTTTGACTTTTTGTACCCACCCCCTGGGGAGGGGGTTGGTGTTTCTAATAGTATTAGATTTTGCAGAACCATAGCAATACTTGTAAGCTTACAATTGCAAAAGATCACTTGCTGCAATGTTCCTGATATTTGCGTTAAATATGATCAATAAGTTTGGATTTTTGGCTCTAATAATATACTGGGTTATTACAATAACGAAAAAGTAGTATACTGGGTTATTACAATAACGAAAAAGTAGAGTGCAATTTGTAATTCCTCAAACCAGAGCACTTCTTCTGTCACCTCCATCTTTTGACAGTCGTTCATTATAATTCATCATTCTTATTGACTTTAAACTTTTCCATATGGAGTCTCGAAGACAATAGAATGGCGAATCAATAACAGCTAAGCCATGTAAAATAAATAGTAGCAGAAAACAAAGGTCATGCAAAATGAATTTTCTGGGCAGTGATAGTTGGAATGGAAGTTGGAATTGAAATTTTTCGCATCAGGTAAATCGACCCTGATGCTGGATAAAAGCAAGCGAACTGATACGCCTAAGGACATATATTTTATCTGTTGTGTATTTGGCTAATCTTGGAGTTCTAATCATTATTATTGTTCTGAAACCACTTGTGCTACTTTCAGTACATTCTAAGAACTGGAGGAGGCCCTGAAACCGTCTGCATCAGTGGGTTTATGGCTGTGGATGTCCCTCCTCCACGGGGCCCTCTGTGGTATCTATCTTAACCATTAGTAACGCTCATATGGAACTAAATGCTCCTACCATCCTTTCTTATGTGCATTTGCCTAGAGTTTCTAGTCTTATGCTGAAACTAAATGCTTGCAGGATTCTTGGAGATGTATTTATGGGGGTGTACCACACAGTGTTCGACTTTGGGAATCTCCAATTAGGTTTCGCTGAAGCTACTTAGTGAGCCTGCCCTCTGGTTAGTAGTATCTGGCGATAATACTTCCCTGCGATCTATAGGTATCGGAGTTTGTGGATAAATTAACTCCATGAAAACCAACAAATAATAATTATGAATGTGTGGAGGTGGCTGTGTATATGTATAATACTGTGCAGGTCGAGTTGTCCTACAGTTTGTACATGCTGAATAATTACTATTAGTCTTTCTGCTTAATTTGACAGTGTAAACATATAGAGGTTGCCATTTACGACAGGTTAATTCTTAGAAAGACACGGACAGGATACTCGAAAGAAGGTTGCCGGGGGAGTGATATCCTTGTATATGTTGCAAGTATTAGACTTTTCCAGGAGAATTACTGCTTGATACCTTACTCATCACAGATGCTGATACCTGCAAAGAGCATTTGTAACCCTCCCAAAGGGGAAAGGGTATAATTCGGTCGTTCTAATCTTCGTCGAGCATTCTCTTAGGGAAATGTCTCGTTGAAACTGTAAAGATAGATAACTTTACCCAAAGGAAAATGAACAAGTTCAATTAAAATTCAGCCAATGGCTCCATTTCGACAAAATGCCAAACACGTGCATGGCTTGGTTCCCTTCTGTTTACTTGGAAGCTCTGGTTCTCTCACAAGTTGAAATGTTCAAGAAAACTATACCCGACTAAGCTATTTATGGATCAAAGAGTCTCGGACAAGATGCCAAACTCTGTTTTCTTTCCCTCTTTAACAAACACTCAATCGAACCATTGCAGTTCTAAAATTTGCTCACCAGTCAATTTTTTTTCGGGTAACGAAAAAAAAACTCTGTGCTAAGTAAACCCACCTAACACACTAATAAACTCCAGAAAGCTAGCGTAAATTCATCTATACCCCTACAACTCTCGCTTAAGTAAATTACAATATTAATCCAGTAGAAAATCAAACTTATGACTTAAGTAGAAAATCAAACTTATGACTTATGTGCCTAACTCGTAAAAATAAAAATAGACCTTAACCATTAGAGTAAGCCCGCGAAGGGTGTGGCGAGTAATTTTGGTTTTCTTAACAGGAGAAGTTTTACAGGATATGGCGAGTAAGACCCTTTGGACCCACTCTATTCCCCAATTTTTTTATTTTTTTTTTACTTTTTTTTTTCTGATCAAAACATCAACACGCTGAAAACTAGTCAGAGTCTAAATCTGCTTCGGAAGGCAGTTCGAAGTAAAAAAACCAAAAGAGCTGGAAACAGCTCCCAATTTAGCAAATAAATGAGCAAATCTATCTGGATGCGCGGCACCTAAGAAACAGAGCAGTCCTTTTGCTCCAAGAACCTACGCAGGGATTAGACATGAGCTTCTATAGACCCATCTTTTCCCCATTTGCAAGCACTAGCAACTTCAAATTCGCATATAAAGAAAAGATAACTTCAACTTCAACTTCACCAACTCTCCTGCAAATCCCGTCTGCACAGGCATTCACTACCACAGTTACAATGAACAAAGTGCTCGTATACAAATAAGGACAACGCCCTTGTATCGGCTGCAGGCCCAATTCAAATATAAGCTTAATATACAATGGGCTAAAACTCTTCGTTGAACAGCTACAACATCAGCTTACATTCATCCGTATAAATTCCCGAACAACTCTTTTTGATGGATCAATGTCTTTAGAATTGAACGAAAAAATTCCCTTCTAAGGAATTTTGAATCTTACCCAAGAAACGTCTATTAACCGTAGACATGGTCACATAAAATATCAGACAGTAGGCGACGTGAACAATACAATCACATGAACTGCAGATACATTGAACAGAACACGATGGAAGCAATACAAGATACGATGATAATGCTCAGCTGCAAGGGTGAATTTTCACTTTTCTTCATCACTGTCATTGCCAAAGACTGAGGCCACAGCTATTTTTGGCTTCTTTGCAGCACTTCCTAAAGAGCTCTGTACAATGAGAAACAAAAACAAGTTATTCAGATAACATATTTGTTAACTGGAGTTAGAACCAGATTCAAAAAATTTCACATTGTTAACAAACACAAGTCTCGACATTTCCATTGGGATAGAGGGGACCGACAGAAGTCCAATAGGGAGAAAAAGAAATTAATCAGGGGTCTTCTGCCCTTCCAATTACTTAAAGGAATGGCCTAATGGTACCTTACGACATTTTTCACATTAAATCTTATCCCACAGCTCAACTGGACCCCAAGTAATAATCTATAACCTACCGGGAATTTATGTCTCTTTTCTCATACTAGACCATAAGCCACGTATATCAAAAAAACAGCAAATTAGGGGGTACAATCCCGGGCACCATTTGTTACATATTCTAATATACCCACAGGGTCAGAAAAGAATCACTGGTCATATGCTGCTGTGCATGTATGTAACAAGCATAATTACCATGAAAATAGAAAATCGTTTTAACCATAAAGTACTATTGTAGGAAAAGGCTCCAGTGGAAGTTTTCTTGTGATTTCAGAAAAGAAATTAATTGTGGTGACTGTAGTAGAAATGTCGCTGCAGTAAGTTAAAGCAGTTATATTGAGCATAGTAAACGATAATTGGCTACGGTATACATCATAGCTTTGCTTCTTCTTTTTTTTGGAAATCTTAATCGTGCTATGCTCAATCATCAAGTCCGATTAACTCAACTTGGTCCCCGCTCCTAGGCTCTCACTTTGTTTTATTCTTCTATATCATCACTTCTGGCATCACTGAAAGGGTCAAAACCACATTCATAGGCCAACAATTTTTTTGGGTAGGTCAAACTCTCGAAATTAAATGGAAATGTCCATTCTATCTCTCCCCCCTTATGGATAAAAAACATCAGATATACTTGAAAGTGACTTGATATTGGTCCCAAAAGCATGTTAGATACAACTGGCTAGATTTGTCTAAATGAGGAAGCAAGGAGCCTAAACCTAGCAAGATTCCCAAGGGCTGATATATTAGTTTGGCACCCTAAGCCAGACATTCAGGAATAATGAATCTGGCACATAATACAAGTATAGATATACACTTGAGCATTAGGAAGTTCACCAAAGTACCCTATAATGGTCTTTGAGGTCATCCTCAAATTCAACCATACCCCATAGTACCAAGGACTAATAACATAACAAGGTTACCAGGTCAGATATAGAAATCAAAGATCTTAATATCAAAATTTGCAAATCCTCTAGATGTGCAGCGCCCAAGGCCTTGAATCCAATTGGGAACATAGGATTCAAGATATATAGAGAGAGAAGGTAGGCATACCTTGGAGGTACCACCCTTAGAAGAAAAACCAAACTTCAATGTCTTCCGCTGATCCTGAACTACAAGTGATGTAGTACCTCTCCCATCAGTGGGAACTGGAGCAGACCCAGAATCTTCCTGTTGCTGTTGCAGCAGCTGCTGCTGCTTATGTGCATCTGCCCTGCTTGTTCAAAACAAGAGCCAATTAGGGCCTATAATGACAAATAAAATTCAATGCCACCCCCCCTCCCCCTCCCCCTCTTTCTTCCCCCAACACAAACAAAAACATGTCAGTCAAAAAGTGGAGAGAACGCCCACAGAATAAAAAATGGGGTATAGCTTAAACAAACAAATATATTTAACTCGTGGAAAATGATTAAGAATGATACATTTGAGCAAACTTAGCCATTTCCCTCTCCTGACGTTGCTGTTCTCGTTTTTGCCGATCATCCCGACTGCTAGTACCGTGCATTTCTCTCATTTCTTTAAAACGCTGAAAGCAGCAAACAAGAATGTCGCAGATTTAGAAAGACAAGAACGACAAGCATACCACAAGTGACAAAATAAGGGCAAGTCAACCCAAATGATTTACCTTTCTGTGATTGTGATCATAGGAGCTCAAGTGAGCTTCGAATTCCACGGCCAATTTGTATTGCTTGTTGCATAGATCACAAAAGAACACCTTGCGTATTTCTTTCACTTCAGTTTGAATTTTCTGCTCACGTTCTGCTAACACCTGGATTTTCAGAATGTGCACGAAGCAGGCAGTAGAAGCCACCAGGTAATAAAAACTGCAGGAAATTCTCAGGACCTTCCAAACTTGATGGTCCCCTATGATATACCATTCCCGTCAAAAGACATACATATATGCTATATGCAGCCTTCTGCTATTTGATGTGGGTTCCAGCAAAAGTAAAGCATCAACCACGATACCATCTAATAAGTGGAAATCTTAGAGCAACTACAAGTTGAAAGGCATACCTCCCGCTTCTTTGTGTGTTCCTCGCTCTCCTCCAACTCAATATCGAGCTTTCTTCGCTGGATATTTTCTTCTGCAGTAAAAAAATCATCTTGTTCTTGTTTTCCGACCCCTAATTTGGGATCTCTGATCCCCGATTTTATGGGCTCAATTATACCTGCATATTCCATCCCAGAAAAACTGTCACACCCAGAAGAACATTGCAATGGTAACAAAGATTAAGGCCTCTGGATAGCTGATCTGTGGTGTTCACATAGCATCCATGAAAATAGATTCTTCACAATGAGGGACATCAGTGGAATCACGGTGACAAAACATCTTTTGCTTAAAAAGATAGGAGACAGAATCCTAGCCTTGAAACTGTTACTACAAATAAACCATCAGAAGTGCTGGAAAGTGATGGAAACTAATTACAGGAAACTTTATTTAAACCCAGAAAAAAGCTTTTTTCTCTTTGGGTATGAACCAAATATGAAAGCCAGTCATTAAGCAAAAATGACAATGCCATAAATTATCAGGAGTAAAAAATTTGAACTCAAAAGCATCCGCGGTGAAGAGTAAATCAATAGGATGAACAAGTTTATGTTTCAATCAAGGCATTGCGAGAAACCTACAAAGATTTGTTGTTGCAATAAAAGATAAAGATTTGATGGCCAATAATGACTGCAGATAGTTGAATAGTACAGGATGTAACTATAGTACAAGTATTTCCATTTCACTAGGAACATGCCTTGTTCATTCTTCCCGAGACCCTTTCCTTTCCAACCCATTTTTTGGAGAAGCCTAAACCCAACATTAGATGATGTCAAATGCGTATCCAATGAAGCTTGTTCCACATCATCTAGATCAACATTTTCTGTAGGCTTGTGATAGATTGGCAACCGAAAATCCTCTGTAAAATCTTCAATAAGGGAGTCCTGATAAGTTTGTACCACAAAATGTTGTAAACACGCATCGACAAATTGGGATAAAAAATTGTTATGCACTCATAATTTCTTGCAGAGAAGAAGATTGATATATTTTCCAAAATAGATTTAGCACTCAAAAAAAAAAGGCTCTAAGAATACCTTGAATTAATTATTTCAATTTCAGGAGGCACATATCTCAAAATTTCAATTCACATGGGTGGCAAATGTAACTATTTCATAAACTGAGCCTACCTGCTCCTTTTCTTCATCTCGAGCACTCATTTCCTGTCTACCATTCAACCACTCGTACTCCATTTTGGAATCACCTGAATCGTAGGAGCCCGAAACGCCAGTATGGCAGGAGTGATCAGTCTAATTCAGAACACAAAAACAACAAAATAAATTTAACCAAATTTCCAAGATTGCATTCAATAGCACCAAACGCAAGTAGATAGAGTTTTATCATCAACCATAGCTATCTGTTCAAAAAGGAACAAAAATGCAGGAGGAAAACAAAACCTATAATCTACTAACCCTCTGTTTGGTCAACATGAAATCTGACGGGGAAACAAAAAAGAAGAATAGACATCATATTACTAGGCTCAGTGATTTCTTATTCTAATCAGCCCAAGGATAATGAAAAGTCTAGCCATAGGAACTTCTCCAATCCAACTTTCTCTGAACAACCAAGATACCATGAGTACAACATAGAAGGTAGAGAGACCAAGTTCCTAAATTATATGATCTAGTCATCGTGACCCTATGTTCACAGAGTGATCCCAAAAAATCACCAAGGGTAGGGTTTATATAAGTGGCAACAGTTTCTGATCAGATCAGAAAAAGGTTTACCAGGAAATGGTATTTCCCAAGAAAACCCGATTTCCCCAACTGAGCAAGAAATTTATGGAATGTAACTAAGAAACAGATACTTGAACCAGCCGGAATTAAGAAGCATCCATTTTCAAACTCTTAACCAGCCCTGACATATAAAATCCGCAACAATCAAAAACCAAAGAACTAACTCCAAAAAGCAGAAAATTTTATTACATTAAACAAAAACCCATTACAAAAATACAAAAGGTATAATCACTTTCCAAAACTATATAGAATAGGATACAGAATCTCAGTCGCAAACCCTAGAACATGTCCAGAACGACCACGATAGCAGGGCTACTAATATCTATCTCAGATCTAACGCTATTACAGGATAAATGGAGCAATAGAAGTAGTAATTTAGGAATTGCAGTTCGCTGAGAATTTACCTTAATTCTAAGAGAAAGATAGAAGCTGTAGGAAAAAAGCTAAAACGAATCTGCATCAGACCTCGAACTTGCTGTGTTCCTGCGCGTGGACAATTTAATTCTTATGGGAAATGAAGGAAATCTGAGCTGAGTGGGCCACTTCTTGATTGGTAGGCCCGAAAGTTATTTGGGCCAATTTGACTGTGTCTTTGGGTCGAATTCAAGTTCACCGGTGCTCTCGGGTCTTCGGTGGAAATAAATATAAAAGATCAAACTAAATAGACTTGCGTCCACCCAACCGTAAAAAACCCAATGGCTTACTATAGCTACCAGGCAAACATGACTGATGGTGCTCATGTGCGGCCGAAAGTTGACGAAGGGAAGATCACGGAAGGATTACAAGTAGTGGTGCAAACTGACCAGTCGGTTCGGTTTTGAGCCCAAATCATGGGCCGAACCGACTGGTTTGGTTTTCATATTCTCCCAACCGACGGCCAAACCATCAGTTGGGAGAACCAGCCAGGGCCGACCAGGTTCGGGGGTCGGCCCGGTTCAGTCGGTTGGGCTTTTAAAAAGACCCAAAATTAACCTTTTTTTTTAAAATTTAATTAATTGGCCCAAATTCATTTAAATTTTTTTAAAGCCCAAATCTCTCTTTCTTCAGCCCATTCGATGACCAAAATTTTCCCCTTTTTTCAAATCTTTCACACGATTTAACACATTATAATGCAAGTTTTATGCTTCTTTAGGTTTTTGTAGCTGTGCATGCCGCAAGGGTCCTAAGACTCTTAACAAATAATTTCTGCTACAAATAACAGTTAACAACATACTTAAAAAAACAAAATAAGAAAAACAAATGGGCTATTTAACATCTAGCCCTAACAAGTATCAACTACCCAAAATAAAAAATAAAAAGATAAATAAGCTACAAGTTAACAATTAACAACAATAAATTAATTAAAATTACAACAACAACAAAAAAATTAAAATTAGAACAAGTTTCAAATATTCCAACTTCCATTACATTTAATCGTTAACTGGGTGCTTCTCGGACGGCCCAAGGATCTCCACTGTTGAAAACAAATAGCAAATCAAAGCAAGTTAAGTATACATAAATATAAATTGTGATTAAAATAAATTATAATTGACTAGATAAATTAAAATACCTGCTTCTTCTTCATATTTCTCTACATTTTCCACTAACTCATAATCAACAATAGACTTAGCAATAAAGTCTTCCCCTATCCAATTTTGTGCACATAAGAGGGCTTCCACTGTTCGAGGAGCCAATGAACTCCGATAAGGGTCTAGAACACATCCTCCGGTGCTAAAAGCAGACTCAGAAGATACTGTAGAAATTGGGATAGCTATAACATCCCGAGCCATGTGAGCAAGAATAGGATACTTAGATGCATTGGACTTCCACCACTGTAAAATATTGAATTCCTCAGTTCTTATCTCATGACCATCAGTCAAATACTATTCCACCTCTGATTTACCATCACCCGTAGATGTAGACTCTTCAAGCCTTTCAAGGATGTAAGCCAACTTCAATTGGCGAGTTTGATTACCCTCCCTAACCTTATGCGTAGGACGAGAAGCTTGAGGTGTTGCTTCAATAGTACCAAACTTATCAGCATACTCCGCACACAACTTATCAAACACATTTTTCATAAAGGCAAACATTACATCCCCCTCTTCAGTTGGATAGTTTTGCTTGAACCAAAGTTCTAAAGTAGTCAGCTTATACCTTGGATCAAGCACCACAGCAATAAACAACAACATATTCATTTTCGAAGAGATCCCCCAATACTTATCATATTTTCTCTTCATACTCGTTGCCATATTTTTCAAAATATGATTACCACTTTCACACAATTCACAAATATTCTCTTGGATAATACAAATCTCTTGAAAGTAGATATTTGCAATCACATATAAAGATTCTGAAAACTGTATAGTAGCCTCATAAAACAACTCCAAAAATTGAACAAATAACCTAACTTGCTCCCAATCCATAAACTGAGGAGGTCCCAAACGCAGTGACTCATTGGCACCTTCAGTAAAGTACTTCTTGTATGTGGGATCCTCATCATGGAGCCGGTCAAAGATCTTTTCATATTTCTCTACTTTCTCCAACATCAGATAAGTAGAATTCCATCTTGTGGCAACATCAAGACACAACATAGCCTTACATTCTATGTTATCTTTTTCAGCACATCTCTTAAACCTATCCATCCTAATTGGAGAAGATCTCTCATACCTTACTGCATTGCGCACCCTTATGATAGACTCATCATATTCTTTCAATCCTTCATTCACTACAAGGTTCAAAATATGGGCACAACACCTTATATGTAGAAATTGTCCATCAAAGGCGCTGTTGGGTTTTAAGCGCCTCTTTAAAAATTCAAGTGCAACATCATTTGAAAAGGCATTATCAACCGTGACAATAAAAATCTTACTAGCAATACCCCACTCAAGAAGACACGCCTCAATATTCATCCCAAGTGTATCTCCTTATGATTAGCAACCAAACAAAAGTTGATAATTCTCTTGTGCAATTTCCAATCATCATCAATGAAGTGTGCAGTGAGACACATATAATTCAAGTTTTGATTAGAAGTCCAAGTGTCGTAGTGAGACAAACTCTACTAGAAAGTGACTTCAAAGATGTTTTTCAACTTTGCTTCTCTATATTGTAGATCTTGAAACAATCTCTAGCAACTGTTATACGAGATGGCATCTGAAATCTAGGTTCAAACTTCTTCAAAAGCCTTCTAAACCAACGACCCTCAACAACTCTAAATGGGTGTTCATCACCAATAACAAACTCAGCAATTGCTTGTCGAAGGTCCTCAACATTATACCTATGCATGATCATAGAACTAGAACTATTCCCCTCCCCTTCAGGTTTCTTATCAAAGCTCAATGTGGGCTGATTTTTATCAGCCACCCCAAACCAATAAGGGTATTTTTTACATTGATTCTCCAAGTGGCTTATCATCGATGAAGTTCCATTTCTCTTAGAATGACAATAATATTGTCTCCCACAATAGTTACACGCAGCTTTAGGTGAATGAGCAGGCAAACCTCAACCTTTGTAAAATGTTCCCATATTAATGAAGAATCTCTAGACTCTTTCCTTTTAGCAAAAGGTCGACTAGGGGCAGTATTAATACTAGGGTTATCATCATCAAGATCAATATGCACCCCATCCACCTCATCTTTAATATCAATCACATTATTGGGAGTCTCATTATCAAGGGTACTTGTTAGAGTCTCTTTCATCTAGACCACGTTAAAAATAAAAAATACAAATTAACAAACAATCCAACAACATAAAATCATAAAACAATCCAACAACATAAAATCAGCAAATCATCCAACAAAACTAAACCTAAATTCATCCAAATCCAACATCAAATCAGCCCTAACCTCTGATCTCCACAGAACCAACATAATCCTAACTTCCAATCTCTATCATAAACTAACAGTAACTTAGTAAAATGGGAAATACTAACCTGATTTGATTCTCGTCAACAGCAGTACAAAGAAATTAGTAGCTTCTTTGCAAATCACGAGCTCTGTAAAAACAATAAGCAAAAGTCAATTTATTTTTCTTAAAAACAATAAGCAAAAGTCGGAGCAAAGGTAAAAAATCCAACGAATAAGGAGAAAAAAATCCAGGAGGGAAGAAGTTGAGAGAGAGATTTGGACCTGGAGGCTTGTGAGGCTGAGAGGCAGCGTCGCCTCGTGAGATAGAGAGAGAGAGAGAGACGCCGAAGGGGTGTGGGGCGGCGGCTAGGGCATCGACTACTCAAGGGGGAAAGAAAGGGAATTGGGGGGAGGGGGGGGGGGGGAGTTCGATTTTTTTGGGGGGGGGGGGGGGTTGAGACGACGACGTATTATTAAAAAAAAACACACACACAAAATACTCAAAATACCCTCGATTAGGTTCGGTCCATGGTTCTAGCTACCCAGAACCGTGGGCCTAGCCGATTAGGCCGGTTCTGGGTTAATTTGGGCCAAGAGCTGAATCGGGCTGGCCCAAAACCGGCCGGGCCTTTCGGTTTCGTCCGGTTTGGGTCGCTGGGCCGACCCAAATCTGTTCAGCCCTAATTACAAGACGTTTACATTCTAATACTTCCTATGTGTGGATTTCGTTTTTCATTAACTCTACGATTGTTCAGAATAATCGAAGAATGATAGTTGTTGCAACGGCCACTTTAGTCGCCTTAATAAATCCTCATGCTTCAGAAGCCCTCCTCCATCTTATTTTATTCCACGTGTCTTTCAAAGATCTACCGGATGTGTAACCACTAGATATCGGTCTATTGGAATTTTTTACCAAATGTATCCCGATAATTATATATGAACAAATGTTTGGGAAGTGAGTTAAGATTTTAAGTTGGATTCAGATTTTAAATTTTAAAACTTTTGACCTTATTTGAGAAGTAGATTGAAATTTAGTTTTAATTTTAGATTTCAAATTTCAAATTTTAGATTTTCAGATTGTTAGTTTTGAATTCATTTAAATTAGTTCTACTCAATAATATTATTATTATTTAGTTATCATGATATTTAATATATATATATATATATATATATATATATTTATATAAAACTATCAAAATATTTAGAAAAATATAAAATGTGTAGAAAACCTTTATTAAATAAAAAACGTAGTTTTGGAAATTCAATAAGATAAAAAAGTGAAAATTAATTTACAAAAAATTTTGGTTTCTTCAAAAATATAAAAATGACTTACATATATTAAAAAATATAAAAGATTAAAACTAAAATTTAAGCTACCCTGCCAGTGTAGCCACACTACTGCTGTGGCACAACCTCCCAAGGTTGAGCTTAGATTTGCTCCCTGGCTGTGTTGCAGCGTAGCTCACATGACGTGGCTTACAGAACTGCTCTGCTCTGAGACGTTCTCATTCTAAAACCCATGAACTGTGAGAGCTCTTCAAAAACTTCATCAAACGAAGCTGATAATCTATGGAGCTTCTCTCTCATAATGAGAAACAACTCGCTCTCTCTTACCCCCTCTCTCTCCCATTCGTACACCATCCAAAATTCTCCAAACATATTTTCCCACCACTAATAGTCACAGCAGTTTTAGCATCCCACTTGTTAAGGAATTCTCTCTAGAAGGTTGCCAAGAATCACGACAGCAACCACAGTTTGAGCAAGTCAAACCAATGGCTATATTTCAAGAAGGAAATTCATCAAACACTTACCTTGCGCAATAGATGAAATTCAATCAAATCCCTGTAAATATGCAATTTGTCTCCTCTCTCTTTTTATATGCAATTTTTTATCTACTCTGATTTTTCTTACACTAATTACACCATGTCTTGGGAGAAATTAGCAACTTCTCCATCTAGTTTTACCCCGAGCTTGACCACTTTGTAATTGCTCTGCTCGTCAAGAGGACCCAAACACTTTAGACCCGCTTTGGTATTGAAGTCTCCAAGCACTAGGTAGCCATAGCATCTCATTTGGTTTCCAGACTGAGCTTTCATATTTCCCTTTTTTGATTTCATGGTGGACTTGCTTTGTGTCTATAGAAGTTGAGAGTGGATAGAGGCAACGGACACAGAATGTAAGATAACGCTGTGTCTGAGGAGAAAACGGTTGTGGTGATGGGGTGGTGCGCAAGGGTGGAAGCGCAACCTTCCGCGTGAGGTGGTTCTGTGCGGATCCACCTCGCCAACCCCGAGCAAGGTGGTTCTTCGCGAATCCGCCGCCCCAAACAATGGGGTGGCGCTTGATATTTTTAAGAAACGAAACAATTTTTATTTATTTATTCATTTTTTTTAGACAATTTTTGTTTAATTCATTCATTCAAAGTTCGACACATAAGTCAGTGATTCAGAGAACCCATCCAAATGAAAAAAACATAGGGAAGCAATTTGATTGTCCAAATATTTGATTGTGTCATTCTGTTTAAAACATATTATTAATTATGAGCAAAAAAGATAAACAGGTCTTTTAAAGCTCTTGTGAGTAGAAGTCCCGGTGTCAAAGGGCGAGGGAATGAGGGATCACATTATAAAAGGACTCCAGTAAATAATATTTTTATAAAACACAAAGCTCACTATTTCAAGAGAGAGGAGCTGTCCCTATTACATTCTAACTTTGATCGAATATGTGAGGAACACCAAAAGATCAAGTATAGAGTGTTTGCAGAGATTGTATGCAAACATTTTGTGGGAATTGTGAGTCAAAAAAAATACGACCATGTTGGTCACAAAGTTTTGGAAGTAAGTTTATTTTTTATAGGTTTCTCAATTCCTTTAAGTTTCTACAAAAATATTCCATCTCAAAAGTTATGTTATATTTTGATGAATTGATTGAATGTGAAACTAAGATCCCTTAGTATAATCCTCTCTCATTCTCTTATGACCATAATTCTTGAGTTTTTTCCTTTAGACGTGCAGAGCTTCCTATCGACTCACACTATAAATTGAAGTCCTGATTGACTTATTTGATGGCTCCTATATACACCCTTACGGTATTAATTCAAGATCTATAGTCTTTCTTCATTAAAAAAATGAAAGAATCACATGCGCATCATGTTATCACTGCTTCCAAGTGTGAAGCATCTAGCTATAACCTGATACATTCATACAAGTCTCATTTAGTGAAGAAAGAGGACTCATTTAGATTCTGCTCAATTGCACGTAAAGTAAGTAAGATCTTTCTTCAGCTATTTTTTTGATCTTAAACTTTTATTCACTTTCTTTTTGTAATATTGAATACTTAATATTTTAATAGGTTTCTTTTTTGTTTTTGTAAACAATTTTGATTGCAGACCAGAATTATGATGATTGAGGGGATCTCTATACCAACATACAAAAGTGGTCAACCTCTTCAATGTCACAGCAAAAGAAGCAAAAAAGAGAGTGCTCTTGATCATTCTTCGCCCGAAAATAGTACAAAAGACACACCCGCTAATGAATTTCCTCAACATTATTTTGCGTAAGAGAAGCAGAAAATGGAAACCCAAAAGATCTCCTCTTTTATAAATTCCTGACGGGATAACATTGCAGTGTTGGACTAATGTAGAGTACTGTCGAGGAGAATGTGTGGATTTCGTTTTCTTTAACAGCATAAGAATGATAGTTGTTGTAACGGCTATTAGAGTCATCTTAATAAATCCTCATGCTTCACGAGTCCTCCTCCATCTTTTTCTTTTTCTTTTTCTTATACTCCATTTTATACGAATTCTTTCGTCAAATTCCATGCGACTTTCAAAGATCTGCCTCATATCTAACCACTAGATACGGTCTATTGGAAATTCTGCTAATTTACCAAATATATGGTAATAATTATATATGAACGGGTTCACATCACTTAGGACGTTGAATTAACAATATAAAAACGAATTCTATATATAGATCTGGCATCTCTCGTTTTGTTTCGTCATGAGGTACTTTCTTTTTCTTTATTATAATACCATTATTTTAATATAAAAAATCTTTTAATATCTATATCAAAATATATAGGTCTTCGGTTCAAAATGCTAATTTAAAAATAGCCTTTACCTCTTCTTTCCTTTTCTTTCTCTTTTCTGTTACGTGATAAGCAAGATGTCAAGTCATATATATCAGAGACAGCGCAGTGTGCACACTTCTATCCAAATTTTCTCTGCTCATGAAAATCTTATCTTTGAATGAATATCATTTGTGAATGTAGCGAGGTGCTATCCAATGTCCAGTCCAAATCAAGAATATAAGAAGACAAAAAAAAAAACAGTTGCAGTGTATCATGTACTGGAATGCATGAACCAACCAACCGTGCATCCAGAAAAAGGGCCCCCTAAACAACTAATCTTTCTTCTTGCTTTAATTAATTATTCTTGGTTTAAAATATTGATTCCTTTTCCTTTCCCTTTTCATTAATTTGCTACTTTAACTATGTCCCCTCTAAAAATATCTCCCTGTGAGCAAAAAGGTATGTTTAATTTAATTTAATTTAATACCTTGGATGCGGCCTAATCATCATTAATAAAACATGTTAAAATCATTAGTGCCTCCTGACTTAGAGAATTCTAGATACGCTACTCCAAAAATGTAATATAGATTTTGGGAATTGGGCAGTTAATAATATATCAGTTAATCAACATGTTTTCCTACTGTCAAAATCATGGGCAGTATCTAGTAAATTAAAAAATAAAATTTAACCTTCGTGAAATAAACGCTAGGTAGCTGCCAGTATTATATTTCTAGGTTATACAAAGTGGTAGTTACTTCTTACTTACTTACGTCATTTACTTCTTACTATATATATATATATATATATATATATATAGTGGTTTTTGAACCGGTATTATATTTTTAGGGTTCTAAACTATTAATTTTATCACGTTGAGTTTTTTAATTTTCACAATTAATCAAATTACATCATAAAAATTTGAGAGTCAAAATTATGTCGACATGACTTATTAATTGGAAATATAATTGAAGAAGAAATTAAGAAATAATAAGAGAGTAGTAAAAAAAAAAAAGAAAAAGAAAAAGAAAAAGACGAAGATCTACATCATTAAGCAAGCAAGGATGCAGTCAAAAGGAGCACAAACTACAGGGAAAAAACCTCACACAGGAGGACATTGGAAACAGCCCGGCAAGGCAGTTGCGGACTTTGAGTCAATTTACGAAAGGAGCGGACCACAAGGATATGCTCTTCCCTACTTTCCCGACTTATTCAGTCTACAGCAAGTACATCATTTGATCCCAACCATTCGTCTCGGTCAAGGAAGCAGTTTCTCCACCCTTGCATCATACCAAAGGGTACCACCTCACTATAAATTTGGCGAACGTCAAACTTTGCGAAAGGAAGTTTTGGCCACACCACTATGCTCTTCCAACAGGCAGACTTATTCAGTCTACAGCAAGCACATCATTTGATCCCAACCATTCGGGTTTACGCCAGATTCTCCGGATCATCATACGGCGGCACCCCCGCTTTCAAACTTCCTTCTCAGTTCTCAATTTAAAGGCTCTTAATTCTCAATTGGAAGTTTTGTTCTCGCTGAAGCTCACCACTCGATATGGGCAACAACAGGCAGAGGAAGTCTTCAGGTTTCTTCTCCGTCTTCGGCGCCTTCAAAACTAGGAGGCCTCGCGGATTTGACGAGCCAGTGGAAGAAGCACTGAGTGCAAGAAAGGTATTCCCAAGCGACTATGACAGGAGCCATGGTTTTATAGCTGACCCCAGAGTTGATAGCAAAGCTGAAGCTTTCATCATCAAAGTCCGTAAAAACCATGTCATGGCCTCCGAGAACCATGTCATGGCATCCGAATCCAAGACTGTCCCAGTTTATCCCCCAGTGGAGAAGCGTGAGATATCAAACCGGGCCTAGATTTATTTGTTTTGATGTACGTACTGTAAGTCTGTTATTTATTCTTAAGCGTCGCTTCAAGTTTGTGAATCAATTAGTTTTGCAGCAATTACATGAGAGAATATTTTGTTTGTGTATAAGCTTCTGTATTTGCCACTCTACAGAGTATTGAGTAATATATTGTTCTTTCTTCATACTTTATCCGTTCTTGTGAAATAGACCCTGGGATAGATAACTATCATGGCCTACATCCTTTTTCTCTCTTTTTTTGTTTTTTCATAGCAAACCTTACAGAAAAAAGCTCAAGGAAAAGAGCTCAAAACACGAGCCTCCTTGAGCACATGTTCAGGTAACAAAGCAGAACGAAGAGAACCAAAAGCAGAAGCAGAAAACGCCCATTGAGCAACAGAATGAGCAAACCGATTAATAGAGCGAGGAATCCAAACCAGAGAGCAGTCAACATGCCAGAGAAGTAGTCCCTAAGAACACCAATCTGATCTGATAAAATAGGTCCAGATAACTATCATGGCCTACATCCTTTTTCTCTTAGTCACGAACAAAGGAGTTTTGCTAGCCAAAGTTAGTACCAATGGCAGAATATACATCTAAAACAAGCGATGTGGGATCTCCTTCAATGATTCCTAAAGAATATGGTCATGGAAGAAGCGGAATGAGAACAAGAATGAAGTAAATTCACTGACTGCAGAACTTCAAACGGGAAAAATCAGTAGTTCATAGCAGCTACGCAGAGTTTTTTTTTTTTTTTTTTATTTGGAATCTTAAACGAACCCCATGATATTTTTCTGCCTAGCTTCATTGCCATTAGATGCATGCAGACAGAGCATTTTGAGCTACCAGAGCTGCTGATTTGAATTAACATGCACTACCAGTTTTTTTGTGTAGCAAGGTACTGGTTGAAAACCGAGTAGAATCCAGCATCTGACATAACACGTTGCACCATCAAGAAGGGCCGTGGTTTCTTCCGCACAATTGTTGTACATGGAACATGTTTTTTTGTTCTCGGCCTTTTACTTTTGGACCTTAATTTCCATAAACTTAGCTTTCTCCTTTCTTTTGGGTGTTATTCCTTCTTTTTTGTTAAACATGCCTTCCTCTTTACGCTTTCGAGCACTTGCTCTGCTTAATGTTAGACTACTGGGCCTAACCACACAAATTAATGCGAACGAAAAATCTGTCTCCCAAATGGTGCAGAAAGTAAAATAGAGTAAAGATCAAGAGCAGGAAATGACACCCCGGCCCCGGTGACCAAAGCCCACTTAATCTCTCAGGTAGAAACGCAAAAGGTGCTCATCCTATAGATGAGTAAATATCACTCGATTCCTTCTATTATTTCCTGGGCGATTTGGCTTTGACGTTGTCCTCTGAGGATGGAGGGTGAGAAATTTGATACTATAACTGTTATCCATACAATTTGGGATGGTATTATCGACATTTTCTCAGCAGCTAAATTTGGTTTTTTATTGGTCAAGTATTTAGGAGCATTCTAAAATAATTTAATCTTTCTGTTTCAGTTTCGACAAGATTCTCGTCTATGTTTGTGTCCTAGATTAAACTTGAGAATAATTTTTACAAATTTCAATTTGGATGTAAGTAGTTTTGGTAATCCTAGCATGAGTGGGGGCGGTGGTGTAATTCGTAATAATAAAGGTGATATTGTTTTTTGGTATGCTCAGTATGATGGCATGGTACTAATAATTTGTGCTGTGCTTGATGGATTAATTTTGTGTGAAGAAAAAATAAATTAAATAACTAAATTAAGGTCTTTCAAATCAGTTAATTTTTTGAGCTAGTTGGTGATTTAACATAGTATCAGTCAGTGTAGATGTTCATTAATAAAAATCTTCTGTTTTAATTAAATATATTTTACCTATATATACATATAGTCATGACTTCTGATTGGTAGATTAATCTGGTCTAAATGTGAAAGAGAGTGTAAAAGTATTAATTAAATAATTAATTAAATTAACATTTTTCTCACCGTTTAAACTTCTGAAATAGATGGTGATTTAACAAAAAAACAATAGCGATTTCTTTCGCACATTCATTGTACATGGTAAATTAATGCTTAGAAAAAAAAAACATTGTACATAGTATTAATGGTTTATTCTTAATCACCCCAAACAAATCACTTTTTTGTCGTCGTCCCTATTCTTTTGGTGGTAATTTATAATTTCCAACACCTCTACACGTAATCAATCCCCAAGATTAATGTCAAAACGACTGGCGCTAGTTGTTTTCAAATCTCCTAAATTATAATATCATCCCAGCTAGAGACGATCGATCTTGCAAGAGAATGTGCGGTTGGCATGCATATACAAAGAGACCGCTCACTGTAGCGATCGAACAAGAAACTATGGATTAATCATGTCAAGCTAGCTTACATTTCCGTTGTCACCTATAAAGCCGAATCTTCCCTTACTTGTCATTATTCTCGCCAAAATGCTGAATTGCTGAATATATTGTGGTGCTGGTGAAATTGCAAATTAAATGCTTTACTTAAGCTTAGATCGTTCTTTGCGTATACATCTTTAATCATGCACTCACTCAAACTAGTTGCGGATTCGTTGCTTAGAATATGAGACTATTAATTGCAAGATGACGATCATTTATAATTTTTCTGTCCGAATTATGAAGAGAGAGATAGATTTAACACCACAGGGATTAGAATCCTCTGTGATTCTTTGCCTTAATTGTATCATACAATTTAAAGAGTGATAGACACAATAGATGGACCCTACATTATTTAATGCTACTCGTGTAACATTTTGAATAGCATGAGCCTTACAATGAAGTCTAATTGTTGTGTCTATCTCTCCATAATTGCATGGGGTAAAAAATTGTAGAAAATGCTAGTCCCCAAACATGTTATGTAAACTCTACTTCTTTATTTAACACTGCTGATAGTATTAAATTTTGAACAATGTAGACTTTATAGTATTTAATGATTGTTGTATTTGTCTTTCTTAAAATTTAATATGTAATTTAAACATAAAATTAAAGAAAATACTTGTTCATGTATTTGGGATCCGATACTACTCAAAGACACATCAAATTAAGGCCAGGAATAAAGGGTCCACCACCTAAAATGGTGAGTTTTTTTTTTTTTTTTTTTCCTTCTTCTTCGTTTCGTTTTTCTTGACTCCTAAAACGTGGAATTTACATATTGGAAATTAAATTACACTTTCCTTACTTGTAGTCTTGATTGAGTCAAGCGGCCTGCCTATATCATTTAAAAAGATGGGAAGTTATAAATTAATTTGATAAAATTTTGCGGCTGTTAATTTATTTGGACATCCTTTTGGTTCATGAATTTAATTTAATCAGAATTCTATGGTTGCTATTATTTTATCAAGACTATTCACGAGATTCATGGACGAATAAGTTTTGAGTTAAAGAAATAGTAAATACATTGAATTAGGGATCGACAAAAATGCAACTTTTTAAAACCCCACTAACGGGCAACTTGAACCCAACTCAGATCACACGTTTTCACAAGGTGGGTAGACACCGCACCTTAATTGACCAATTGAATCACTTATATATATATATAGCCTCCACTTATATAATAATTTCAGCATTATTTTGGGGGGTTGGGGTTATTCCTTTTCTTCTTCTCTGAATATGGTTCCCTCCAACAACATGAAACATGGTTCCCCAACTTTGGAACGTCATTGCGACAGAAAAATGCAAGAAAGCGAAACAGGCCACGAGGAGGCCGAGCCAGGCCTTAAAAGTGGGACAGTGACATGCACAGTGGGGTAATGCATACTCTTTTTGTTTAGCTGTATGGAACCGAGACCATCCAAATTTGTAAAGAAAGTTGGGAGCTTTTCTGAGATCCCTCAGTGGGGAGTGAGTGAGTCCCATTTGATGGTTTCCCCTCTCTGTGCGTGCGTGCTGCCTTAGACAAGCTGGTCGTTTTAAGCCCTCCAAATTCGTCCTTTCGTACTCCACAATACATGATTGTTCTCCTGCATCCCCCCTTTTTCACAAAATATCAAAAGAATCTGAATCCGGTTTCCTTTTAGCTTTGATGTTTTCTGATTACGTGATATCTGTCGAAGATTTTTTTTCTCAAAGCCTCAGAATATGTGGTTTGTTTGGTTTTGTTGTTTCTGCAGATTATAGAAACCATTCTTTTTTCTTGCTTTATGAATTTAGTTCGAGGGAAAAGAAGAACATTTAAAATGTGTTATGTACTGTCAATGAGTGGGAACATTAACGTATATTGCTCACCAGCTATACAACTTTATCTTATAATATTCAACCAAAGCAATATATGGTATACTTTGATTAAAATGAAGATCCCATTCTTTACTATTCTAAGATTAACCAATTGCTACCCTTTTTGTAATGTAAAGGAAAGATTCGACTTAATTTTGATGTGTTCAAAACTATCATTCTTGGGGTATAAATTTCTACATTTACATTTACATTTACATTTCTTAGATGGGTTATGTCTTTTCCAGTCTGGTGCACGTAAATGAATGTCCAGATTTTCCTCTCACGGAAAAACAAAAAGTGTAATTTATTATAATTGATAAGGAAGATTTAACCCCTCCACCAATTCTTGAGCCTTACCCTGCACCAGAGGACTGTTAGAGACGTGACTCAGACGAAAAGGAAGTTCTGCCCACATGCCTCAAAATTCGTTTTACCAGCTTTGAATGGACTGCGTATCACCATTGTGGCGCCCGATTAGTAAAGGGATATGGGTGATCATGGCCTACAGGTGTAGAAATGTCTCAGGTAAGCCAGGAAAATCCGCCATTGTGGCGCCCGATTAGCACCTAATGAGCCCCATGACATCCCTTTCGCAACCTGGGATCTATAAAAGAAGACGGTACGTGCCACCAAAAATGTAAGACTCCCCGGGGGCGGATACATGGAGGGGTCACCGTCCCCCTAATTTTTTTTTTTTTTTTAAATTCACTTTAGAAAGTGGCTGCCTCAAAGTTCCTTATTTCCAAGCCAAACACGTGTGAAGTCTTGCCGCCTTTCTTCTTAAAATTCCACATTTGCTCTCTTCCTCACATTTTTTTTAAAAATTTATAACCATTAAATATTAAAAAGGAAATATATAACTAACTAATTCCGGGCTAATTTCACCAATTTTTAGACTAAAAAGCTTTCCCAATAATTTCAAACTAATTAAATTTTAAAAAAAGAATATAGAACTAAAAAGACTTACAAATAAGCCATGATAGATATATACAGTGAACTCTAGAAAATGTAAGAGATTGTTGGAAATGTATCCATAATTTATTTAAGATTATCATAGTCAATTTATGTTACAGAACAACTATATGTTTTTGTGTATTTTCTCTTTTTTTAGTAGATTATTTTAAAAATCAAAAGATAAATTCTAAAAATATGTAAAAGTTAAATAATATCCATTTGTTACTATATGACTTTATTTTATCCTAAAATCTCTTAGATCTCTCATTATTCACTCTAAAATTTCTAAAATCACCATTTCAACGAAAAAATATTGAACCAAAATTAATATTTCAACAGAAAAAATATTGAGTGTCTGATTCAAAAAGAAAGATTATTATATGACGATTATATGATTTATTATTATTTGAAGAGTACCTCCTCCAAGCTGCCTTTGTGCCTTTCTTGCAGGAACAAACCAGTTCTTTAGTTACACGGTTCATTCGCTCATTTGAGGATCCAAGACTTCTTTTCGCATCAACTATATCACTTAAAATCTAGCTGTCACGATTTTTTTATTTTTTTTTTGGAAAAAAGTGGAAATTTAGGGTATGGATGGCTAAGAATGGTAATTCAAGGGGTAGATTGTAAATTGGATGGTAATTGTTGAAGGCAAAAGGTAATTTTTCATAATGCAAAGAGACAAGAAAATTCTAAGCAAATCCAAAGATATAGGAGATTTGCATGGTTGATGGATCTTCTAAAAGCTATTCAAACTTATCTCCCCCGTTAGAGAAACTTTAAACTGCGAACACTCAATATGATATTGCTCTTGGAATCTAGAAACTAAATTTTTTTACCTTCTTTAAATAGAGATATTTTGTGCAATCAAATCTCCCTACTTCGACACTAAGCAAGGATTCTGTTCATAAGATTCAAAGCTTAAGCAAAATATCTCGCAATAGAAAGTAATTACTGTAACTACTGAAGTGTCATGTCCAACTTTGTACTTATTTAATATAAAAATTAGAATCATGCTGCATGCACAATGTGTGTGTAGATTTCTTCTTTTGAATTCAAGCTGCCAAAAGAGATGTCAAAAACTTCACAGAATCGAAGTCAAGATCCTCCCCCTAGATCAGTCCTACTCCCCTTAAGGCTGCCTCCTTTGCATCTTTGAATTGGAATATGCAGCAGAACTCATCACTTGAGGGTAGTTTGATATTAAATCTGAGGCACCAAATTAATCTAAAAGCTTAATTATAATGCAGGAGAAGAAGAATTATCAGGCAAGTAACTCCAGAAAGATATGGAGATCTGCATAGTTAGATGGATCTTTTTAAAAGCTATGAAAATGGCTTGGACTAAACCTCCTCCACTCAATGATGAACTTTAAATTGCAGACAGTCAATATAATTTTGCTCTGGAAACTGTAAACCTTTTTCTATATGCAGTGAACTTTGGTTGGAACGAGATCTTCCCACTACAATAAACTCCAAGGAAAAGGGTCTCCTTTATGAGATTGAAGTAACTCCAAAGTAATGATTTTCTTCGCTCCTTTTTTACTTCTTTGCTGTAAATGAGAATCATGCAATTTGCGTGCAGAATTCTTCATTTGAATTCAAGCCACCAAAAGGGACAGTCAAAAAACTTGACAGAATGGTGTCAAGAGATCCTCCCCAAGAGCTTTAAGCCTAGCCTAGCCTACACCCCACCACGACTCTTCCTCTGCATCTTTGAATTGGTATATGCATAATTGGTACCTTCATGATCCTATGCAACCCACTTTACCTATCTTATTTCCCTTTTCTTTTTAAGGCAAGTAACCCACTGGAGCCCCGTTTTCCTTTTAAGGCAAGTAAGTACTTCCTTGACTCAGAATCTGAGTGCTTTCTAAGATAAATAATGAGTAAGTAGTTCCAAATGGGATTTTGATAACGAATCAAGATATGGAACAACTATATTATTGTTAATGATATTATTTTCTGCAGAAGAGGGATGAACTGATGAAGAAAGTGCAAGGAATTAACATCTCAGGTTATGCAGTACGAAAGTGACTTTTTCCTAAGAAAGAGGATGTCAATGAGCAATCATTTACGAGTAAATACACTTTACATCCTCTAATTATGAGAATCTTGACATTCTGTAACTTAAAGTATTATTTTTGTTATATTACATCCATCAACTATTGATTTTAGATACTTTGCACTATACGTTAATATTTTTCATCAATTATGATGAAAAATCGATTTTTTGACCTCTAGTATTATTATTTTACTCTCATAAGGTCGTTACAGTCAAAAAAATTTATTGGAATAAACTTGTCATTTCATGCACTAAGACATCTTTTTTTTTTTTTCATTTAAATTGACAAAAATTTTTAATAAAAGGTACAAAGTGTCAAGACTCCCATTAAAAAGTGTAAAATGTATTTATTTCTAAAGACTTTATATTTTTTTTATTATCTCTATGAAAAATATCAAACGAGATTGTTCTTTGCTTTAGACAAATTTCATAGAAATAAAATATTTGTTAAAGGCTGAGCAGGTATTTTCCTTGAGTCAAATCCTTTTTGGACTGGATCCATGCCTATCTCTATTACTCACTGACTGAAGCCCAGCCACAAATTTAGGAGATGGCCCGAGTCGTTTGGGTCGGGGAATTTTTGGATCAATACAACAATGAGTCGGATCCTTAATGCCACAGTTTCTCCAGTTTGACAACTCGACCCACCCGATTCAATCCTCTCCTCTAACCTCTTCCGTACCCCCGCAAAACCCTAAATGCGAAAGGAAGGGTTTATTCCAAAAGACAAATTTGACACAGCCAAAGTGGGACTGAATGGCTGAAACTATGGAAAAACCACCCAAAGAGATTGCTCTCGGAGAAGAAGAGGAAGAAGAAGAAGAAGTGGAACAAAACTTCGAAGACGTAGGATTGGACCCTCGTCTGATACGTGCCCTAATCAAGAAGGGCATTGAGAAACCCACTCCGATTCAGCGAGTCGCTGTTCCTCTAATATTGGTAATTATTTGATGCATTTTTATTGACGTATATGATTTGTAGTAGTTATCTATCCTTCGTTGGCAACTCAGGATGTGGAATTTGAGTTTTTAATCTTCTACTATTCTCATTAGTTTCTTGACTAATAAATTAGCTTTATACTGAGGTGATCATGGAGCTCCATTGGTTTCTTAGGACACCTCAGTGGACATAGAAAATGATGATAATCTTAACACAAGTTGATCAGAAAGATGTATTAGGCTCCGGGCAGTTGGTTTGGCTGTCTGTTGTGATCTTATATTTGCAACGGGACATTAAAATTTAATTTCTTCTTATCCGTAAAGGGAATTGCAGTGTCTTTATCTGTTTTTCCTTGTTTCGTTTTGCTGCTCTCTCTTGGCAACCAAATGGTGGGTCAATTGTTGTTTTGTTGGTGTGTTAATAATTAGACTTGCTGGGCTTTTAGGAAGGTAAGGACGTTGTCGCCCGTGCAAAGACTGGTTCTGGGAAGACCTTTGCATATCTCCTTCCATTGCTTCAGAAGCTGTTTACTGATTCTGGTGCCAAGAACAAGCTTGCTCCGAGGGCATTCATTCTTGTCCCAACTCGAGAACTGACTCAACAGGTCATCTACTTATATAAAATTTGATTTACGATGCTTTTGCTTCTTGTTCCATCAGTGACTAAAGGTGTCTCAGCATTTCCAGATTTACACAGAGGTTTCATCTATCATAGAATTATGTAGAGTCCAATTGAAAGTTGTTCAGTTGACGAGCAGTATGCCTGCATCGGATTTGGTTTGTTCAATCTCCTCTCATTTATATGTTTGACATATGAATAGATGCTCTGCCATACATTCCTATCCTTTTATAATATTAGTTTTAGGATATGCAATACGGATGTTTTGCGCCCTCTTATTGAATTCTAAATATTGCTTCCAGCGGGCTGCATTAGCAGGACCTCCTGATATTCTAGTCTCTACCCCTGCTTGTATACCAAAATGCTTCTCAGCTGGTGTACTTCTACCAGCATCCATCAATGGCTCGCTTGAAATTCTTGTACTTGATGAGGTTAGTGTACAATTCTGAGTTTTCTCTTATCAAGTTTTGACCTTAAGCTTTAATTAAGTTTCATGGCATGGAGATTTTATTAACAGCCTACTTCTGAAAAATAGTGCATAATGTTGTGCACCTTCGACAACTGTTCCTCCTTGATGAATCTTGTTTGTAGGATTTATGCCTTAAAACGTAAAATGAGAAACAGATTCCAGCTTATATGGATTTCTACTCATTGCGACAAACATTCATTAGTTTTTCCCCCTTACTTATAATGTAAATAGCAGATATTCTCTTAACTGGTCAAATTGAGATCGTCTTTTGCAACGTCATCGTCAAACTACCATTTTTGGCAAATGGCACCCTAAACTAACACCTCTTTTGCAATGTGCTTCTTTCATTCATTAACATTATACCATGTAACTATTTTTCATCTATCTTTTAGATCTTAACCATGTGTGCTCAGACAGATTGTAATATGTGGCTTACTTTCTGTTCATCCTAACTGTCAGATTTTTACTGAGAGTGCACATTACAAAAGAGGTGATAGTCGAGGATGCCACTTGCTAAGATTAGTAACTTGGTAGACACTTTGCATAGATGGTGTCTGTTTGATAGAGTTCAGTATAATTTACCCTTTGTATTGGGTCATGATCACTTAGTATTCCCTTGTGGAGAGATGATTGATTAATTTAGTTTCCAGGCAGATCTTCTATTGTCATATGGCTATGAAGATGATATAAAAGCTTTTACAGCTCATATCCCAAGACGCTGTCAATGCCTTCTTATGTCTGCTACATCAAGGTTTGTTAATTTACTGTATACTTGTGCCATGTCCGTGTATTTTTCTAATTGAAGGTGCTTTATGATTATCAGACCATACTGTTTCTTGCCACTATCGTCCTTGCAGAACAAACACTCATGGTCTTCCAATGAGTTCACTTCTGGGTTTTATTTTGTTCTTTTACCTCTTTCTATACTTAGGCTGATGCCAATGGGGCAGCCAATGTATGAGCTATTAGGCAGAGTGTTAGGTCTCAAAACTTCTTTCAACAAATTATTCACATAATAGGAAATTTTTTTTGAATTAAGGTTCAATATTTTGTTCTTTATGCTATATGTTTTGGTATTCTGTTATTGGCAGTGGTGATGTGGAGAAACTGAAGAAGCTGGTTTTACACAACCCCTTCATTCTGACTTTGCCAGAAGTGGGAGATATCAAGGACGAATTTATCCCCAAAAATGTTCAGCAATTTTGGGTAAGATTTTCCCTTCCCATTTCAGAAAATTATGGAAACTATCATGCCTTTCTGAGAATTCCCCTCTGGCCGTGTACCTATATACTTCAGCAAGAGAATGATATTACTTGTATGACTTGAGGGGCACTTCTAAGATGTCTTCTTTTGCTCTGTTTGTACACCAGCACAAATGCATGTTGAGAACAAATCCTCATTTTTTTTACCCTTTTTCCCCCCTCTTCTGGCCTTAATCAACATATTTAGGATTGCTCTCCTCTTTCGAGCGATATGCATGTAACAATATCTCTAGATCGTAGCAAACTTAACATGACTGCTGACAACGCTACTTCAGTCAACTTCCACCATTACTATGGCAGTCCATCGCAGCTTAACTTCCATAATGAACTGACATTTATCCAGTCATACATAGTATGTGGTTGAGAACACTTTATGAAGTTTGTCATGGGACCCTTGTCGTTGTTTTTGGTATTATTAAACCAAATTTTGTGAACTATGACAATGATTTTACTTTTCCACTTGAAGTACTTTTTGCACTTTTTTGAAGAACTTTTAACCCTTCGTTGCATCATAGATTTGTATAGATTATTTGACGTTCATTAGTAGACCATAAGTTCACATTTGCCTGTAGCTTTGGACCGGGAAGTTATCATTGAAGTAGTGAGCTTACCTTCATTCTTTCTTTTTGTTTTAGATATCATGCAGCGATCGTGATAAATTGCTTCACATCCTTGCCCTCTTGAAGTTGGAGTTGGTTCAAAAGAAAATTCTGGTATTTACTAATACCATTGACATGGGGTATAGGGTAAAACTCTTTCTGGAAAAGGTATCCTTACTCCTTTTAATGCATCCATTATATGTATTTTCCTCAATTTTTTGACTCTCTAGGAAGTACCTATTCTCTCAGCGGTAGATAGGTGATTATCTTTCAAGATATTAAAATATGGCCTTGCAAAATAAAACCTTGAACACATGTAATTTAGATGGTCTTGGTTTTATTTTCCGAGTGTATTTTGTTTTCAAAGTTGTCGTGTCTGAAATGCTATAGCTATCATTTTGGAGGGAAGAAGCTCTGGCTCATTCTTCTTCTCTTTTAAGTGGAATTAATATTTCCATTTTGTCGGTTTGTTAACAGTTCCCTTGTGTAGCTGACTTCAATTACTCTTTTTGGCGCAGTTTGGAATTAAGTCTGCTGTTTTAAATTCTGAGTTGCCGCAGAATTCCCGTCTCCATATTCTTGAGGTATGCCTTCATGCTTATTGGTACCGAAACCTTGGTGATGGTTTATTAGCTGCTAGCCTACTGTTTTGGGAATGATAGACTAGGTTGTCACCAGAGATGGGCTTATGACTGGATGATTTCTCGGAAGTACTCTAATACTGTGCTTTTCACCAGGAATTCAATGCTGGGCTTTTTGATTATTTAATTGCAACTGATGACAGTCATACAAAAGAGAAGGAAGAAGCCAATGGGGAGCGCAATGCTGAACCAAGAAAGTCTAGAAAGCATGCCAAGCCAAAAGCAGACTCTGAATTTGGAGTAGTGAGGGGTATTGATTTCAAAAATGTGCACACGGTATGTAAATGATTGATTGCTTGTGTGCATGTGAGTGTGATCTCTTAGAGTTTTGTTCCTGTCATTTTTCTGGCTGTAGTCTTGTGATTGACTTGGACTCTGTAGTTTCTGGGATTTCAAACCTGGGAGCTTAACGTTCCGTTGCAACTCAAAATCCAAATTGAAGCTGTGTTTTGTGTACTAATGTAAAACATATGTATTTCTCTGGCAAGATATATTTATAAAAAGAAAAAAATTTATGTGGTGATTTAATTAACTTGCATGACTCTCAGTTAACTTAGACATGTTTAGTATCCTCCAGGATACTATTAAGTTTGAAATAATGCTTGCTTCGTATGAGCACATTCTTTGATTAATGAATCCTTGTAACTTTTAATATTTCTCGTGAGTTAACTTTTCAATTCGACTGCTTATTACATATTTTTTTTTGGAGTGCCAATTATTTGAATTATGAACATCATATTAAGCATCTTCAGTTGCCAAAGGCTTTCTGTTTCTATCGCATGACCAATATGTATCCCCCTTATTTAATTTGGCAAAATATGGTTGTCTATTTTGATCACCTAAGCTTGAGAATGGATGCTGTTGAGGTTTGAAGGTTGATTTAAGGAGCAACTTGTTTCTAGTAATTAAGGGATTTGTTGCCAATTTTTTGGGCCCCAAAATTTCCACCACACCAAAACACATTTCACAAATCAAACAAAACTTCACACTACACATACACTTCACACTTTTCACAAACCCTAATAAACTTCAACATTCAAAAGATTCCTAAAATTTTGAATATTCTCCCAAACTTTCTGGTAAACATACGCCTCTAAGTTTGCCTATTTCTAGTGTTTATGGGTCATCTCAAACAGTGCTTAATAACGAATCAAGTTCTCTCATTATATCTTATTTGATTTACTTGAGAGATTCTGATTTTGGCTACTATCCACTGTCTTCTGTGAACTAATATCATTCAACAATATTGGCACTCCCTTCTCATTTTCTGTACTTTAACAGGTTATAAATTTTGAAATGCCTCAAGTGTTTCTGGATACGTGCATCGAATGGACGCACTGGAAGAGCAACAGTACTGGTGCTTCTATCTCTCTTGTGAGTTCTTTTATCAAACGAAATTGAAATTAATTTGTAGGAGTGTTTGCCAGTTGTCTTCTTGGATGCACCATAACGAGTGGGAGGATGTATCTGTGGTACTTGATTATTGGAACATCGATTCACTCATTTCCCTCTTAGAGTATTTGTCCCATACAGGGATAATTCTGAAATCTAGACCTACCATCCCCTATTGCCTGCCACCACCCCAGCTTCCTCCAGAATGGGTCACCCAGGGTCTTCCACATAACATGAGCCCATATTTTGTAAATGTTTATTTAGTGTGCATCTAGAAATGTAATTAGGGTCTAGTTCAAGTTGCACCTAGTATCACCATCAGACTTCTGAGAGAGACCAACAGAACCTGGGGCCGTAGAATCACTGGTGCAAGTCTTGTTTCAGTATTAAACAAACTCAATAAATTCCTTTTGGGAACATCTTTAAAACCTTCTGTTGAATTATGATGTCTATCCTTCTACTTCATACTTGTAAAATGTGAAGATGGTTAGAGATGAAGAATTATTTTGTCTATAAGTCCAATGCCTATATCTATGTAAACATTGTAGTGTATATCTGTTTCGATCAGTGAACTGCAGATCTTTCTCACTGAGAGGTTCTAAATTTTTGTGGATGTATGCATGTTCTGTGTTTTTCTAATTTTTGTACGTCGGTTCTTTTTTTTTTTTTTTTTAAATCTTTGAACATATCTCATTGCAGTTCTAATCCTGTTCGTCAACAGGTTTCTTCTGATGAGATGGAAATTTTTGAAGAAATAAAATCTTTTCTAGGGGAGGATGGAAAGGAGGACTTGAACTTAATAGCTCCCTTTTCTTTACTCTCTAAGAATGCAGTGGAGTCTTTACGATACAGAGCAGAGGTGATTGTTCAACACTTTTTCTTTAATCCTAGATACTCCTTTCATTTTTCCCACTACAGTATTGCGACAACTGTACTCTGATTTTGGAGATGTAGCTATGCGGAGAACTTGTCTTCCAGCTTTGACTTGTCGATTGTGTTATAGCTCCAACTTTAACTTTGAATTGTTCTTCGAGTTTCATTGACTCTCCAAAAAACGGAAAAACTATGAAAATATAGTATCATGAGAAGTGAACAGCAATATTCTTTTCTAATGAAAGAGACAACAGATATACCCCTCATATGCACTAATTGAAATGGAGTTGCTAGCTCTTCTCTTTGACTATCTTGCTCAGTTTTTCCTCCTTTTTTGCTTTTTCAATGTCTTTCACTTATTAGCATCAAATTATACGAGTATGGCTTTCACATTAACCTTTTATTGTACTTTTGTTTTAGATAGTTCCGTGGATAAGTTTTTTTTGATAAGTAGTTCCATGGATAAGTTCGTGTTCTTTAGTCCTTGAGGAGGAAGTACACAGAAGTCTGGCTGATTCGCTGAAGGAATAATTGATTGGAAATGTTAAATTTTACAGGATGTTGCAAAGAGTGTGACCAAAATTGCCGTTAGAGAGTCACGAGCTCAGGATTTGAGGAATGAAATTCTTAACTCCGAAAAGTGAGTACAACCAAATATTTTGCCTTTCTTAAGATTAGGAGTTCTCTTTTCACCATATCTCTTGTTAAAATAGGTTTTCACTTATGTAATAGTCAAGATCTAGTCTTCTGATCTAACTGTTTTTGTTCTTCAACTATTTCTAGTTTTCAGTTTGGCACAGCTGTTCAATTTGTATTTATGCAGTCACTCTTTCTTTTAAGCTTTCATTAAACCTCCTCCTTCCATATATGACTGCTTTTCTTTCTGATAATCTGCTTCCGTTTGCTTAGGTTGAAAGCTCATTTTGAAGTTAATCCAAGGGACTTAGGTAATGAAATTTATTGGCTGGATGTCTACATTGTTGCTTTTTTATATTTCCTGGTTGGATTGCCCGAGTCTCAAGAATTCAACTCATGTTTTGAGCAGATCTATTGAAACATGACAAGGTTCTCAGCAAGAAGCCCCCTGCTTCCCACCTACGTGATGTGCCGGACTACCTATTGGACGCAACAACTCAAGAAGCCAGTAAATTTGTTAAGCTTGCTAGGGCTGCAATGGGAAATACAAACTCTGCTCGCCGCGGGGGATCTAAGAGAAAACCCAAAAAAGGTGGAGACCCGCTCAAGACATTCTCTGCTGAGGTATCTGCCCTTCTTTAACTTTAGTCCTTGAGACCACCCAGGCTATGCCAATTTTCCTACCAGTCATATCAACAGTGCTTCTTAGAAGTCAAGGATTAGCTATTGCCAGCTGCTTTTTTACTTCAGCTGGTTGTGCCAATTATTAGTATTAGCCAAAATGCTAGAGGATGGACAGAGTGGTAATAGTCACTTACTGTTTTGAATTGATTTGGTCTCAGGCGCCCAAAAGAGCTCGTAATGGTGGCGGGATAAAGAGAGAGGACAAAGGTGGTGATGACCGCCATAAACACAAAAAGAAAAAATCTTTCTGATATTTATAGTTTCACCTGTAAATCCCAATGACCTTGGGTCGGAGATCAAGCCCCACAGTTTTGTATTAAATTATGTATCAAATATTAGTTCCCTTTCAAATATATGTTGGTCAAAATATCTACTATAGTTCTATTTCTATGGAGTTTGGCTCGGAAACTTTTTGTTTTTACTGCTGCTTTTATATGTAGTTTGGTTTAGTAATTTCTAAAGCAAGTAGGAGCATGTTACAAATATTAAGTCGACCAACTAAAGTTATAATTTAACTCTTCAAAAGGGCTATGTTTCAACAATGTTAATGCATATTATCTACCAAATTTCATTAATACTCTGAAAATTGCGATAGCTTCCCTTTTGTAGAGAGCAATGTCTGGTGTATTTTTACTCAATTTATACCACATTTACCACCACATCGCATTATTTTCACAAACGTGTGAGGTGAGTTGGACTGGGGTTATCACGAAAACCGAAGCTCAAGTTTAGTTGGGTCTTTTCACACGCATAGATTGTCCAACCCATTTCCGAGCATTACCGGATACTCGCAAGTCAAATCGAAAAGGTATGGTCGGGTCGCGTCGGGCTTTGCATACAACCAGCGACCAAAACGCTCTGAGGAAGAAAAACACCAAAATCCGACCTGCCGGATTCGAACCAGCGACCTAAGGATTATCTGTTAGGTAACACCCACTACAGTCCTCCGCTCTACCAACTGAGCTAAGGTCTTTATTGATCTCTTATGTTTTAATTTAAAACCCTCTCTACCAAACACTCCTTGCAGAAAATGGACGTGTACTAATACTACATCACTTTGACTGTGTACATTATTTATTTCCTGAAAATTTTGTATTTTAAAATCAATCTTAAAATTATGCGTATATTATATTGTGGTCAAGGTTGAAGATAATCTGGCACATCCTAGATTCCTAGGGCTTGTTTCAGGATCCGAGCGTTGCAGAAACAACATACTGCTATAATACTTGTGAATAAAGAAAAAAAATGGAGCATTTTCCAGAAATCCTTTTTCCGTATATTAGATTGTGGTCAAGGTTGAAGATACGCATAAGATGCTAACAAATGTGAACTGTGAAAACAAAGATGGTAATAAAACTTAAGTTGTAAAGAGAAAATGTAACTAAGATCTATTGAAATACCTTAATAGTTGCAGACTCAGACTTCACAACTTGACGGTTAAGCATCTGCAATAAATAAACTTGTCAGTCTTGCCTAGAAACTTAAAGCGTTTCATGGGCATATCAGAACACAAGAAAACAAGTTGCTATTACAAGAGAGCACAAAACAGCAACTCAGTCCATGCTATGCAAGCAAATATGCCAAAATTTGCCGTTCCCATTAAACTAAGTGAAAGACTACAAAGTCAAAGAATGGCCAAACTAACAAGAGACAAAAGGTCTATGATTACAGCAACAGAGAACCCTATCGTTCTTGATTAACCAAAAAGTATATGTAGAGCCCAACAAATCAATTTGAGGAGGCAAAAGTTGACACATTTCCATCCAGGGGGTGGCGGCCCTGGGCGGCCGCCACCCATTGCGCCTGAAAAAAAAATTATATGTATTTTTTCTTCTAACTCCAGCATTGGTTGTGAAGCGCAATCATGTCAGTATAACAGGGCCGCCACCCATTGCATCGCCTGGAAAAAAAAAACTACATGTATTTTTTCTTCTAACTCCAGCATTGATTGTGAGGCGCAATCATGTCAGTTTAATATATAGAAAGCCTAACATGCTGAGCAGCGTCAAAATTGTCCTGCACAAGCTGAAATATAGCTAGGTGACGTGACGTGATTTGCCAACTAATACCTGCCCCTTCAATAAAGTCATTTGGAGTAGAGATTATTTGGATTGCGTTCAATGTGTACTTACTCAAGTACCTATAGGTTCTAATTTTTCAATTTATTTTTATTGCTGTATAAAAAAAGGCTTCTTTTAAACGACATTTACGTTTTGTTTTGTTGGTCTTTTTCTAGCTCTTGCAAATGCGTTGGTAGCGACTAGTGAGACAATGTCAATGAATATATAAAATGCCAAACGCACTGGCCAACAGGTCAGAAAAATTGTCCTTCAATGCTGAAACGTAGCAGTGGCAAACTAGCTTCTTACAACGAAGTCTCATTGAGACCGAAATATCAATGTCAGTTCAGACAGACAAAGTCCTTTGGCAAGCAAGCTTTTTATAGCGAATTGAATTGACGTGATTTGCCAACTGATACCGAAAAAATTAATCGCAGTTCAGTTAAAGTTGTTTGGCTTACCTGCATTCATCGTTCTACTTTTCCTTGACGCAAGTGACTACAAGTTCTGCAGATGGAGATAGATTTATCTGGGTATAAGAGTCAAGAAAGAAACGAAAAAAAAAAAAAAAACAAAACAGTGTTTCACTTATTTTAAAAAAATCCTCCCTCTTTCTTTCTCTCTTCTCACACATTTATCTCTCTTTCTCTTTTTGAATTTTCTCGCCCTTTCTCTCTCTTCTCACGCTGACATTATCACACGTTCAGCCTTCAACCGTTGCCCGTGTCCCATTGCCCATCACCGCTGCGCCGCATCAACCACCAATTTCTCCTACACCAGCTGAGCCACGGCCACCAGCTTCTGAACGTGTTGCTCGGGCTCTAGCTCCACGCCTCCACTGCCACACGCCTGCACCAGCTCGTGCTCCAGCTCCACACCTTTACAATTCGACCCCCTTAGATTTGCATCTTGGCTCCGCCACTGCCTCTGGGTGCGGAGCTTCTGTGATGCAACAAGGGAGTTTTTGCAGTTCAGAATCAAACTCAGCCTCTATTGTTTGTAAAGGACGTTGAAGTTCTCAACAAAAGTTCTCAACAACACGTTTACAACTCACCTCTGAGCAATTCTTCTGGAAAGTTTTGAACCTTGCGAGGTGTCTCCTATACCCTAGGGCGAGCTGGAAGAAAACATAAATTAAACTTTTCAGAGAGCACAGCTGTTTTTCATAGGAATACCCTGCTATTCTGGAGTAGAATAAACTAAGAGTTGGGGACACTATTGGCTATGTCGCATCCTCCCAGCAGTAGTAGCACTGCCTGCACCTGCAAATGAAAATTGGAGTACGAGAAAAGAAGCGGGCGCACAGAGCCACTCCGGCCTGGAGGTTCTTGTCGCTTTTGGAACATCCGCTACCGTTAAATTGTATCACCACGAGGGAATATAGAGCCGGCGCGTGAGGCTTAATCGCCGCCTTAGCCATAAGCGAAGCTCCGCTTCCTCGGTTTTGTAAACAATAAAATCGGATCTATGACCCAAAAAAGAAGAAAAAGATCAGTCCAAAAACATATGAAAGAAATTAAATTTATTCTATTGATTAGCAATTTACAGTAAGCACTACAACTGACCAGTTTTTGGCTTTGATTGCAAGAGCTTTTGGACCAGCTTTGGAGAGAACCAGGGGATGTAGACCCAAGCGGTTCAGTCTTTTACATCTGTTTCGACCGAGAGTAACCAAAAGATTTTTTTAAAAAAAAAAAAAAACTACGGAAAAAAGAACACTCTAGAGAAAGATGGAGAACGAGAAGGGCATGACGCATAGACGTACGGACGTGATGAAAATGTTGACGAGATCAGAGGGGGAAGAAGCGGAGGTACTGAGCTTGCAGAGGATGAAGACAACGAGATCTCGCCCTCGAAAGCGACAGTGAGCTCGCTGGTGCGAGACGCCAAAACAGATTTCGAGAAGGAGGGGAGGGGATGGAGCTTCCACGAAGAGGGGCGGGAGATTTCGAGATTTTTCACAAATAGGGCGGGGAGGAGCGGGAAGAGTTTAATTTAAAGGGAGAGAAACGGTGAGTTTTGACATTTTTAAAGACAAGTCAAAACTCACCGTTTTGAACGTGTTTTTCAAATAGTAATTAATATGTCACAATTATGTACTTTAACTGTATAAGCTAATCTCACAATATCTTTTTGTTTGAAATTAAATTATATAATATTCTTTTAGTCTGGTAAAGTAAAATTATAAAACCCCATGAATAGTTGATGTGTCAAATTAGTGTCAAATAAAAAAATAATTAAATAAAATTGATGTCAAATTTCAAAATTTTAAAAATACATATGTATTGCTTACTTAACAAGTACATACTTATTGCATATATAAATATGCATATACTTATAATCCATTTTTTAAAAGTCTTGTTTTATTATATAATAAATTGAAGTCACAATACATGTGGGTACATTATATACTTATACATATATATTTAGTAAAATATATGTAACGTATTCTGACAACAATGTTATATAAGTGTACCTGTGATTTTTTTTTACTACAATGTGATTATATATATATACTCATAAATATCACATAACAACAAGTGATATAGTAGTTAAAATCTTTATACTTAGTATGCCTCTAAGATCATATAATAAATTATGTACTATCATAACAACATGACAGCAAAGACTGTACTCACCCTCTTTCCTTTTATCCAATCGAGTTCTAACCCAACACTCTTTGGACACATAAGAGATTAAACTAAAAATATTGCCAGTTGCACTAGCTGGAGAAGAAGCCTCAGTCTCGGGGAAATGCAAATTATACACTTATACATATCACATTGTAGTAAAAAAAATTTCAAGTACACTTATATAACATTGTTGTCATGCACAATACATTATATATATATACATGATATGTGCTAATTAACCTAAGTACTTTATATGTATGTACCTACCTAATGACTAAATCATAGCCTCTAAGACTATATATTAAGTTATGTACTTTAATTGCATAAGCTAATCTCACAATATATTTTTGTTTGAAATTAAAAAGACCGCTGTTAAAAATCAAAAGAGTTTTTAACAGCGGTCTTTTCAACGACGGTCACAAAAACGCCGCTAAAACTCACTATAGCGTTTTTTCATGACGCCGTTAAAAAGACCGTTGTTAAAAACTTGTCTTTTAACAGCGGTCTTTTTAACGGCGGTTATGAAAAACACCTTTGAAAGTCACCTATAGCGACGTTAAAATGATTGCTGTTACAACCCTTTTGATTTTTAACAGCGATCTTTTTAACGGCGGTCACAAAAAACGTTGCTGAAAATCACTTATAGTAGCGTTTTTTGTGAGCGCTGTTAAAAAGACCGCTGTTACAAATTTTATTATCTTTTAACAACGGTCATTTTAACAGCGGTCACGAAAACGCCGCTATAGGATACTTTTCAGCGGCGTTTTTTGTGACCGCCATTAACACAACCGCTGTTAAAAGACAACGAAGTTTTTAACGGCGGTCATTAAAAACGTCGCTAAAAGTCACCTATAGTGGCGTTTTTTATGACCGCCGTTAAAAGACCGCTGTTAAAAACTTTATTGACTTTTAACAGCGGTCTTTTTCTGGCAGCAAGTTGTTTCCGTAGAAGATTGCCTCTCTCCTTCTCAGTCTCTATCCTTTTATCCTCTCTATCCCTATCTTTTATCCTTCAAAAACTCCTTGAGCGGACAACTTGGACGCTCGCTCTTTAGCAGTCTGGGCGGCTGCCCACTCCTTTATTGGAGATGTTCCCCATTCCTTTCTTCTCAACCGCGGACTTTGGAAGTTCAATGGTGTCAAGCCGCCTTAGCTTCTTCTTTTCTTTTGTTTAGCTTTGTTTTACTTTGGTTTCGTGTTGTTACTTTGGTGTGTTCTTGTATCCGTCTTTTCAATATATAATATCTCGAATTTAACAAAAAAAAAAAAGGATGGGCCCACAAAAAATAAAAAGAATTGAGAGTTGACGTGTAATGTAACTAGCAAACCATTCCAGCAAGAAATAGAAGTTACGGAGTGGGTGTCATTCTAGAAATAAATAGAAGTTTAGGAGTGACCCACAACAAAAGACTTTTCAACCAGATGTTCTCTAATAAATTTAAAATCTAAAGAGGGGGGTGGCTCTTTACAAAATTTTAAAAAAAATTGAGCTTGACCGACCGTAGTTTCATGTCTCACTATAAGATTATATGTATTAAACGAATCGATCAATTTTTACTATAACAATATATGCACTAAACAAGATTCTCTAACTATAAGAGTACATGCATTAAATGAGATTAAATATGAATATATTTTCGAAGTGATTACTTATGGAGAAAATGATATTTAGCGCAATATGTTTATAATATCCATATACCAGACAGGTTTTGTACATGTACTTATATAAATGTATACTTATACTTTGACCGAATTATTTGGTGATAATCTTTCTGGGTCAAATATTTTATACAACATTAGATTTTGTCCATGATAAATAGATTTATATAAATAGTCAATAAAAAAATACAAGGCTATGCGACCTATATTAGGGCGAAAGGGGGCGTGGCGACCTATATTATGGCGAAAACGGGCACTTGTGGCCCATATCAGAACAAAAGGGGGCATGGCGGCTCATATCATTATGAAAAGGGGCGCTATGGCCCATGAAATGTTGATTGTTGGCAACGATCAATGGAGATAAGCAATGACGATAGTTTTCCCGTAGGTGTTGGGTGGGACCTTTCATATGAGTAAAGAATCACACCAAATTTTTTCTTTTCCACAAGTAAACTTACTTTGAAACATCAGGCTAGGCGCCTCAGTTGCTTAATTCAAGAAACAAAGTTCTCAATTTAAACAGAAGTTTTAAACAGCTGACCTGTTAGCAGAAAAGCCTGTGAGATTCATCCTCTCTCCCAACCCCGTGGGCTTCTCCGATGGGGCCTTCACATCCCTTTGCTGAGCCGGACCGGGTTAAGTGGGCAGATAATTCCATGCCCATCACGTGCAAATGTGCAATTACCTCTACAATCACTCCGGAGATTTTGCTCTTTGAGAAATGGATCATCTTTCATGAATGGATGTATTTTGGGAAACACTCCATGAATTGAGTTTTAAACTTGCTCATTTTCATCAACTTCCATGAAGCTAGATCTCTGACCAAAATTTAGTTGAAGTTGGAAGTCAGCAAATTCTCGAATTCGAATCATGAATGATCTCTTTTAACACTTGTTATTATTAAACAAAGCCCTTGGCTTTGACGAGTGCTTGGGCATCTTGTTATCTTTGTTGCTTCCGGGGATACAGGTCTGTTCGACCATTGGCGCAATTGAGCTCTATAGTTTATCTTTTGCTGCTAGTTTGCTCAATTGTGTTGAAATTCACGTGAATCAGACATGGTGCTTTGGGGGTAGTTTTCCTAGTCTATAGGCGTAGATTTTAACATAGATAGCAGTCACCTCCTCCCTGGACTTTCATGGGTCTGCTTTGGACTGGTATCTCACGGCTTTCGTTTTGAGGCACATGAAAATATCCTCCGTTTAGCGAGTTACATTGAGCATGAGATGGGGCTTGAAGACCTATCATGTGTACTTTGGTAAATTTGACCCAAAAAGACAAGGTGTTACGAAGGTAATTCGAACGAATAAATATGGTTTGTTTAAGAGCACGTCGACTTTGCCCAATTTACTGTCAGAAGGGCCTAAAACAGCCTACAGCGAAACAAAAATAAGTTATTTCTGAAGCTTTCTTCCAGTGGTCATAAACCAAGCAAATCCCTCAAAAAGTTTCAAATTCGACAAGAATGCCTCAATACGATTGCAGAATATGTTGACTCCAAGTAACCTCATGAAGTTCTAAACCAATAGCATCTAAAGGAATAGCAGTCCCAGGATTCATGCCTGTAACATACAGCCAAGCCTAGTAGATCTCATCATCTGGAACATCAGGTGTCAAGAACTTCCTCGGATCTTTACTAATGTCCTCATAACTCAGTCTTGGTGTCACCTTCTCTGGTACAGGCATTAGAGGAATTATGCTATCCCTATCAATAACCCCATCAATTATTCCATACTCAACTGCTTCTATAGGGGACATGTAATAGTCCCTATCAATATCTTTTTGGACTTGTTCGAATGAGCGACCAGTAGATTCTGAAATGATTCGTGTGACATTATTCTTATTATGCATGACTTCTCGGGCTTGAATTTCCACATCCAGTGCTTGACCACTAGCACCTCCAAGAGGTTGATGAATCATAATCCGTGTATTGGGCATCGCCAGACGCTTGCCTTTAGTGCCACCTCCAAGGATTATGGAAGCTGTGGATGCCGCAATGCCAAGTGCAACTGTGGAAATATCAGCCCTCACAAGCTTCACGACATCATAGATGGCCATCGTTGCACTGATACAATACAACAGCATAAGGAATGAGCAAGTAAAAGAAAAAACTAAAATCGCAAGTAAACAAACTTTTCATATGAGATGGAACTAGAAGTGAAAATACCATCAAGGAACCACACTTAAGAGAAAAAAGAAACAACCAAATACTTTATGCTGTGCATTGAAATTTCAATTGTATATATACACATTATTTAGAAATACAGTACCATAGATCCCCTATGAGTAGGTCAAATTCTATGGATGCCACCTGAGCTTTTAGTGTTGGTAGTGATACTTTCTTTGAAGTCACTCAATTCAAACAGAACCATTCAATCACTTTCTGTCTAGTTGTCAGGCAGAAAGCACATTTTGTGGGTCCTATACAGAGTCAAATATACTCTGCAGCCAAAACTAAAAACTAAAAGACTAAATTATGCTAAAACCATCGTAAACATGATGAGCAGGGAGGAGAGCTGAGAAAGGTGGAGCATAGTGCTAAATGATATGAAAGTTGAGAAGGTGATGCGTATGAGTTCCAGGGGGTGTGTTGGGTGGAGGGAGGGACTGAGAGACCTCACCAAGAGTAGTCACTGGGGGTTGCACCAGTGTGCCTCAGATCGGTGACGTAGTAAGAGTGCCAATTCCAGATACCAAAATGGTTCAGACGGGACACACTTATTATGGTGCACCAGATTATCCTCACATGTAGCAAATTTCATCTTGATTAACAAGCGCCAATCATAAGAGGGTCAGAAGCTATGCTTCTCCAAAATGAGAATGAGGCAAGTAATGAGATCAATACCAAATATGAGGTTGTCCTTCGTGTAGAAATCCATGTGGGTACTAGGCTAAGGGGACCTTGAGATGTTCATTCCAGAAGGGATTTTGAGGGTTGACAATGATACACAGGCAAGCAACAGTGGCTCCAACAACTGAGATAGCAAAGCAAAGGTCATCGGTGATGATTTTCTAGTGTGCTTGGTACTGATGTCCCATTCCGAAGGCTCCTAGCCAAAGCCCTGCTGGGCAAGCACTAGACCTCAATGATTTTCAAATCAAACTTGCCTTGAAGGTACACCAAGACGTCTGGTTCATCATTGGCCATGGCAGCCGACAGAGAGAACAAGAGGGCCACCTGCTTATGTGAGAGTTATGTTAGGGGCAGTTAGCAATGACCGAATGAACAAAGTCCACACAGAACATGCCTTTTTACCTAATTTTTCTCTCTTTGGTTTTCCACAACAAACTGAAAGATGAATATCCAAGGCCCTTACATGCAGGAATGAGAAAAAGGAAAGGTAGGGAGTTGCACAAAAATGGTTGTATCTGATGCAGCACGGTTAAAGCCACTTAATCCGAAGTCTTTGCTTTTTTTTTTTTTTTTTTTTTTTGCGGCGCGGGGTGGGGGGTGTGTTTTTTATTATTTTTTGTTCCTAGCAGTAACAACACATGATGCAGCATAGGACCCACAGCATGTACTTTTCCATTTGCGAGCAGGATGAAAAGTGTGTCGGGGAGTATATTTGGAATGAGTGGTAGCACAAGGGGTGTCAAAGGCAAGATTGAAAACTGAAGGATGCAACAGAATCGCCCTAAGCATAGGGATTGTACGGTCGAATCTTTTGAAAAAATAAAATTCAGTCAGCTTTCAAGGCTGTAGGCTTCTTTTCCCCCATCTTTAGTTACTCAACTTGGAAGGAAATCCGCACATCTCCAATGCACAGAACTTAGTCTTGGAAATCCGCACATCTCCAAAGGTTCCAGAACCATACAGATCCTCTGTCCAAGAATCCAACACCATATATGGAGGATAATTATTTCGGAGAAGTATGGTAGCGAGAAGTATGGTAGCGAGGTGGGTGGTTGGAGAACTCCGAAGGTCCATGGCTCTTACGGAGTGAGTTTGTGGAAGCATATTAGTAATGGATGGACTTTCTTCAGAGAGAATATTCAATTTGTGGTGGGATGTGGACTCAAAGTTCATTTCTGGTATGACCATTGGTGTGGTGAGAGACCTTTTGAGGTTTGTGTTCCAACTATTATTTCCTTTATCCCGGTGCAAGGATGCTGTGGTGGTAGAGTGTTTGGAGGGAGGATCCGGAGTTGATATTTGGAATATTCAGTTTGCCAGAACTGTTAACGATTGAGAAATGGATGAATTTTAGGCCTTTTATTCTTTGCTCTATTCGAAGGTCTTAAGGAGAGGGTATGATGATAAGATGTTGTGGCTGAGTTCCAAAACTGGTGCCTTCTATGTTAAGACAGTGTATGGTCTCTTAATGAGAGGCTCCACTGAGGTTTTTCTGTGGCGTCAGTGGTGGAAGAATTCAACTCCCTCCAGAGTCTCTTTCTTTGTGTGGGAGGCTACTCATGGGAAAGTTTTGACTATCGACAACTTAAGGAGGAGAGGTTTTTGCTTGATTGATTGGTGTTATTTGTGTAAAAGTGATGGGGAGTCGATGGAATCATGTTCTTCTTCATTGTTCGGTTACTACAGGAAAACGATCGTACGTGCTTTGTATTCTGAATATCTCCTGAGTTATGCCTAGGAGGGAGGTTGATGTGTTGAGATGTTGGAAAAGGAAGTTTGACGACCCAATTACTATGGCAGTGTGGAAGATGATTCCTTCTTGCATTTGGTGGAGTTTGTAGAGAGAGAAGAACAATAGATGCTTTGAAGATTTGGAGATGTCATTGGACTGTTTGAGGGGCAATTTGTTGCAATCTTTTTTTCTTTAGGCAAATGCAGTGTTGGGTTCTCCTTTTTCAGCTATCTAGATTTTCTTAGCTTTTTAGGTTGTATGGCTTAGGTGTTTTTAGTAGTCTCTTGTACTGTTTACATTTCTTTTTATTAATCCTATTATTAATAAAGCTTAACTTACTTATCCCAAAAAAAGAAAAGAAAAAACAAGCCATGGCAATCAACTTCTCTACTACTGTCAGCTATTTGCGTCGCAATGATGAAAGTAGGGTTTATAAAAAGAGCTCAACTGCTGACTTGACTAAACTAAATAGTGAACAAAACAAATAACAAGGATTAAACATCCATTGTTATCCTCTCCCAAACCCAGTTCAAGTATTCTCATATGTTTTTTTTTTTTCACTAGGAAGCTTCACACATACTCAGGATTGTTCAACGGTTAAGAAGATTCATAGGATTTTGAAACAGTTAGAACTAGGATTTGTTGTGAAGAATGTTGAAAATATTAGGGGATTTGGAGTTTCAGATAGGGTAAGGATAGGCATCCAGTTTAGAGCCAAAGAAAAGGAAGACAGCTCAAGTTTTTGGATTGCTGTTATGGGCTATGAACAGCAAGTTGGGAACTGTAGCAGATCTGGTTGCATGGATTTGGATGTTAATGACAGGTGGCTTCAGGTAGGGTTCTATCCTACAAATTTTAGGGCTCAAAGGGTCTGGCAAGGGCTTCAAGTTGCTCAAAATTAATGGGAGGAAAGGGAAAGTGCATCACACCCATGCACTGACATGAAGAATAACCAACACATCACACGCAGTTTTCCACGGCATCAAACCTAGTAGACAGGATTGCATCGCCAAAGCTTGAACAGCATGTAGCTAAAGATCCTGTGCAACTTGTGTTACTTTGAATTGAATGGTTATATCTTTAAGTGTTAAACAACTAAATCTAACTTCATAGAAATTAGACCAAATAATAGATGTGGCTCAACATACAACCCACGACCACAAGGTACAAATTCCAGTGATTATCATAACCATGAAAATACCCCTCATTCCTAGATTAAATAAAAGTAAAGGAACGCAAATCATCTACTTGTTGACTATACATTCCCTTTTGATTAGAGAAAACCCATCGTCTAGTTTTGATGTGGAGTACCAGTATTTCAAACTTCTGAGTTTTCATCAATAGAAGAAAAGGGTTGAACTTGTAGCTACCTAGTCTCTTAGTTTGAGGTAGCAATGATTACAATAATTAAGTTTCATGTACGACAAAAACAACATCTTGAGAAGTGCTCTAGGCAAATGGGGCCTTCTCTTGGTCGTCCTCTCTTAAACCTCAAGAACATATTCCTGAAAATAACATAAAATTTCTCTTTGAATGAAAACATCACACCAATACATTTTTTTTTTTTTGTTAAGTCATCACACCAATACCTATAAGAAACTAAACCCAACCAAGATAGAACTTGGAAATCAAGAATCAATGTCTCTCTCTCTCTCTCTCTCTCTCTCTCTCTCTCTCTCTCTCTCTCTCTCTCTTCTCTGTTCTTTTTCGAGGGGAGGAGGGGGAGAGGGTTGTGAAACTTTCCATTCAATAAAAAGGGGAACAATCCGCTTTGCAAGCCACCACTGTTGATATCTGGGAATTCTGATAATCAAATAAATAACCCCCAACTCCTAAAACTCTATAAACTACAGTAGAATATATTTATTTATTTATTGACGGAGTTGTGAACTAGAGCTCATTGGTTTTTGACAAAACAGGTATTGGACAACCACAATCAGTATTTATACACATAACTGAGAACTATTCTCAAGGAGATCTGGACAGCAAGTTATAAGTCACAGCTCACACAGCCTCAATATGATCACTTGGCTCTGGAAAGTTACTAAAGCAAAAATGATCAATTTCTACTTGGGTTCCCCAGAACAAATTCACCTTGATCTCTAACTATGCCAACCAGTCATGATAATGGCAATAGATGCCTAAAGTATATATGGTTAAACATAATGACTGGAAAAGCAAACACTAGGCACGTTCAGGCTCCAGAATCCAAGTCCATGTAATATCATAGCTGTATTACTTTACTTTGGTTTGTGTGAGAACGAGATATGGAAGAGTATATCCCTTCTACTCAGGCCAGCATCAAGCGGAATCCATATAAGCCTATCTCACAACATAAGATAATCTCCAAGGCTGAAGGCTTAATAGGAGGAAGGGGGAAAAAGTACCTTTACTTGCTAAGACCTGGAGCCTTTGCTAAGGGGTCTATTGGAGCTGGCAGCCTCCATCCAGGTAGGCCTTAAGTTCAAGCCTTCACGTGAATGGGAGAGATCAAATCTATCTTGGGTCTAAAATGTGGAAACATGAGAGATTCCTACTATGTGTTACACAAACGCAGTTGGTAGCTAACTAGCTACTAAGCAAAGGACATTTGTAAGTATTCCTCAAGGGCTAATTTTGAAAAGTTAAAGTTTGACCACTACGTTATATATAAAGAACAAGAGCAACTCTAGCCCGTAGAAGTCTCTGTGAATTAACTACTAAAAATACCGTGGTAAAATCCAAGTTTTTGGCCAAAAAAAAAAGTTCAACTGGAGTTTGGGGAGCCATGGCACCCCTAGCTCCGTCCCTGCATTTCCCTGAAGTCTGACAGGACTAATTGGCTAAGTTGAACTGAACTTTTTCATCCACTCTAACCAGACGAGCTGAGCAAATAATGCGAAATTTCCTCTTTCTACCATCTATGCTCTACAGCAACCAAGAGAACGCTGATAGAAAATAACTTTTACCTCAAAGCCCCGCCAGGGGAATTGATGAAAAGACGAATATCCTTGGTGTGGTCCTGAGCATCCAACAGCAGCAACTGACTGATAATAGCGTCGGCCACGAAATCATCGATGCTGCTTCCCAAGAACACAATCCTCTCCCTGAGCAACAGCCCCATGGGATCCGCTTCGGCGCCTCTCATGGCGGTCGGCGGGGTCTGCGGAGGCCCACCCGACAGTTCAAAAGTAACCTGGGTCCGTTCTCGTTGTTGAGGTTCGAGGGCCAGGCCGAGACCTAGGGATTTGGCAGCGGTAGTGCGGAGGGCATTGCGAACGAAGATTCTTTGGCGGCCAGAGGGGGTGGAGGGTATTTGAGGGTTAAAGGTGGAGAAATGGTGGGAGGACTTGGTGTTAGAAAGGAAATGAGGGCTCGGTAGTGAAGAGGATGAGGAGGGCGATGAGACAGAGAGCAAATCCATGGCGCGGTCTAAGGACTACAGTGAACCACCAACAAGCAAGCGGAACCGAGACTGACTTAGGCAAATCAACCAATCGAGTTAAATCACTTCGCAATTGCCTAGCTCGAGAAAGACAGAGAGACAGAGGGGTAAAATGAATTCGGACAAAATAGATTTTGCACCACATTTTGCAATTTCATGATATTATATAATTTTAAAATTCATGTATTTGCACCCATATGCAAATTATTGTTAAGTCTGACGATAAAGATACCTGGTAGATGGAGTTTTAATATGTAGTCAAATTATAGTGTTTAATGTTTATTCTATACTTTTTTAATGTTTACGTATACGTTGCTTATATGAATGCAGATTAGGAGATCTTGTAGGTTTTTCAATTGGTTTCATCTTCTTTGTATGTGTTCATGGAACGAGAGTTTTAAGACGTCTTTGGAAGCAACAAAAAATGACACATAAAGACTTTAAAACCGAAAGGCGTCAAAAAAATAATGGAATATGCGACTATGGAGGAGTTGACAAGGCCCTTCGTGAAGATCAGAGCCTTAACAACCATGCATGAGAGGATAAGGGGCAAGACGAGATCTTGGAGGAGCTAGTGGACACCCCTAACATGCCTAGAGTGCGCGTAGTAAAAGCACTATCGATAAGCCATGACAAGGCCACAACGCACGTGCGCTAGGTGACAAGGACCCCATTGGAAGCCTATGAAAAGTGAGGCTTGCAAACACTTTTGACACGCCATCAGATGGATATGGGCACACTCATGGCATGCCTAAAAGCAAAAAGGCATGACCAACACCTATGACCTCCAATGTCCAAGACCACAAGTCTCGAGTTGGTATGGGATGGATGCATGGAGAGTCAATGTGTGAGGGTTCAAGAGGACTAAGAGAAGCGTAGGGGTGGCACCACCATGTGGCTACCACCCACCCATGGTGGCACAAGGAAGGATATGTGAGGAGTTAGTTCCTAAAGGATCCAGAGGCCTGCTAGATACTCGACACAGTGGCACATAAAGAAGCTCATGGAGAGTTAGTTCCAAAAGAACCAGGAGGTCTTGAGTAACCAAATGGCATCACCATTCCACAAGGTGGTGGAATGGCGACAGCAACAACGATCACAGCGACACTAGGAAGAGCATATGAAAAGTTGGTTCCATCTGACCCAGGAGGATCCATGGACTCAATTGGTATCACCACTTGACAAGGTGGTGGAGCAAGGGTAGCGACGGCAGCCCCGACGGCGCAAGGAGGAGCATATGATAAGTTGGTTCCAGATGACCTAAAAAGATCCATGAAACCATTTGATGTCACCACCCCACAAGGAGGTGCAGCGGCAACGGTGGCCACACTAGGCAAGAAGAGGCCACATAGGGCAAACCTTATGTGTGATCCCTATGTGGCCGAATCCTTTGCTTAAAGGGAATTATCTTTAGTTGTTTTAGAGTCAAAATATTTTCTTATGAGTGTGAGTTAATTAAAGAAACAATCTTGGTCCTTATTTGAGAAGATTTGATCCTTGATTGCAATTAGTATTTTTCCCATGTGGCAATTAGGGTTTTGCTCCCAATATGGAAGCTTGTGACTGGCCACATATTGCTAAATTAGGGGTTAATAAATCTTAACTGATTGGTTCCCTCTTTGGCAAGTTTTGGGCTATAAGGATGGGATCTTTACAAGATCACCCTTTTAGTCTCTTTTTTGGCCTAGATGCATTTAGGCACATGATGGCTAAAGCTTTTCCCCACAAGGAAAGCCCTAGTCACTCAAGTTCATAGGAGGTATATAAATACCCCCTACGGCGCTAGTTTAAGGCATCTCTTGAATATCTATTAAATCAGTCTTTATATGAGCTTGTGGCCTATATGCCTTTTATCTTTGGTGTTTAGGTTGTTACCTAGTTCAATTGAGCTAGCTTGGGCGTGGTTCTCTCAAGTTAGATTATCGATCATTGGGTGTGAGTGGTGGTCCCTCATATCTATTGACTTGGGCTAGTTGAGTGGTAGTCTCTCAACTAAAGATTCTTCAATGAGGCAAAAGAGTATTTGGTGCGAGCATGGTTCTCTCAAACCTTGGTCTTTCGGCGTCTAGGCTTGGCTAGTAGTTTAAGCCCTTCTCAAGTTCAGAACTTCTTATCCTCTTTTCATCCATCTTTTTTATCTCACATATTCTTTAATTTCTCTCTCTCTCTTTCTTTTATTTGGTTATAATACTCGAGCTATTTTGCTCTTAAGTGCCTCAAAGGGATGGCCATTTAAAGTATCACACGAGGTGTGGGCTAAACACGAATGCTCATAAGTCGTACTTGCGGGAAGGATAGGCAATTGTTAGGGGCCTAGGTCAGGGTCCCTATCACTAGGCCGACCAGCGCCTTTGACAAGACATGGCACACCTGCAGAGCCCATGCTAGCCAACCAACCACATCCATGCCATGGTAAGTTTAGGCCCAGCCCCATGGCACATCCCTGACATGATAGTGGCTTGCCATGACTTGATGCCATTGTAGGACACTAGGACCTTGGGCACTAGCTAAACTAAACAGCAGCAGCCCACCAGACCAAGGACATCCAAGACAAGGAGTAGCTACCACCAACAACTATCAATGAATAAGAGTCACCACTTGTGACCACCACCAGTGGTAGAGCACCACCACCCACGGTGGTGCCAAAATGAGAAGTGCAGAGAACGGTCCTGTGAGTTGGAGAAGCACTACCACCCATGGAGGTGTAGGGCGGCGAACTATAGCGGCAAGAAACACTAATGGTTGCAAAGTATTGTTCCATTTTAGGGAAGATATCCTAGAAGATTAATTTCCTTTAAAGTTTATTTTTGAATTCGGGATGTAATTCAAATCTCTTGGATTTAGTAATACTTTTTAAACTCAAGATTATTTTCCTTTTGAAATCTTTTAGAATTAGGCATGTGATTCGAATCTCTTAGATTTTAGGGATCATTTCCTAAAAATCTAGAAGATTTGATTTAGAGTCAACTAGAATTTCGTGTGCACCTAAGGAGGCCTATAAAAGCGTCTCTTAGGCACATTAGAGTTATCCATTCAGAGAGATTTAAAGAGTCTGTGAGCTTATGAGAGACTTTTTGGTCAAGCATTGGCACATATATGCTATTCGACTGGTGGGCTAATAACCTATTGGTTTGGGCATATTTTGGCTAATAACCCTTGTACGATTGTTCTTATGGTTCTAAGGACTAAATAATCATTGGCCACGTTTTTCTATCATCTTGAGCTTGTGTGTTGCCTGGAGCGGTCTAGGAAAATCTATTGGAGTTGTTGTGTGTGAATCACTTAGAGGTAGGCAGCGTTGTTTTAGAGACTTTAACTGGAGATCCTAACAAAAGTATGTGAGGTGCAATGCGACGATGGAATGCAATTGAACGTGGCTTCACTTAGAGTTGGTTTCCACTAAATACAAACACAATGAAGACAACAAATTCTACATGAGGATGTTGGTGCTGTCGTGGGTCGGCCTATAAGTTTAGAAAACCCTTAGTCTAAATTTTGAGAAAAAGGCTTTTAATTTTATAGTTCTATTTGATTGTCTTTATTATCATCTTCAATTTTTGAATATTTATTCTTTATTCATAAATCATTTAAACCTAAAACAAGGCCACAAAATTGTGCTTAGGGCCCAAGGGTATCCAGCCCTTTTTGGTATTAAAGGTCTTTTGCTTGTTTTGGCCAATTTCGTGGCCAAATGGGCCTTTATTTTAACCAATCTTCCAGATCTGTAAGTGGATCTTGTTAGTCTCATTAAGCCTATTAATTCTGGTTCTAATTGAGTCCTAAAAGATGGACTACGAATAAGGCTTTTGGGACCATTATTTTATGTCATACCTGATTATAACCTTAGTGATTTTAGGTCCATTTTCTTACTTTATTTTGTCCATTTTTCATGTGATCTTCACTAAAACGTCTAGATCTCATTCTTGTGCATAAACATGTCCTCTAAATAAAGATAACTTGAAAAAATTTCATTTAAACACTCTTACCAACCGGATCATGCATAGAAACTCCATGCATGCTTACCTGTGCAACTCTATGCTCAATAGAGGCCATTTTATTGTCACATATTCAACCCATATCACATGCAAGCTCAAGTAAACACAAGATCTTGAACATAATCATAGATCAGAACCCAAAATGGATGAATATCAAAGCTAAACTTTCATTCACTTCATAGAAATACAAGAATATAACATGCATGCAAATATGGTTGCATATCGCCCAACCTGTGGCCTACAGGACTCCAAAATGCTAGATTTTTGTTACATTTTCAACTATCTAACATGCATATATCCATATCCTTCCCAAAGAGAACACTAAACATTAAGAAAACAAGCAAGAATCATCATCTAAGAACATAAACTCCAGGTTTTCCATTTGTTGACATCCAAGGCTTCTACCCTTAGATTTGGCCATGCATGCACTTATTTTGTGAAAACCTTTTTCAAATAGTAGTGAACAGATTCAAATGACAATTAAAACAGAGATTTCATCAACCAATAAGTCTATTTTTGCATCAAAACACACACCACCTTCGGCCATGACACTACTCATCAGAAAACCTACTCATTTTCACGCTTACCTTGAGTTTGATTATTCTTTCTCTACATGTTCTTATTTAAAAAGAAAATGAAGGTTGTTAAAACTTAGAACAAGAATATTATAAGAGAAAAAGGGGAGAAAAAATGGAGAGAACCCACTGTTCAGCTACGTGGTCCAAGCCTTCCTTTTTCTCCTTTCTTCCTTCTCTCACTCTAAATTTAGAATTCTTTCTAAACTAGAGCAAATGAGGTTCATTCCCTCTCTCTCTCTCTCACCTATTTATTTTCTTAGTTAACTAGGACTTTAGACTAGGCTTAAAAGTTAGTTAATATGGTTAAATGATTAATAGCTAAAAGTTAACTTTAAAAGAAATTCATGCAAATGGGCATCATGGGCAGCAAGGCAGATTATGACACTTGACAAAAAGGCTAAATTAGGCTCATAATTAGCACACAAGGTTAGGTTAGAGACCCTTGAATTGGCCGGCCACTTTAAATCCAATTGGGCTTGCCTTTTTGTGTTTTAACAAGCCTACTCTCCAATGGCCCAAAGGTCTCCTCTCAAGATCCAACTAAATTCCAGATTTCTCTGGGCCTAGTGGACCCTCATTATAGCCCAATAACAGCCCAACATAGAGGTCAAAGGTTAGGTTATTATGTAATTAAATCAATTTATTTTGAAATTACTATCAAGACCTAGAAATTATTAAGAAATATGACTAGGGCACTTCAAATAAAGAAAATCTATATAATTTCCCTAAGAAAGTATATAAATTTCGGTATTTAAATTATTGAACAAAAAAATATCTATTAATTAAAATCATTTAGAACATAATTTATCTTCTTAGCAATTTTAATCACAAAAGGGCAATAAATAAAAGATAAGTAAAAAAAGGGTAAGAAAGGTATTTCTTAGAAGATTTTCACATTAAATAAAATATGGGCATCCAAGCTTAGTAAATAAAAATCTAATATCAAGAATAAAACTAAAATTTTCTTAAAATTAATCGGGAGGGGTGTTACATTTGGCTGTATCCAAAGACAAAAGTATTACAACTAGGGCTTATCCACAAGTCTACATCTAAACTAAACAAACCATAAAAACACAACCAACAAAAGATTTCTAAGAGTGTTTGTTAGGATTTTTTCTCTTCTTCTTATTTTCAACCTGGCTAATGATCTGCTCAATGGCAGGGACTACTATTCTTGAGGAGCGTGTAGGTGGCTGCTTCTTTCCAACCATTGTAACAGACACAAATTGAGATCCCTGAGCTCCCGGCATGCCCCAAGCACACCTAACACCTCCATCTCGTCTCTGAGTTGGTTCTTCGTCTCCAGCCATGTCCATAACAATTGGTTCCTCCTACACTTGACTTGCTACGTACTTGTCCTAATTATGTTCTAACTTTCAATGCACCTTAGATGCAATCAAAGACTGCAGCTGTGATGCACTCTTTGGTATGCTCTTGATCTTCAATGAGCCCTAGGTTATGCTTACAATAGGCTGAGATGCCACCTCAGTGGTTGGAGGTTAAGGTGTTACAATTGGTGGTACAAAAGCTATAGCAAGTGTCTCACCATTCCTCGTTCTTGCTTTAAGAGGTTGAGTTTCTATGATTGTTTCTTTCTACACATTAATTACAAATTGGTAGTATAAGAATATGACTGGTAACAACACATGACAAATTGATTAGTGATATATGCTTACATGAATAATTTCCGCTGGAATAGTCTCAGTCTCTGCCATTGGTGATTGAGAAGCCTGTGAAAAATATGCCCTCGACTTTTTGCGTTTTTTCTTACTTCCTTGACTAGGTTGGGTATTAGGGGGAGCGTGCTACACAAAGAGTGAAGCTAGCATCAATTCGAGAGGTGGTGACAGAACTGTGTCAAATATACGTGAGGTTAGCAATGTACATAGCATTTGTGTATCAAAAATTTTAACAAAATTTTAATAAAATTTTACTTTTACAAACACATATCAAAATTTTACTTTTACTTTTATCTCTCATCACCAATTCCAATACCACCTCTTTTTAACACCAACACAAAATTTATTAAAATTTTACATCCAAACACTATGGTAATAACATTGTCAGAAATATAGAGAGACATTAATGTGTAGATGAACACTATCCAAGCCCAACTCGGAGGCTAGCGCAATAAACTCTTCGTTTACAAAAGGGGTTACTACAATACTCATGTCTTCACATCTCAATGTTGCTATCATTCTTTTAAGATAGGTCATTTTATTATGTCCAAATTGCTTGCATTCTGTATATTTTAGCCTAACGCCACCCTTCTTCATTTATTGACCTTTGTTACGAGATTCGTCTTGACCTATTCTTCAGACTTCTTTGGCCTTCTAGATTGTACCCTCACAATAGGACAATCAACAAGATTGTAGCTTATTTTAATCCATTGATCCTCACTAGACATTGGGTAGATCAAAGAATATAACTCAACATGTACATGTCTTTGCTGAACTATGGGTGTATGTAGTCCTCTAGCTTTCCCCATTATATAATATGGTCGAGTATGCATGTCGTCCCTTTTCAACTGGCATCACCTCATCAACTTTCTTCAAATAATCTTGAAAATTGTGATGATCGGCTTGTCACAGGCTTTAAGTATGTATGAATTGAAAATTTTTATGAGATTGTTGACTAGGTGATCCGACTTAATGTTCGGATTGAAGTATGCCCTAGACCAATGTTTTAGGTCAATGTTGGTTAGGTACTTCCACGTAGGTTCTAACAGCTTCTTTAGTTCATCCGTCACTATGAGAAGCTGATATTCAGTGTATGCAGATGCAGCAGACCATAACTTATCTTTCAAAGCGACACCCCAATGTCCAGCATCTCGAAAGATGGCGTAAAGATGCCTGATGCATATTTGATGGTTAGCATTAGGCATCACTGCCTCAAACCTAGGAATGAGGCTTGACAAAATAGAATATACATGTCCATTAGATATTGTCAAATATAAATGTACAAGAAAAATAAATGTTTAGCAAATCATCACCTTTTGATGGTCAGAAATAAATAACCAGCCACAAAATGACGGCTGAGCCAAATCCGAGATCAATGTCTCAAGGAACCAAAGGGGATCAACATGCTTTCAAAATGTAAACAAAGCACCAAACAAGTACTTTATGGGACCACAAAGCTTTCTCTGAGTGAAAAGTAAAATAAAACCAACAGATTCACTACGAGTTTTCAGATTCGATACAAAGAAGACAGATTCGATGATTCCATACAATTGATGCATGCAAGGTAGTTTAAAATGTGCTACCTACGCTAAATACCCAAACCTAATAAAACATTGCTCAAAAAATTCTCAAAACCCTAAAATAACATAAAACTCATCCATTAATTTATGATTCGCATACCTCTAGGAAAGTTGAAGTGTTGAATCAATTTCAACTAGACTTGGTGAGGCCAAGTGTTAGAGCATTTTCCCTCTCTCGAAAGTTTAGACATAATGAAGGAGAAAATGGGCATTACGGCAAGAGTGAATCACTTGGACAACATGTGTTATCTTTACCGTTAGACTTAACGGGCAATTCACCTATGTGGTACAAATCAACAAATTTTGAAACTTTATAGGTTCAATGTCACGAAATTGGAAGACATGGGCACAAAGTGCCAGCACCTCATAGTTGGGGTGCAAAGCGTATTTTCCTGAAAGAATTATTACTTTTTGTTTTGTGTAAGATAACATTTTTTTTTTCTTAGCAAGTTTGTAACGTTACATTGTCATTCTATGGGATTATCACCGTGTGTCTATTGTCTTGAGATTGTGTGAGATTGTCACAATTTACAATATTATGAGTTATATTGACGTTTCATGCAAAAAAAAATTTCCTATTTTTTATGAATTTTAGAAGAAAAATTTTTAGAATGATTTTTATGAATGTTTTGAAAATGTTTAATAGATATTTGGAGATTAAGTTTTGTTGGCTTTTGTCAAAAAAAAACACTATAGAAGTGAGTTATTTGATGAAAATTTTAAAATTTATTATAATAAAAAATTAAATTATTGATTAAAAATATTATATTTTTATTCAAAATTAAAAATTTCGAAAAATGGGGAGATGAACCTCTCTTCGCAAGGGCTACAAGTGTTTAGTGGCTCAGATAAAATGCACATACATCCCAATATGTTTTGGTTCTAGCATGAACTGCTCGATTGGAAGTAGATAAGTGGTTTTGATGTCATCGCACCAAAGAATCAAAGCTTGAGAAACATAAACACGGTGGCAGACCCTGAATATTTTTTCAGGCGCGGAGTGTTCTAGCAATGTTGCTATAGAATAATGCCGATATAAAGAAAAATGAGATAATCTATAAAACAAATTTGAAACATTATGCTAGAAATAAAAATAAAAATTATATCTTTTTAACTTCAATATCCATGCATAAAACAATAAAATTGAAAATTTTTCTATAAGAGTGGAGGACCCCACGAAAACTAATAAATTTGCAAGAAAGTCAATGCTCCATTTTGTTACGGAATCTCATGACAAAAAAATGTTATTTTCTACTAAGGTGTGCAAAAATTCCGGCCAAAATCATAATTTTCGGATTCTGATTCTGGTACTGTAATTTCAATTCGATTCCGGCACATATCGAAATCGAAAATTCTAGTAGAATTAGCGAAATTTTTGGTTCCAATTTTTTAATTATTTTAATAAAAATATGGCTCAAACCTTATAATTTTACTATAAAATTTGGGTGAATATTTATTTTATTTTAAATAGGGTTTAAAACATTGTAATTTTAAAATAGGGTTCAAAACCTTTTTTTATACCCATAAGTTTAGAATGTTGTAATATTATTTTAGACGAATGTTTATTTTAGATTTTGGATGAATATTTATTTTACATTTATTTTATTATTAATTTATGATGTATAACAAAATAATTTATGCAAAATTCCGGCCCAAAATGCATAAAACGCATTTTTGAGCTTACTAGGGCCCAAAAAAAATCTAGCCAAAAAAGTTCATATTTCCGGTTTCCAATTCCAGAAATTCTAATTTCATTTTGGTATTTACAAAAATGGAACCGAAACCTAATATTTGATTCCGATGAGTACCAAACCGATTCCATCTGTTCTGGTACCCACCCCTATTTTTTGCAATAGATGTAGAGAATTAGGCATAGTCATTCAACACTTAAAAAGTTGTTGCTTTCCTTTGAACGAAAAGGAGTAGGAAAGAAGTAAGTAATACAACTGTTGCATTCCTAAGGACAAGGGACGTCCTTATGTTCATTTATAAAAAATGCAGTTGCAGTAACATGTTGATGATCAACTCCGGGAAACAGGTTGGGCAGAGAAATGACTCTGCCAGTTGTTACATCGATAATAACTGAACACATGATGACAATGATTGTTCCCAACATCCGAGAATAGCTTCATGAGGGTAGAAGCAATACCAAGAGAGGAATCAATATATCAATTAGATAGTAAGTCTCAAACTTTTTAGTTTTAAATAAGTCTTGGCATAGCAAGGCAATTGTAAACAAAATGGTACAATTGATATCTCAAATAAATATTTTCTTATTCTATAAAATTAAGTGGGTAAATCTTTCAACAAAAGAATAAATATCATAAATATTGAAAAGATTTATAAGGATAAAATCAAGTTTGGTCCTTGGATTTAAGATCATTGGGTTTCAAAACTCTTAACTTTTAGATTTTGAGTTTGTATGTCAAAAAAATATGGTAAAATTATTTTTTGGTTTTACGCTGATTTAAATATAAGGTCCTTCTATTAAGGGCTCCTCATAAATAATTCATACTTTAATATATATAGTCAAAAGATAGGACACCCGACACCCACAAGGAAGGGCTGTTCAAAATGGGGAGCGGGAAGGAATTTTCGAGCACCAAAACATCCCGTGTTTAGCCCAAGTTAAAAGAGCTGTAAAAAAAAGTTTGCAAACGGTTACCTAACGTTTTGACAATAATGTGGAGCAAGAAGTGGTAGTTGACGAGTAGTTTATGTACCTTTGGAAGGCCCTTAATACACATTGCATGACCTGCTTTAAAAGCATGCATGAAAATGCACAAGGCTCTCGTGTAGAGGTTTCCTATCCACAAACTAACGGTGAAGATGTTATTCTTCGATCTGGGGTTGAGATGAGAAGTAGGGGTACCATACTGCATGCTGGGATATAGATTTTGCATTCTTTTGGGGCTGGTTTTGTCTACTACTTATGTAGATTTACCACTTCCATCTATGTGTTTAATGTTTCCAAGGATGAAAGGACTATGGCATTAGGAAATTGGGAAGCAGGATTTAAACTAAACATTGAAATAAACAAGAAAATACTAAGAAAACCTATCATGTGGCAATCCTATTACAGTACACATGCGTACAACAAAGGTCAAAGAGGTTCTCAACATTGCTAACCCTATAGCAGTCCGGATGGTAGCAAATAGTCACTCTACCGCGCTTGAATACAATCCTCACAAGTTTTCATCATCTTCGTGCGTGTCATCTGCACTGAGAAGATGACTGAGTGCAATCCGTGCCTTTTTTGGTTCCGATGAGGGTTCACTTCTATCATCTTCGTCACCCTTCCGCTTCATACCTTCACCATCTGGTTCATGTTCCTCATGCATAACCGTTGGACCTTCATCACCAGAATTTTCTTCTTGTTCCTGCACAGATGGCTTTGGATCAGATTCTTCAACCCTCTGTGTATTGTTAATATCTCTTTTCATAGGTGACCTTTCCCATTCCTCCAGGAAGGTGCGAATTTCTTCATTGCCAGCAAGATCAAGGGGAGTCTTTCCGGCCTTTGTCTTGGCATTTAGACTCGCACCTTTCCTAACCAAGTACTTGACAAGTTCCAGGTGAGATCCTTGGACAGCATAGTGTAGTGGAGTCAGGCCCTTTCGGGTAGAAGTTTTAGTGGAGACCCCAGATGATAGTAAAGTTCGTATGACTTCCAGATGTCCTTTCTGGGCAGCAAAGTGAATTGCACCCATGTCATCCATGGCAGCGGCACCCACATCAGCCTTGTGCTTGCAGAGATGATTCACCACCTCAGCTTGCCCAGACCATGAAGCTAAATGAAGTCTAAGGTGAAAGTTGCTTGTGTCAAGGAAACAAAGTCTGAGTGCTACAGTACGGAGTAATAGATGTAAGTCATGCTTAAAGTTAGTACTAGAACCATCTGAGCCAGCTATTAGAACATATCTCAAAGCTCAGAACAAGAAGAAAAGAATGAGAACAATTGCAAAGGAAAAAAGAATGATCAAGATCACACAATTCCAGAAGATAATCTTTTGTATTTAGTCTAGTGTTTCTCAAGCTCTTCATCAAGATGGTAATTTAAAAATGGAGGACAAAAAAAAAAACAGAATAAAGCACACACGCACCTAGGGTCTATAGGCATCACTCTACGAGATAGTCATCAATCCTAAGCAGCACTTGAAGCTAAACATTTTTCTTAATTCATCATCCTTCCAAGTTCAAAAATATGTTGTTCGACATTCAGAAGACTAACTTTCCTTGGGAAACTAGAAAACCTATCCAAAACTGATGAAGCAGACTTGCCAAGCAAGAGAATAGGAGCCAGGGGAGGGGGGGTTATGGCACAAGATATTCGCAACACTAGGAAGGCAATCTTGCGGAATGACATACAGCAGACCCATAGAGTATGTATCACCAAACATCACTGAAATGGGATTTGAACCCAATTTTGAGTGCTGAGAACAAGCACATATACACCTCATCCACCTATTGCGGTAGTGACTAAGGCCACTCAAGAATCACTAAATTTGACCGAGACCAATGACTAGGCATATCCAGGCCTCAGGGAACTTGGATATCTCTAGATAGAAAATTAGTACACCTATATATGCTTCCTCCTAGGAGAGAGACTTATGAATTAAAAACAAGGACATTTCACTCTTGCTACAACAGTTGTTTAGTAGGCCCTCTTTGCCCATTTCTATTTGCTTGTTGGGGGCGCAGAGGGGAAGGGAGAGAAGAGAGGGGGGGGGGGGGGGGGGGGGGGGTCTGGTATGGGTGACATTAGAAATTAGCATGTATAAGTATTATCTTGATGTTATGTTACATAGTGTTTGGGAGTAAAATTTTAGGTTAAAATTTTAGGAGATGGTAAAAAGGTGAAGAGAGAGAATTTAGTGAAAAAGTTTGTGAAAAAGTGTTAATGATGATTTTTAGTTTGTTTGGCAAACACTATGTTAATGTGCGTGTCCCCGTACTATGCCCATTTTCATTTTTATTGTTTTAAATTTAACTGTCTTGCAAGAAAAAAAAAAAAAAAAATCTCTCTCCTAATTTATTTGTGGGGGATGAAGCACCCCAATCTTGGATGTGATGCTCCGAAACCTAAGGTATGATCCTTCTTTTCATATATCCCCTACCTATAACCTACTTTCTTATTCTTCGTGACATCCACCGAGCAAACAGATCTGAATAAATCTTTATGTACATCCACTCTATTGTAATCCCTAACCCTCATTTTCTATACCTAAAGTGTTTAGGCCTATACTGATACTATATGCCCTCATTATCCTTTTTGCATTTGATGAAATGGCAATGCCATTAAGGGGCCTTGCTTCATAAATTCCAGATTTGTCACATTTTATGTGAATAGAACCAATTCATGTACAACCTCCTTCGAAAAGCAGATGGTGCCCATAAAACATCCTACTACCATACCACAGCCACAACCCCTTAATAGCATTGCACAGATGATAATAAACTATTGGAAAATATATAAAATGGTTAGTCTTATGTCCCTTGAAACAGAAAATGAATTCCTAAAACAATCCACCAAAGTCATTACAAACCAACTTCAAATAAACGATGTCAAAACCTAGAAAGACCAGAAGAGGAACCCACACTAATTGAACCAAGACCCGTAAACTACTATCCAACAGAAAGAAAATTATGAAGTGGGTGCTATCGACTTTTCCATCCGCATTTAGATGGTCACGCACAGAAAGAAATAACAACAGCAGCGAAACTGATAAATTAAAGCATTGTATACGTCAAGACAAAAAAAAGTGAGTTTTCTTTTGTTTTCTAGAGAACCAAACAAGGCACGAGATAAAAATCCTATTAAAGCAACTTAAAGGTAGAGAAGAGGATACGGAGTCCTAGAGTGCTTATCTCTAGAATTGACGGCCAAAGGGTTCAAGCTCAAGATTGACCGCACTGCGTTCAGGTCACCGGACCGAGCCGCGGAGTGAAGATCTTCCCCCGTGCTTGTTTTCTGAGGTTTACCCATTTTTCCCTTGTCTTCGGTTATATTCTAAGGATCGAAGTCTCGAATATTTCTCAGGCGCTAAAAAGCACTTAAACCCCGCTCAGTAGTTGGGCTTTGTTCGACAGTTCCGGTATTCCTCTCTCCCTCCCTCAGCTTTGTCAAATGTCTATGGAGTTGTGGCCATAGCGCTGGAGGAATCGCAGCAATTGGGTGATGTTCGGCTACCCCAAAAATAGTCCCCTTTTTTTTTGTTAAATTTTTTCTAACACAAAAAAATTCACATCCCAACCCCTAAAATTTTTCAGAAAAATTAATACAAACCAACAACTTTTCGTATACACACCCTTTCAAAGAAATTTTTTTTTAAAAAATTCTATTAAACGACTATTTTACAAATTCTAATAATTTTATTAAAAAATTTCATCAACTCATCGCTCATACAACATCTAATAAAAATTAATCTATAATTAAATATCTTTCAAAAATTATACCAATATTTTTTTAACACCAATAAATCTTCAATCTATTTAAACCTTCGTACCACTATCCAATTTTCTACTAAAGGATTTTTATAATCAATATCTATGAATAAACTATAATTTTTTTTTTCTGGTTTGTATACAACTTTTACGTTGAATACGTTAATTTTCTTAGGGAAAAGATGGTGTGCTTAAGCTTGATTTTTTTATTTTTATTTACAAAACCTCTTAATTCAACTTTTTATTTTTAATCATAACAACTCGTCATTTTGATAGACGTGTCATTATCTAATTGGATGTGACATGTATAGCCGTAAAGTGACTAGACATTTTACTAATAAAAGTAGACGGAATGACCAAATTAATAAACAAAAATAAACTATAGATGAAATTGGACAAACGAAAACTAAGGACTATTTTTTAAAAGGGTGTAAAACTCGAGGACTAAAAAGGTCATTAACTCATAATAATTATGAAAGAAGTTCAAGATTTCAATTACACGCTCTAAAAGAATAACTAGTCCCTTTATAAAGATGACAGACCAACGAGCAAGGAGTCAAAAGGTCATACACAGACCTACAAGAGAAAGAAAACCCACAAATGGCAGCAAGTTGAAATGACCAGCAAAAAAACAAAAAAAGAAGCCCACAACGTTGGGAAGCAACATAACCAGCTAGAGAAAGAGATGAATCAACCAAAAGGAAAAATTGCCAAGCACGTGAACATTAGGTGCTTGTTCTTAATTTACCTGTTGTACTTTCATATATTTTTATGAAGCTATTATGACCATTAGGTGCTTGTTCCTGACGATTATAATGTTTGAATAATCTGGTAAACAATATTCATAACATTCTAAAAATTGAATTCATGAGTCTTGCTTTTATAATAAGTCACTTATTTTTTTTCACAAAATTAAATTATTTGGGAAACATCATAGTGCGCCTTATACCTATAGACAAAAATTAATAAGTCTCATCAAGTTTCAAAATGTTTTATTCTGCCCCATATGTTTCAAAAATAATTTTCCCTTTGATTTGAGCATTAAACCACATGCAAAATAACCAAAATATCCCTCCAAAACAAAATTTCTAATTAAAAATAAAAAACAATATATAAATAAAAAATAATATTTTTTTAAATAAAATATTGAAACTCTTTTCATTAATCTACTTATTTTAAATTTATTTCTTGAATTTTTATTTATTAATCTACTTATTTTAAATTTATTTGTTGAATTTTTATTTATTTATTTTTAATTACATCCTGGAGAGGTATTTCAATTAATTCACATCATTTTCTGTATGACTTAAGGGTCAAATCAAACGAAAGACAATGATTGCTTGTTTTGAGACAAAGGAGGTGTAATAAAATATGGGTTAATTACAAAAAATCCCCCTCAAACTTTTCCACTTATCCCAATATCCCCCTATAAACTTCAATTCGTGTCGACCCGCCCCCTCAAATTTACGTAAACATCTCAGTTTCGTTTTTTACTTGGATTTAACGAAATTGTACAACGCATTCCGTCACACGTAACACATGAGTTCTTTCATATTTAAAAGACAAAAATGACCCCACTTATGCGTTGAACTAACTCAAACAAAGCAAAGGACTTCTCATTGTTGTTCGAAGCAAAAACACGTCGACCTCCATAGCAAAACTAGATTCTCCACCGAGGCTGTCGGAACTCCACACAGGGATGGAACTCTTCTCTCAATGCAGCAAGGATTACAAAATTGTTAATTGTGTAATACAACTGTGTCCAAAGATTACAAAATTGTATTCTTTCTCTCTCAACGCTGTAACTCTGTTTTCACACAATACATTTCTGCCCAAGGACGGACTTCCTTAGCTTGACTTGTTGGAAATAACTTTATTGTGCATTGGTTGTATTCGGGACATGAGAACTTTTCAGCTAGCATTGGCACTGCAAGAGAGTATTTGTGCTCATGAAATGTTTGTCATAATGCACAAGAAATCTCCACATACACACTTTCAATTGATGTTGTGTTATCTAAAACCGCAGAAGAAAACTTTTTACCTGGAATACACCATATATCACAGTAGTTGTGAGGAATATGTCATATTGTCTCATATAAACAAAGCCAGAACAAGAGGCCAAAACACATTTGGACATCTTCAAGGATCATACCAAATAAGGCAATTTGAAGGAGTTGGTGCAGTTTTTCTCTAGATTCTACTCTACCCCTGTCATATGCACAGCTTTATAAGTCAATGTCCATTAAGAACATAAAATTTTCAAAGCAGATGAAACTTGATTATTGTTGACAATGGAAGGACAGTAACTTCCGGATTTCTGCACCACAGCTAAGAATCTAACTATGTCAATGTATTATATTTATGATATTTGAGCATTTGTTACTCAATAATCTGCATTACTTATTTTCATCTACTGCATTTGAGGCACTTATCTTTTGTCTGTCAATAAAATCCTTTCCCCCACCCTTGTGCAAAGTAAAAGTACGAAGGAAAAGTAATGCTCATAAAGATTGCACTCATTTGCAAAACCTCATATCTAGTTCAGGCCAAAAAAAGAGCCATTTAAAATGCTATGTGCTACATGACATGCTGCAACATCTAGATTGTTTTAAGCAATTTATCATTTATGAAGAATGAAATTTTATGCAACATCAACAAGTGCTTCATAATGTAACTCAAGAAAAAAAGATTTTAAACCTCCAGCAGAGCAACCTGAAAGGAAAGCTTGAGAAATCTAGACATAACCTGAGAAATCTGCCCCCTTTTTTATTGCGGTGGTGCTCAACTCCGTCCACATCGTTGTCTTCATAGCTTTGCGAATCAAAATTTTCACTGTGACTATACATGTATTAGAAACAATTCTGCTATGGATTCTTTTATTACTTCCACTCATAACAAAACAAACATAGCTTTCATGAGAAGCATATTTGAGATAACAAACCAAGACGCAAGTTAGACTAACAAAATAAAACTGTGTCTCATCCATATTATATCTTACAAACCTGAACTCAGATGTTAGCACTTGGAAGATGAAAGGCAAGAAAGGTAAAAGACCAAAACATATTAGTTCATGCCTCCATCATCCAGAGTAAGAGAAATATGAAAAATGTAGACATACCAAAACAGAGCAAGAGAACAAAACAATAAGGACAAAAAGAAGTCACAAGTGTGTTGTAATGCACACACGCAGAGAGAGACACAGAAAGAGCGATAGAGAGAGAGAGAGTTGTATTTTCAATATTTACATATAACTAGTTGTCCTCTCATAATAACCAGAAGCACAGGAAGCAAAGTTGGCTCCAGCCAACAGGTTCTTTCCTCTGGCTTCTTGGCTCAGGTAAGCTGGTAGGTATGACATGAACCCAAGGAACTCAGCTAGTATGTAAGAAGTCAAGCGACACCTAAGGTTTAGTACAGAATAAGTAGATGAGAAAAAATAAGCAAGCTCGTCTGAAATGTTACCAGTGAAATCTGCGGCTAGCTTTCCATTGCAGATCCCTGTGAACCACAGAGTACAAGAATAAGTAAACACGAGAGAGAACTTGCGAATATGCAATGGGTCATCTTTGTCTTTTAAATATGAAGGAACTCACGTGTGACGGAATGCGTTGTACGGTTTCGTTAAATTCGAGTAAAAAACGAAACTGAGACGTTTACGTAAGTTTGAGGGGGCGGGTTGACACGAGTTGAAGCTATGGGGGATATTGGGATAAGTGGGAAAGTTTGAGGGGTTTTTTGTAATTAACCCATAAAATATTTTAGAACTTAAGGAGAGCTGATTAATTTTTTTCCAAAATATGGTGCTTAATTTTTCTCTTAAATTATTTCTATTTTACATTCTCTCATCAAGATAATAGAACACAGAGTGAAAAATATTTCTTCTCTTTCATAGATTGTCTTGCTTGTGAATGATATAGTTATATAGAATATAAGGACTGAGATTCTCATTAACATAAAGAATAGCTACCACCAGAATAATATCCTAACAGAAAATACATTCAGGAGAACTCAGGTTGGTGCTATAGGGATAATGGAATCTCGTGTAGTACTGGAGAGAGTGTATGATGCTGGTGTGCTGGCAGTTTATGTTGAGCTGTAAGAATTTGTTGCGTTAACAACCCCTCGTGAGTCCATGGCAAAGGGAGGACAAGACTCGTACGCAATTGGCGAAAATGTGTAGAAACAATGGGTTTGGTAAACATTGGTGAATTGGTCTTTGCTAGAAATGAAAGTAATAGAAAACATCTTGGTAGCAACCCGATCACGTACGAAGTGAAAGTCCATCTCAACATGCATGGTGCGAGAATGAAAAACTGGATTGGCTGACAAATACGTGGTGCTAAGATTATCACACTTGAGAACGGGGGCGTTGGAGAGAAACACCCGAAGTTCCCGGAGTAGTGACTGGACTTTGAGAAGCTTAGCAGTGGTATTAGCAAGAGACTTGTATTCAACATCTATGTTGGAGCGGACAATTGTCTATTGCTTACGAGAAGACCAACAAATGAGGTTATCACCAAAAAAGACAGAGAATTTGTAGGTGGAACATCTGTCATCCAAGCAGCCAGCCTAGTCTACGTTAGTGAAGGCATTGGGAGTGATCAGCTTGGAGCGGTGAATGTGCAGACCAAAATGAGGAGTTTGCTTCAAGTACCGTAGAATACGCTTGATAGCCTGCCAGTGAGGCTAATAAGGAGCATGCATAAACTGACAAGCCTTGTTGATGGCGAAAGAGATATCTGGACGAATGAAAGAAAAGTACTGAAGGCTGCCAACAATGCCATGATATAATGTAGAGTTTGGAAAGAGAGAGCCAATGTGAGCAGAGAGGATAGCAAAGGAGGCCATCAGGTAAGACACCAACTTTGCAAGATGCATGTTGGTTTTCCGCAAAAGATCCAAAATATATTTTTGTTGACTAAGATAAATGCACATAGAGGTGTGAAGGACTTCAACACCCAAGAAATAGTAAAGACCCCCAAGGTCCTTGATCGGGAAGTCCAGAGAGAGCTGGTGAATAAACTGTTAGACAAGTGACGGTAAGGAACCGATAATAAACCACATAGACCAAAAAATAAACCAAATAAGAGTCAACTGCATAAATGAAGAGACTTTTGTCAGCACGAGAGGCAGTAAAGCCAAGCTCAAGTAATTTGGAGCTGAGCCGAGAAAACCAAGCATGGGGAGCCTATTTTAGACCATAGAGAGCCTTGTGCAACCAGTAGACGTGATGAGAGAAGTCAGGATGAATGAATGCTAAAGGTTGCTGCATATCTACCTCCTCTTAGAGGTCCCCTTGAAGAATAATATTCTCGACGTCTAGCTGTTTGAATGTCCAGCTAGAAGACACGATAATGGCAAGAATAAGCCAAACAGTGGTGATTTTAACGATAGGACTGAAAGTGTCTATGTAGTCAATGCCAACTTGCCAATGGTAGCCCTTGGCAACCAAGCGAGCTTTGTGACGCTCGAGAGAGCCGTCGACATGGTGCTCAGTCTTAAAGGTCATAGAGCTTGTAATTCACCACCGCCATTGGATTGGAGTTGTTTGATTTTAGAGTTGAATTGGCATTCAACAAATCGTTGGAAAGCACAAAAAATATATTTAACATTAGACTTAAAAAGTAACAGGAAAAAGTCATTGGGGGGGTGGTTTAGACCGGTATGCCTGATTGAACCTGTTATAACGGGTCATGGCAATGTGCCTGACTTTGAAGCAGACTTGGCACGTAGGGTGTGAGTTAGGAGAAGAGGAAGAGTGAGGCCCAAAGGGATTTCCACGGCCAGATTCACGACCATGATTACCAACACCACGAGCGTTGAAAAAATGACCTCCTCCACGACCACGACCACAATTTAGAGCAGATGAAGATGACTTAGTGGAAACATTGGCAAAGAGCTCCACTGTAGAGGTAGAGGCAGACGAGTGATGTTTGAGTTGGGTTTCATGAGACAAGTGACTATAAAGATGCTTCAAGGATATTGGTTCCAGGCAGGTGGTAACAGAAGAGACAAAAGGAGTCACATGATGGACCAAGACTTGCAAGAAGGTAGGTGGCAAGTTTTGTAGACGAGAGGGTCTTTCCTACAACTACAGGTGTGTCATTGAGAGTCTTTAGTTTGCAAAAATAGTTAGTGGCAAAGTTTGAGCCTTTTTTTAGAGTGGCAAATCGATACTATAAGTGGACAAGACGAGCCTGAGACTGAGATTGGAAAAGGAACTCTAGAGCAGACCAAACAACATGAGAGGTGGAGAACCCAACCACTTGTGCTATAAGAGGTTCGGTGAGAAAAGAAATTAAGGCACTGAGGATCATCTGATCCTGTTGAACCCATTAAGGATACTCAAGATTTACTATAGTACTAGAAGGAAGAAACTGAGCAAGAGAAGGGGATGACCCATCTACGAAGCCAAATAGATGTTGACCTCAGAGATACTGTACCATCTGTGCTCACCATAAGAGGTAATTTTCATGAGGACGTTTGACAGTGACAAGGTGGGAAGGTTGGGAAAAGTAGAAAAGGAGATGGTAGTTGTGGAGAGGCTGTATCATCTTTATTGGGTGATTTTGCCTTTGGAGAGGACAAAAGTCATATAGGCTCTAATACCGTAATAGAACACAAAGTGTGAAAAATATTTCTTCTCTCTCATATATTGTATTGATTGTGAATGGTGTAGTTATATAAAGTACAGGGACTAAGATTCTCAGTAACAGAAAGAATAACAACAACCAGAATAATATCCTAACAAAAAATACATACGAAAGCACTCAGGTAGGTGTTGTAGGGGATAATGGAATCTCATATAGTATTGGAGAGAGAGTGTGACGTATGGTGCTGGCAGCTTATGCTGAGTTGTAAGAATTTGTTTTGTTAACATAAGAGAAGGACAATCTAATATAAAATCTATATTGGAACTTAACCTTGTGCAAATTAAGTTCTATTAATAAATGAGTATACCTTTTAATCACAACCTAATTCATATAATAAAATAATATGACTCAAATCTCACTTCTTTAGTGTTAATTCCAAATTATAATAGAGGACGCCTACTTAAAGTTGAAAAGTTTGTCTACAATGGGTTATTAAACACCACACTCCTCAGCTTAAGCCAGACTCCTCCCTAGGAGGCCCTTACAAAGGAAATCTAATAAGGACATTTAATTTAATTGTTTTACATTATTTGATTATGATTTATATTTTGATAGATTATTAGTTATTAAGTTTTGTTAAGCTTTAGCACATGAGCTTTTAGAGTTTGCTTAGGTCCTTTTGTTCTCTATCTAAAGTTTATGGGAACCTTAAATTATTTAGAATGATATTATAAAGTTTATTGGCGGTTGCCTTTTGCACTCAAATGTGGTGTTTTCCCCCTCCTTGGCATTATTCTTCTCTATTATTTTTTGATTTATTTATCTCATTCATATCCACTATATTCCACATCAAATTGGTAACAGCGCCCAACCTGCCCAGTTTCTTCATTTTTTTTTCTAGTTTCCTTTTGGTTGTGTGACACTGTTCACCCCTAAAAAATTGTCTGTAGCCAAGTTTTGGTTCTTGGTGCTCCTTGATGTGTGGGTTCATTGCCGACGCCCCACAAAGCTCTGGCCGCCACTATTTTGTCATTTTTCCAGTAGTCCAGATTTGTCCTAGGCGATTTTGGTGATTTTTAAGTTGATCTTTGAATGTTTGAGTTTGGTTTTCAAATTCTACATGTTTTTCGATCTCCATAGGTAAAGCTCGCCCCATCCACCATCAGCAGCCCCTTGTTTCGGCCGATATTGCCCGCTTCAGGCCAATAACTTCAATTTCTGTCCAAAATTCACCTCATTTCGGTCTCTTCTCACCGATTTAAATCGTGTTTGGTACTTTTGCTCCATTTTTGGCTCTGATTCAAAGGGTACAACACCTTCTTTGACCGTTTCTCGCCTCATCTGCCCCTTCAACAACTCCTTTATCATTGTGTTCATTAGTTTTGACGGCCTTCTAGATTCCTACGTTTATACTCAACGGATTAGGGATATGGATTTTTTCTTTGAGTGGTATGGAATGTCCAAGGATAAACAAGTGCAATTTGCTAGTTTGAAGTTAATTGGTAATGCTTAGCTTTATTGAGAGAGCGTAGATGATCTCCTTTTCAGGCGTCATGCACCTCCAATTGGAACTTGGGTTGAAATAAAGCATCGTCTTCAAGAGAAATACATTTTCCAATCTTACATGGGAAATTTGTTAGATCAATGGAATGCCCTTCGGCAGGGTAACAGGTCTGTGACTGGAAATATGGGCCAATTTGATGAGTTTAGGATGCATTGTCACATTGTTGAGGATGAGGTTATGACTTTGAACCAATTTAGACATGGCTTACTTGATGACCTTGAAAGAGAACTTGTTCTTAGAGGAGTCTCCACCCTTGATCATGCCTACTCTTTGGTTCAGGACTACGAGTTGGTTACTAGGACTCCTTATAGAAAACGTGGCGACACTCGTTCTTTTTCTCCCAACCTTCACCCTCACAATCTAAATTTATGTTAGGACCTCCCCCTCCAAGTGTGCCCCCTGTTTGGGATATTAAGGGAAATTGCATGATGCTTCTCGTACTAACTCTCATGTGCAATGTTTTAATTATTATAAGAGTTTTGGCCATATGTCAGCAAGTTGTCCCAATAAGTCTCTGGTCTTTGAGAGACACCAACGTGTGTGATGAGGACCACCTAGTTGAGTAAGTTTATGAGCCTACGATTGATGAGTTTAGTGACTTCGATGAAGGTGATGATGTTACTGTAGGCTTGTATTAGAGCTATCCCCTCTAGTTTAGTCTAGCCCTACTTCTTGACACCTCCCGAATGAGTGTTGTTCGTTGTGTCCTTACTCAGCCCAAAGACACAGATGATTGGCATTGTCATGTGATGAGTGTACGAAAGTGCTCTCTAGATACCCTATTATTGGACTAAAATGCTAAAATGTGAATAGAAATAATTGAAATTAATGTGTATTCTTGAATTGAGTTTCTATTTACTTTGGGATACTCCTAAGCAGATTTTTATGTTTAATTTCAGAGATTATAAAAGAGCAAGTCAAAAGCCAGTCAAATTCAAAGGAGGACTCTCATGGGGTTGAGAGCAATTTGGATCAAGAGAAAAAAAAAAAAAAAAGGAAAAAGGATCACAAAAGGAAACTGCAAGAAGTCCAAGTCCGAAATTCGCTAGGACACAGCCTGGACATATTTTAGTACTTTGATCGTAACTTTCCACTCACGTATCGGACGGATGCGATTCTTGATGCGTTGGAAAGCTATCTTAAGGGGCAACAATTCATTTTGAGATGATATTTCTCTAATTCGGAAGTTTACTAGGTCAAAAGTGCGCCGCAATCCAAGCCCGGAAACCAAAGGATATTTTTTTAGCGTTTTTTTTATTATTCCGTTTTTTAGGGTTTTGTTGGGGGACATATATAAGCAAAACTTTTCATTGTAAAGGGGGGCGGCAGACTTGGGGACTGGAGGTTTTTTTTTTCTCTAGAATTCTTTTTCATTCATCTTAGTATGGGCAACTAAATTCTCAAGTGGGGTTAGGGATGAACTTGCACACTAGATGGTATTTTCAATTCATTCTTAATTTGTGTATTTGATTTTCAATTACTAAAACTCTTTTGTTTTATCATTCTCAATTCATTGTTGATGTTTCTTCTCGAATAATCATAGAATTTATTCTGTTTATGGATTCAGTAATGCTTTTTCTATTGAATGGATTAGTTCTTTGATTATGTTTGGATCAATTATTTATCTATATTGATTTACTTCTCTGCTGCAATATCGCTCCTTGAATATATTGTCGTCGTTGGATTATCTCAATAGGGATAATAATTTACGTATTCTAAAAGTGGTGAATGGTTTTCAAAGGATTACATTTGGTTTAATTTTGGTTTATAAATCTATACCTTCCGATTGGGAATTTTGGGAATTGAGTTCCCAATTGAGTTATTCACTGAATTAAGAATAATTAAATACCAGAGTTGTGCAAGGGATTCCCGACACCTTGCTGTTCGTCAAATTTGAGTACTTTTTCCGTTAGTCACTCTACTTCACTTCAATTTGCATTTAAAATTAATCTTTGTTCTCCATTGATCATTTAATATTCTTCTTTAGTTTCTTTGTTCCTTTTGCTATTCTTTTAATTTGTCTCTCTGTGGAATCAACACCCCAAAGCTGTGCTACAACTATCGCATTATTCATCATGCTATCTTTCATACCTATATCAAAATCAATGATAAGGGTTGTAATCATTATAGTAGTAGAAGTTGTATTAATGTAGTTTCCGTACAATTGTTTCTCATCTTGAGTTACAACCAACCCTTCACCTGAACCCCTATAGTGTCTCGTGAGTTGATACTCCTTCCACAGCAGTGAAGGAACGATGTCTTGTGCCTATTCAATTCCTAGAGTACAAGAATCATATATGGTGTGATGTTATCCCTATAGATGTAGGTCATGTTATCCTTGGTTACCGTGGTTGTTCGATTTGATGTGACCATACATGGTCGCTCCAACTCTTATTCCTTTTTATACAAGGGCAAGAAGATTCTCCTTAATCCTTTTCCCCCAAAGCCTGTTGATGTCCATCACCCCAAGACAGTTGTAGACAAAAAATGGTTAAATATTAATTTACAAATCACACTAGGTTTTAGCGTCTTTTTAAAAAACTTATTGGGTTTTTTAAAAAATTTAAAAACACTCACTGAGTTTGTCATTTTAGTATCAAAACTCACTCGACCCAACACCGTTAGACTTGTTTAAATAAAAATTCATCTTGTCCAATCGCAATGTGACACATGTCATTAAAATAATATAAATATTTTAAAAAAACCCAACCGCCCCAAAGCCAGGGTGGATCCCCCTTCCATCGTGAAAGGCTCGAGGGTCCCCAATCCTTTTTTTAAAAAAAATTAATTATGTTTTTTTATTAATTTTAGATTTATTTTTTTTTAAAAAATATTTATATTTATTTTAATGACACATGTGACATTGCTATTGGGCGAGATGAGGGAGATCCCCTAACCGCCCCAGAGCCGGGGTGGAGGAACATGGGTTGCGGGATGGGGGGGAGGTCCCCCAACCCCCACCCAAACCACCGCCCGGGCTGAAGGAGCCCTCCCTCTAGCATCCAGTTCTGGGCGGCTATGAAAGATCGAGGTCCCCGATCCTTTTTTTTTAAAAAAAATATTAAATTAATTGTTTTTTTATTAATTTTTATTTCTTATTTTAAAAAATATTTATATTTTATTAATTTTAATGACACGTGTCACATTGCGATTGGGCGGGATGAATTTTCCGTTAAACAAGTATAACAGCATTGGGTTCGAGTGAGTTTTGATACTAAAATGACAAACTCTGAGCGTTTTTAAATTTTTTAAAAACCAGTGAGTTTTTTTAAAAAACGTTAAAACCTAGTGTGTGATTTGTAAATTTCCCTAAATATTATTAGCTCTACAAAGTTTGAGAGAAACCTTGTAGGGGTGTCTATTGTGTTTGCAATAATTGTTATGGAAGTCTCATATGATTATCCGACAGCAATGTCTCATTTGGAAGCCCAAGAGGTCCTTCGGGAATTTTAGGATATTTTCCCCGTAGATCTCCTCGATCATTTGCCACCATTACACGACATTCAGGGTGCCATAGATTTTGTTCCGGGGGCATCTCTCATGAATTTGCCTCATTATAGTATGAATCCCTCTAAACATGCTGAGCTCTAACGCCAAGTGGGTGAACTCCTTCACAAGGGGTTTATCCATGAGAGCTTGAGCCCTTGTGATGTTCCAGCCCTGCTGACACCCAAAAAAGATGGCTCTTGAAGAATGTGTGTTGATAGTCGAGCCATCAACAAGAACACTGTCAAGTATCGTTTCCCCATCCTAGGCTTGATGATATGTTGGACATGATGGCTGGCACCACAATCTTTTCTAAGATCGACCTTAAGAGTGGATACCATTAGATTAGGGTCTGACCTGCTGATGAGTGGAAGACTGCCTTCAAGATGAAAGATGGTCTTTGTGAGTGGTTAGTCATGCCGTTTGGTTTTTATAATGCCCCTTATACATCCATGCGGATCATGACCCAAGCTCTTAGGCCTTTCATAGGACAGTTCTTAATGGTCTACTTTGATGACATCTTTGTTTTTAATAAGTCTTGTGAGCAACACTTAGATCATCTCACTTAGGTTTGTTCCACCCTCCGAAAAGAGAACCTATATGCTAATGTGAAGAAGTGTTCTTTCTTTACCACTAGTGTTGTCTTCCTAAAATTCATTGTTTCCTCTGTTGGAGTGTCTGTTGACCCTACGAAAGTCCAAACAATTGTAAATTGGCCTACGCCCAAATCTATTCGTGACATTAGGAGTTTTCATGGTCTAGCTACCTTCTATCGTCGATTCATTAAGGGTTTAGCACTATTATGGCTCCTCTCACAAAGTGCATGAAGAAAGGAGAGTTCAAGTGGTCTCCTCAAGCTATAAAAGCTTTTTAAGGATGTTAAGAGAAGAATGACTGAAACCCCAGTCATGGGCCTTCATGACTTCTTTAAAGTGTTTGAGGTTTAGTGTGATGCATCGAGCATTGGCATAGATGGAGTTCTTAGTCAGGAGCGTCACCCTATTGCCTACTTTAACGAGAAATTGAATGATGTTAGACTACGCTACTCTACCTACAACAAAAAGTTATATGCTGTTGTGTAGTCCTTGCGCCATTATTTATTACCCTAAGAGTTTGTTCTTTACTCTGACCACGAGGTTCTTCGTTACCTTAGTTCCCAGAAAAAGCTAAATAGTAGGCATGGTCGTTGGATAGAATATTTACATGCCTAATCTTTTGTCTTGAAACATAGCAAAGGCGTTAAGAACCAAGCTAATGCCTTGAGTCATCGCATCTCTTATTGTCTGTTATGCACGTTCAGATCATCGGATTTGATAGACTAAAGGAAGATTATGAGATTTATCCTGATTTTAGGGAGGTTTATCTAGCCTTACAGAGTGGTCAACCTGATCCTACTATTGGGTTTCACTTTCAAGATAGCTACCTTTTCTAGACCAATCAGCTTTGTCTCCCAAAGACTTTAGTGAGAGATTTTATAGTGTGGAAGGTTCACGTCGGAGATCTTTTTGGACATTTCAGGCGTAATAAGACTATAGAGAAAGTTAAGGACCAATTTTATTGGCTTAATTTAAAAATGGATGTTGCTAAGATTGTTAGCACTTGTAGAACCTGTCAGCTTGGCAAGCATAAGAAACAGAATATCAGTCTCTACACGCCTCTTCCTGTCCCTAGTTGTCCTTGGCAAGCATAAGAAACAATAAGACTTCTAATGCCTCCAAGGTTTCTAGGTTGTGCTTTGATGAAATTGTTAAATTGTATGGCCTTCCTAAAACTATTGTGTCCGATCGTGATATTTGTCTCACTGGTCACTTTTGGAGGACCCTCTGGCATATGGTTGGCACTAAACTGAAATTTCCCACTGCATACCATCCACAACCAGATGGCCAAACTAGGTGGTGTTTAGGAGCCAAAATTTTAGGCTCCCAAAATTTTGACTCCAATAAAATAACTCCTCAAAACTCTCTCGTTCCACATCAAATCATCACTTTTCACCTTAAATAAATATAAAAAATTCATTCAAATCATCTCTCTCTTCATTTTTCACCAACTCCAACACCCAACATTTTAACAATCAAACACTAACTGAAGTTGTCAACCGTAGTGTGGGCAACTTATTAAGATGCCTAGTCAAAGAAAACCTTAGGAACTAGGACTTGATCCTCCCTACTGCTTAGTTTGCTTATAACAATTATGTGAATCGGTCTATAGGTGTGAGCCCTTTTAAGGTTGTGCATGGTTATAAGCCTAGGAAGCAATTAGACCTTATTTCCATCTCCCCATATGCTAGTGTATCTATGACTACTCAATCATTTGCGCATCATCTTCATGACTTTCATCTTGAGATCAATAAACATATAGAAGCAAGTAATGCATCATATAAACTTCAAGCTAACTTAAATAAAAGACATGTTCCATTTAATGTTAGGGATTATGTTATGATCCGAATTCGACCGGAACGGCATCCTTCTGGACCCGCTTCCAAATTGCAAGCTCATAGTGTTGGTCCTTTTAAAATTTTGAAGCAAGTTGAACCAAATGCATATGTCATTGATATTCCATCTCACTTTGGTTTTCATCATACTTTCATTGTTGAGGACTTAGTTGCCTACAAAAGCCCTACCAACTTCCCAGATGATCTTTTTCTTGACCCCACTACACCTGACCCTGAGCCTATTTCTACCCCTGCACCATTACCTTCTCTCCCTGCACCCGTAGATAAAATTGATATTATTCTAGATGAGTAAGTTGTGTTCACTACAGATGGAGCAGTTCAGTGTTTCCTTGTTCACTGGTAGACCGATCGGATTCCGAATGTACCTGGATTGCTTGAGATATTCTCCAACAACTTGATCCCGACATGTTGGAGCTCTACATAAGTCATCAGGATCTTCTCTCGCTAGAGTCAAGTTCTTCTCACCCCAGGATAATTAGTAGGGACATTACATTCAAACCTCCACTGGTACAAGCCTATGAGCGTGCAAAGAAGACTGCACAACCACTTAGTTTGTGGTTGAGTGCTTAAGAGTGATTATTTCATCATGTTTTGTTTTACTCGATAGGGTCGAGTTTCTCTAACCTGGGGACATTTAATTTAAACAGACCTAAAGCGAAATACAATCCAAACCAATTGCGCATCCTTCTCTTCATTTGGGAGTCAATAGAAGCAAAGGAAATGCATACAACTTTGTCTCGAGGTGCACAGGGGAATGCAATCCCAAAGAGAAAATCACATAGAGAAAGTAGTTGGACAAATTAAACTCCATTCTCGCCGTTAACCATTGATGGCCCAAACAAGGGATGCCTAAGTTGACGGTATCCCAAAACGGCTTCGGAGACCATCAATTGCTTTCTCACAGGACTGAGAAAGCTCAGTAATGGATGTCTTGCATGCTGAAGAATCAAAAGAAAACGATAGATGCATCAACAGATGAATGAGATCTATGATGGTTTACAAACTGCTGACACAGTCAATTGGTACCTCCTGTCTGCATTTACATGACCATTGTACTTAATATTTATGGTTTGAAAACATACTAGAAGTCACAGGTTATCTTTTGTGATAGTGCTGCTGTTTCAGTGGTAATTGTTTCATTACTGTGGGTTTGCATTTGAAGAATAATGCAAGCAATGAAACTCATCCACTGATCCATGGGTAATGAAATAGTATGAAGCATCCAATAATCCATCTAGAGTGGTGCAAATCAGGATGGGAACAGAAATGTGCAGTTTAGACTTGCACGAGTGCATCACTTCGTGAGAATGTGAGCTGACTTATGCATTGGGGTACGGATGCAATCTCCAGCTTTGGCATACAATAGTTATAAATAAGACGTCAACAGGTCGTAGACTATTTTGCGATTTCTGCTCTAGTGTCTTGTTTAGATAGAAGAATGCAGAAAAATAATCAGCTTTTGTATTATCTGATCTAGGTCCCTATTTGTTGTTAAACATCTTGTAAGAAAAATCCACCAGTCATTAAGGCAAATGCAACTCCAAAGTAAATGGAGACTCATAGTAACATACCACGAGATGCGCTGACCTGTGCATCTGCTATGAACTCTGCGTATGAAGCCTGAAAAAGAATCATTGGTTCACACTTGAGAAATGACTAAAAGAAACTAGATTTAGAAAAAAAAAAAAAAAAAGACTAAAAGAAACTAGAAAAGCTCTAGCTACTATTTGTGACTGAGGAAAAACCTTCATTGCTTCCCGACTTTCACTAATCCGTTCAAGCATCTTCTTGTATTCCTTCTCTGCTTCATCAATCACTTGTTGGCATCCTTGAGTCTGAAGCTGGGGAATTAGTAAATGAGAAAAACAACCAAATAATTAGCTGACAAGACCCCCCTAACTTGCATTCTTCTGTAGGTTACAGCTTTCAGAAGTTGCTGAACTAAAGTGCAAAGGACAGGGGCACTTATTTCTTTCTTCATGGGGTCTACTGGGTGTATGGAGTGGAGAAATTAGACAACGAATCAGGAATGTAGAAACCAAGGGGCCTGAAGTATAAACTTTGTTCACATGCTTGTGAAACTAGGCAGCTTGAGAAACGGTAAAAGCATAAGATCAAATTGAACACACCGAAATACACCAATTGAAGCTAATTACCCTTAAAACCGTCATTACCCTTAACCCAAAAGGGAACCCTAATTACACTTGAAGGCTTGCAAAATTTTCTTAAAGCAGTCATAACTCTGAGCTAATCCTTTAACAGGAAGAAAAACTGAAGATGGCACAGCATGCAATAATTAAGAGAGAATTTACATTGGACAAAACTGAATCATATCATAATGTAGGAACAGAAAAAGCCGATGTCAAGTAATTCTTAATAAGACAAAAATATCTCGTTTTCCATATCAATCAAAATGCTTTTGACAAATTAAAAGAATAGCAGGAAAATAAATCCTGACGATAAACAATACTTGGACAAAGGGGAACAAATGTCTGATAGAACTATATTGCTTCATTGAAGTGAGAATTTTCTTTCAAGGAATCAAACCAACATTAAAATATATAATCCAAAAAAATTTTCCTTTTTAGGTGATCATCTAAATCAAATGTGACTTCTCTTTTCTTCTCTCTTATTTCTCAGGAACCTCGGAAGAAAAACTAGATGCTGAAGCTATTGGCGCCACGTTCTACACCAATGTTATATTTGACCTCTTTGGTTAACCATAATTCGGCACTTCATGAAATAAGTTTTTGCACGATCAGGTGGCAAATAAGTTTCGATTTAGAGAACATCATCCGTTGTCGGACAGCAAAATGAACAAGCAACTCGAGGAAATTAGAGGCTTAATTAACATAGCCTAAGGACACAGTATAACATGAAGTTTCACATCAAACAAAACAAAATCTAAATGATTATTTAAAAACGAATAGGTAACTGGCTTTAAAAAAAAATCATAAAATATCTTATGGTTCTGTTATGTGTAGATCACTCTTTGCACTAGTCCGTTTGGCAGCTTAGAAAATTAAAGAACATTAGAGAATAATTTGCAGATTTAGAAAGAAAACCTTTTAATATGGGGGATAAAGTGCACAGCTTAACGGAGGAGATTATTTATAATTTTTCTTATTTCTTGTTCTGTTTTGTCAGCAACCAAAAGGAGTCGCTCTTCGAAAAACTTAACATGCCAAACAAGCGCAGACGCAATCTTCTTCGATTGTGCGTGCGTGTTTGTGTATACGTGTGAGAGAGAGACCTTGAAGCGCTTGTGGAGGCGAGACTGGGAAGCGTCGAGATCCTTGAGGATCTCGGAGTGAGAGTGATCGATGTGGCGCTTGAGATGGTCGAGGCGTGAAGAGGCAAGGTCCTTGAGATCGGAGATGCTGCTCAAGGTTTTCGCAGCAGAAGGCAGCGAGGTATCCTTGTTGACCTTCGAGGCCGAGGCCGTAGCCTTCTTGTTGATGAAGATAGCTGATCTCGGAGAGTCGTTCGGAAGAGGAGAAGCCCCCATTGGCAGTGGCGTTTCCAGAAGCTCCGCTACTGAGGACCTGCGGTTCACTTTCTTCTTCATCTCTCTGTCTCTTTCTCACACTAGCTATGCTCAACTGTTCGGACCAGCGTGGGAATTTTGGAATAATTGTGAGTGATGGAGTGGCCAGTAAATATATAATGGCGGGTTTTCTTCTTTTCAAACTTTTGGGAAGTCTGAAACTGGAAATGCTTCGGATACCTACAACTGTTACAGCAGAATAAAATAATCATCAATGCTTTTGTAGGTAAATTTACCAGTTCACTTAAGAGTTTAGTGGGATTCTTCTGAACTTGTCCATTCCACTCTTGGAACAGCCTAAATAGTATCTCCTTACCTCACACAGTCCAAATTAATCTTTTCTCAAAGTTTTGATATATTATTTTCTTTTATTTTGAATTTTAAGTTTTATCAAATTGTCATTATATCTATCAACATCTCACGATTAACCTCTGAAAAGATAAAATTAATTTATAAAATCTCTTTTGCTAACTACTAATTGCTTATCTATTATTCTATCATGCTATATCTCACGTGGGGCACTAAAATTAAAATAATATTATTGATTAAATCCGATAAATTTTGAATTTTATGAAGAAAAGCCATTACTTATAATTCATGGTCCTTGTTGATTACTACAAGGAAAGTACAGCATACATGTTCCTAAGTCAATAACTTAGTGATAGTATTTTTATGTCTTAAATTAAAAATACAAGCTTATGATGTATATTTTTATATTATATATTTATTAAATTAAAAAATATAAAAATACACATTCTGACGTCTCGTTAAAGGTCGGTAAGCCAATAAGTTACACGTGCACGGGGTTCAAACTTTTATCGAATGGCATCTAACGGTTAACTTACACAGTATTTGATTATAAAATTTTTTAGTAAATTTTACGTAATGTTTGCAAACTAGGGTCTGTTTGTAAATAAAAATTTAACACTTTCTAAAATTTTAACATAATAAAAAATTATAATATAATCTTTCTTTCCTTATCAAATCATTACTTTTTACTATAATAAATATTAAAAATCATGTCTCTCTTCACTTTTTCACCAAATCCAATACTTAAAATTTTAACCTCCTAAAATTTTACAAATAAATAGACCCTTAAAATTTTATCATCATTACAATTCTTTCTCTCTCTTCACTTTTTCAAAAACTTTTTTCACTTTTTCATATCTTTTTCACTTTTTCACTAACTTTTTCATTCTCTCTTTTTACCAACTCCTAAAATTTTAAGCTCTCATATGTTAGTAACATAGCATTTGAGAACAAAATTTTAGTAAAATTTTAAGGTAAAATTTTATGAGTTGATAAAAGGTGAAGAGAGAGAATGAAAAAATTAGTGAAAAGGTGAAAAAATGAGTCAAAAAGTGAAAAAAGTTTGTGAAAAAGTAAAAAGAGAGAAAGAATTGTAATAATAATAAAATTTTAGGAGTTAAAATTTTGGCTTAAATGCGAATGCGATCCCTGTGGTTTAGTATTTTTCCAAAAAAGTCCTGTACTTCAATTTGGATTGATTTTGGTCCTTGTTCTTCATACGTCTTCCCAAAAAAGTCCCTCCGTCAGTGTGGCCCCACCAATTTAACGTTTTCTTCCATGTGTCTAACGGAGGCCACATCATCCCCAATCACGAGCTGACACGTGGACACACAATATCTCTCTCCTCAACTGCGCCATGTCACGTGCCACGCATAGGGTCCATGTCGTCCTAATTGAAATGCTGCGTTTTTGCCTCTCGAATTCATCCCCTTCGCCTGAACAAATTAACCCCCGAACCCTCTCTGCAACCCTAACAGCGAAATCAAATCAAATCTTTGAAATCATCCAAGGCATGACGTCTTCAATTTTTACGGCATCCTCTCAGGGGAAAGATGACAGCGAGATCTCTACGCCGCCAGTGTGTAAATGTGGTATGCGAGCAAAGTCGAAGAGGAGCACGACTGCCGCTAATCCAGGTGGTCGCTTCTATGGCTGCATCCTTTATGGAAAACAGGTGGTTTCTTGCATCATTTGTTTGAATGGAATGTTTAAAGGTTATTTTTCGCATTGATAGTGTACATTTTTGGGAAAATGCTGTTATGGATGTATTTTTGGTATGCTGCCGTTAGTTTGGTATGCAAGAAATGGTAAGAGCCTCTAACATTGCAATTTTTTTCTTTTTGTATTTTGCATGATCATATGCCATGTGATTTCTTCAAATGGATAGATCCACCAGTTGAAGCACGAAATGATGAGATGTTGGCTGATCTTGTTGGGAAGCTTAAAAGGATGGATGAACAACGATGCATGATGGATGAAAAAATTCGATAGAGGATGAAAAACTTTGAATGATGGATGAAAAAATTCGAAGGCAGCAGACATGGGAGTGGCGATTGAAGACACTGTTATTGGTTCTTATGCTATTTGCTAATGTAATGAAGGGATGCTGTGTTGGCCTTATTTTGAATTTGCTGGTACTACTTTGAATTTGTACAAATCTGTAAGGACTTGTGGTCCATCACTTGGACAAGTACAATTGAAAATATTTGGCTCAGTAATGTCACAATTTCATTTTGATACGTGTCATCATGAATTCACCTGTGAATATAATATCAAAAAGTAAACAACTTCAATATGCATTCAATATCCACAAATTTGTGAATACCAATAAGGTGTACAAATTAAATAACACCATATGTCACTATCTGAATTCAAGACCACATCTACAAATATGTCCTCATATTCTGTCCTCTAATATAAAATATGTAAATATAGACAGATTGCAACATGTGCAAAAGGGTACATCCATAATTAATTACATCTAAGCATGGAATCACCCTGATACAAAACAGACCATGTCCACAAAAAGGTGTTACATCTAAAATCACCACAAAGGGTGTTTTATCCAACAGAAAAAATCATTGGGTTGCCCTCCCCTTGTTCTTCCTTGGTGACCTCCGAGGCAACGATGTTGCTTGAGGTCCAGGTTGCCCATTTGGAGCAGTGGGTTGTTATGGTGGGGCCCTTGATCTCACCCTTGATGCAACTGGTTGGGTACTTGGTCGCTATCCCGAACTAGATGCCACATTGGCAGAAGTTTTTGTTTGGGTACGTTTTGACGTGGTTGCCTCTCCAGTAGTGGGTGTTTTAGTGTCATGTTCATTAATCTGCAATTCAAGTCTTAAAATTCACTTCTTAAACCTCTATAATTAACATATGTATGGCAGAAAAAATATTACCACTGTATTGGTATTGGTGTTGGTGTTACTTGCTTGGGTTCTTGATGTTCCAGCCGTGGAGCTTGCACTTGCTGCCTCAGTACCCTACATAGGAAAATACAACTTTGTGAATTGGTTGAAACCAACAATTTAGTTCCTTAGTACAGTTTATATACCTGTGTCCCGACATTGCGTTTTCTGCAAGTTCTCGCGTTGTGGCCAATTACTCCACATTTTTTGCACCAAACAGTATGTCCAGCCTGTGTGACCCGATATGGGTGTGGCTGTTCATCAACAGCTCTTACCCTGGCCTTCTTTGGCCTTCCAGCGGGCACTCGAACTTGAGGGGCATCAATGGATTACTGTTAACGTGTGGCCAGTCATCCGAGCCCGGCATAGCATGAATCTTTGTAGCATACGAGACCGCATAAGTAGCCTTTCTATAATAGGCGTCCACAAAATCCTCCAGTACTCTTCTATCGTGGTATATGGCAGCGCAAGCATGCGAACACGGTATCTCGTTCAACTGCCACCTACCACATGAACACTCTTCATCCCAATGTTCACTAGCTTACGACTGTCGTTCAGCGGTTTTACCTCGAACACTTCCCGTCAGACCAATTGCAAAGGCAGTACCGTGCGTCAGATTTGTTTCTCTCCAATTTGGCTCTAATACGTGGGTATATATCCCACTCTGTCTTCTCGATCCTCGCCCTTTTAGCAACAAACCGATTCATAATTTGCCTTCTAATGAGTTCAAGCATGTATAATATCGGTTTCTCCCTTGTATCTTTGATCTAAGAATTGAAAGACTCCGCGATATTATTTAGCAACATATCACACTTGCTATCTAGCCTGAATGCATGCCGGGACCAGCCTTTTGGATCGATCTCATCGAGGTATTCAAAAACTAAATGATTTGATTATCGCCATGTGATAATCAAACTTGGCTCTCGTGGTTGCTCGAGCTGCAGCTTCCAACTCCTCTTTGAAGTTTTGTCCCTTGTACCCCTTGCTCTTTAAGTTGGCATGCAAATGTCTGACACAGTGCCTTGTCTCAGAATGTGGTACCAATAATTGAAAAGCATCTAAGACGTCCTGTAGTAACGTTGAACAACATATTAGTATTACAAATCAAATACAACCAGCATATTTTTATAACAATTGAAAAGCATCTAAGACGCCCATTTACCTTTTGTTGGTCCAATATCCAAGACCATAATCGTGAATCGTCATCACTCATATCCTCCAGCAAGAGTGATAAGAACCACGTCCAAGATGCACGGCATTCAGTCTCAACAATCCCAACCGCCATTGGGTACATGTCATCGTTGGCATCTTTTGTAACGGCACACAACAATTGTCCTCCCAGTGGGCCTTTCAAGTGACACCCATCGACCGATATCATCGGTCTGCACCCACTAAGGAAACCCCTCTTGCATGCATCAGCCGCACATACATCCTTTCGAAAAAGACCCCATTTCTTGCAATCTTGACACAGCTTCCCGGATTCCATGTCACAAGTGATTCAGCATAATCATAAATGTATTTGAATTGCTTGGCATGCTTTCCAAAAACCAACTCCAACCCAAGCCTCTTCGCTCGATATAAATGATTTTTGGAAACTTCCACTTGAAAATCCCTTCGTATTTACTACCTCATTACAGCAGGTGGCCAGTTTGGGTTGTCTTTTATTTGTTCAACGTAAAATTGAGCTGTATGCCGATACCCCAGCTTGCGGTTCTTGTGATGGACTCCACAGCAATGTTTGTTGATAAATGACTTCACTTGAAATGACTCTTTTCCAAACATCCAAAAGGCGTGTATCATCCATGGACAAGGTTGTTTCTTACAAACTGCCTTTACTCTCACCTTGTCATTCTTTTTGAATTCGTAATCAAACCCACTTGTATTCCGAACAACCTCAATGCTTTCCTAAAGAGCTTCACATCTCTGAATTTCAATCCCCTCATCATTCTGATAGGGTTTACATCAAGGTCCTCCTCACGAAATTCGGGGTATTAAAGCGTCCCAGATCCTCGCTGTCTGAACCGGCATCCTCATTCATGTCCACCCAATCATCCTCGCCACCGATATTTGCAAAAATGTCTTCACTAGTATCTACCTCATCCTAACCCCCATATCCAAACCACTCTACAGCATCCCTCCTATCTCTCGCCCTAGCATGATGACCCTCTGCCCATTAACTCTGTCATCAACCTCCCCTTGACCATCCTGGCCCTCCAACCCAACAGCCTCATGCTGGCCAGCCACCCTATTAACACCATGTGGCACTGGAAAAATTTCTATCTCATCCTCATCTGTATCATCCCAATCACTAAACATGAGTGAGTCTTCCTCTGACTCGAAACTCTTTTTAGAAGTATTGTCATCCTCCTCTCCACCCTCACCCATACCACCAAGACATACCTCATCAATCTCAAGATCCTCAATAGATTCATCATCCAGCTCAACTGCCTCTATAGTAGCTCCCTTACTAGATCCCTCACCAGCTCCCTTACTAGAGCTCTGGACAGTGTTAAAGTAATTCGACCCATCCTTACTATGCACAGTATACACATGGAGGTCATCTGATGGTGTACGCTCCAACCTCTTGATTATTTGTAACACATCCTCATTACTATGGAGCCGACACAACCCCGTTTCAAGTCCTTCCTCTCCAATAGTACACCATAACTCGCATATATCGTTATACTTCAACTCTTTGGTGAAAGTCTTCATCATATGCGTCACAGAAAAGTAGTCAAGGTCCACATCGCTCTGGAAGCTGACGTTTCCACCTTCGTACACTGAACGTACAAAATTAAGAACTCCGCCGTGGTGTAAGAAAACTTTCACCATCTGCAGCAGGTGAAATAACAGTTAATGTTGTACATGAAAAGCATGCATGCAATAGTATTATAAGTCAACAATAGCATTATAGTATACTACACTCTTTATTATACTATAAGTCATAAACCGGTGCATACAATATTATTATTATATGTCAGCAAAAGTATTATTTACTAGTGCTGTAGTATATAGTATACTATACTATAATCATGCTTATATTATAAGTATACTATAATCATTATTATATTATATGCACGGTATAATATAATCATAGTCATAAACCAGACAGCATACTAGAATAGCAGGAATTGTATTATTATAAGATTATTATACTATAATCCTCAACCAATGCATACTATAATAGCATTATAGTATACTATGTTTCAAAACAAGCAGTTAGGGTTTAGCAGCTCGTTTTATTTACTAAACAATAATATAGAACAACACAGTGTTGTGTTTACAAAACAGAATAGGATAACATAAATTTACTAACATGTGCAGTGGCATGCAACAGACAAACAATAAAGTACAAGACAAAGACAAAGCAAATTCATGTTCAATAACCATGTAGGACCACATTGGCATATTAAATTGTAAACCCTAACACTATCACAGCAGTGGGGGACCACACCTCATAAAGCACAATGTTAAAAAAAGGGGCAGGAATTAGTTCATTAGCAGGACACTATCACAGTAGTGGGAAACAATACACGTTGTTCCCCATTGAGACACAGTCAAAAAAAGGGGCCAACAAACCCAATGTTAACAGGACCCACCCTCACAACGCAATGGACCACACGAGAATCAATAGAAAAGCTGGACCAATATATAATGACCACAAAGCAGTCCATAACCCAAATTAGAATCAAATGGGCAGAAAATTTTTACCTTAACACCCGTCTGTTTGCGTGAGTGACGCTGTTGGAAATTCGCGACTTCGATGGTCACCAGTCTCTTCTTTCTTGCTCATTTTGTAATCTACGATTGCAATGTTGGTTCGATTTTTTCAAGCAGGGAATGAAGATGGGGGTTCGATTGCGAATTTCTTTGGGGGAAAAGGTTAGGGCTCAAAGTCTACGTAATTGGAGTTGGGGAGGGGGGATCGGGATTTCATTGTTCAAAACGGCAAACACAAAACGCGTGTTTAATTAAATACGTGGCACGTGACATGGCGCAGCTGAGGAGAGAGATATTGTGTGTCCACGTGTCAACTCGTGATTGGGGATGATGTGGCCTCCGTTAGACATGTGGAAGAAAACGTTAAATTGGTGGGGCCACACTGACGGAGGGACTTTTTTGGGAAGACGTATGAAGAACAAGGACCAAAATCAACCAAATTGAAGTACAGGGACTTTTTGGGAAAATAGGTAAACCACAGGGACCGTATTCGCATTTAGCACTAAAATTTTAGTTTGCCAAACATTATGTAAAATTTTGTTAAAATTTTATGTTGGTATTAAAAAAGAGATGTATTGGAATTGATGAATGAGTGATAAAAGTAAAGGTAAAATTTTGAAGTGTGTTTGATAAAAGTAAAATTTTGTTAAAATTTTACTTCACAAACTCTATGTAGTATAGTTCGAACATGTTTGAAAGTTAATGAGAAAATAAGAACTGCTCGAGTGCCATTTTGCTCATTTCTCACCTAATCTCTCAAACTCTCTCATGCTCTCGTTCTCATTTCTACATGTTTCCTAGCATCTAACGTCTTCAAGTCACTGCTTTAAACACTTCTAACGGATTAATATTAGTTTTTTTGTTAGGTTTTTTTCATTTGTGTTTTAGTTTATGGATTTTGATTGTGTTTTGATATATTTTGGCTTACATTGCTTTGTTTTGATATTGGTAGATGTTTAGAGTTTCTTTAGGATCTGCTGGGGTATATTTTGACGTTAGAAATTGTATGTTTTGGATTTGGAAAATGATCGTGTCTATGTAACATCATTTGAACTCTACTAAAATAACCATTTGAATGCTTAAATTCAAACAAATCATTTTTATAACTTATTGAATGATTTTAGCTGGCATGACAACTCTTGCTAAAACTGTTTGTTTAAGTTGAAAACGTAAGAACGGTGCAGTTTGTAGTTCAGACATGTGCGTTGGACGCACCGTTTTGATATTTGCCTCAAACGTTGGAACGTTTTAGGATGAAACTGCGCGTTTAGTCAATAACATTTGAACGGTTGTATATTATTTCTGACGTGTGTTTAAAATTGTGCGTTTAGTCTAACACGTTCAAACAGTTTCGTTAGACATTCAGACGTTTTTGGTTGAAACTGTGCGTTTAATCTAAAATGTTCAAACAGTTTCATTAGATATTCAGACGTTTTGGTTGAAACTGTGCGTTTAGTCTAAAACGTTCGAACGGTTTCGTAGGATGCCTTTGTGTTCCGTTTTAACATTTTTTTTTTTGGCAAATTAAAAGAAAATAACTAAAGCATTCCAAAGCTTCTTCCTCTTAGACTCCAGAGGTGACACCTATGTCCTCAGAGGCTAGGCGGGCTCAGATTTCAGGTCGCCAAGTGGTGGTGGATAGGTTCATTACAACTTGGGACTTCTCGGAGTTTAATTTCGAGGGTTGCACCATTCATCAAGTCCTTACCCACCATAGGTTGACTCGGTAGGTTTCTTGGGTTAGCAACCTATACCTTATTATTGTCCAGGAATTCTACGCAATATTAGTGGATGTGGATACTGATAGACGAGTAAGAGGTCGTCATCTAAGGAGTTTGAGTAAGAATTTTTCTTGACATCATCGCCAATACTTAGGCATACGATGGCCACGACGACCTATCCTGTTATCCCATTGAGGTGTTGCACAGTGATAAGATGATACTTAAACTTACAGGATAGATCAATATCTGGTCCAATCATTTGTGTAGCAACGAGACATGTCTAGCTCTTGGCGCATGTTGTACCTCATCTTCGTCCACAACATCGACCCAAAGCATCATCACACAGAGTGCATAGCCCACCGAGCGTGACCCATGTTGATGGTCGCATGTCTAGAATTGGTCAACGTCCCACTTTACATGTTTTGGACAATCTGAACGGAGTCTCAATCGCTCAGATGTAACAGTCTCTCATATGTCTTGACGTTGACCCACTTTTTGGTGGATGTTAGGGTTGAAGTCAGGGTTGACAAGCCAACGGTTAAGCAGCTCAGCCCAATCAACGCTACATCGGCTCGACATAGCTTCTGACACGTGGGGTCGACAAGACATGGTAGTGCAACACAGCAGCCCGAGGTTCTAGTGGTTGAGGAGCCGATCCGGTCTTCCTTTGGAGTAGGGTCTTCTCAGCCATCATTAGCAGCTTAGCTTGAGGACGGTGAGCGGCGCATGATGGAGTCATTTCGAGTCACTATTACTCCCCTCATGGACAGTTTGGCATCGATGGATACCAGACTGAGTTCCCTTGAGGCCAGGCATAAGCGGCTAGAGGATGCTCATGCAAAGCTTCAGACGATTGTGGAAGACACTAGGGAAGACACTATGCAGAGAGAGAGTGGATGGAAGAGATCAAGAAGAAAGATACTTATATTTGTATTTTTTATTTTTATGTTATTTATGCTTATTTATTTGGGTTGGATGAACATTTGTTTATTTTAATGAGATGCTAATTTTCTGATTATTTGTGGTCTATTACTTACTAATTAAATTATTGAAAAAAATGCGAACAATATGGATATTAAAGTATAAATGTTTTTAAAGAATTAATATTTTAATGGTAGTGATATTGTAATAATATTTCAAAATTATTTGTTCTTGAATCTAAGAAAAACGATATAAAGAATTTTTTTTTTTTTCTAATTTACCCATTGTTCGAACGGATTTGTAAAAGAGTTAGAACGTTTTGGTTTAACTAACGATGTCGTTTTAAGTATAGTTGAGGCGTTCAAGCGGGTTTTACAATAATTCATTAGAATGCGTTAGTATATTGGAAACGACCGCGCTTTAGCATCAGATGACGTTCGAATGGTTTGTTAAAATACTAAATTTGCAAAAATGTTAGACAAAAATGACTTCCAAAATTGGATTAATAACAAAATTACTGAAGATAGTTACTAATAGTACTTTTATACAGTTAATAACATTGTATTTATAAATACTTACACAACATTAATTAAGCACTAATATGATTTTCATACTTGTATTCTTGTGCTATGATACTTACATGTGTTAATAACATTGTGTTTGTAATTACTTACACATCATTAAGTATTAATAAGATTTTCATACTCTTATACTTATGCTATGATACTTACATATGTTAATAACATTGTGTTAGTATTTATTTACACACCAATTGTACTAATAAGCATTAGGTGAATTAGTGTGTGTTTACTTAGAGTGTTAATAACACTGTGTTTGTAATTATTTTCACATCATTAAGTACTAATAACATTGTGTTTAAATATAAGAGGTTTCTGTTCAAACGGTTAAGAAAGTCAGAAACGACCGTGCAGGATAGCCGTTCAAAAGCATTTACGTAACTAACGATGTCATTCATTAGACTATCATTGTTCAGACGATCACAGAACTACTACCCTTTTCCAATTGGGCTTTGTGCCACACCACTTCGGAAAGTGAAACGAAGGAAAACCTTATAAGTCATTCCCCCAAATATGATATTATGATGCAACTATAAACAAAAATTTTGTTATTGTCCCATTATGACCAGTAATATATACCGGGGGCTTTACAATATTTGATTGATCACAATTCTGTATATTCAAGTGGGTGGGAAATAACGATGTAACACACGGAATCTTGCCTCGCACTATGCCATGTCAACATAGTTGCTAGATCGATTCGAGCATGTGGTAAGAAGGCATGTTCCAAGGATAAGAAATGAGATAGCCCAGCTGGTGGATTTAATTTGGACACAAATGGAGCGCCAAGAGGGAGATGCTGCCACTACTTTGAAAGCCAGAGTTTGCTTATGGTGCGGCCGAGTATGCCAGATATTCTACTCGAGTTATCCATCTTACCCAACCATCTATTATTGGATCAACTGAATCCACTACAGCTTCAGCTACCCCTGCTCTAGCCACTTCTCATTCCTATGCAGGTTATGCCTTTCCTCAAGCTACGGACGGTGCAAGTGCTACTTTTTTTGAAAAACACATTCCAACGTTCCCACCTCTCTTTTGCGTGTTCTCGATCTTTCAAAACTTACGAGCATTCAATAGCTCTGTGTGCAAAGTGTCAAAATTCCAATAGTTGATGGACAAAAACTGTATTTAATCCCTAAAAGGTTTTTAGATTCCGTGTGAGATTGTTACATAGGAATATCACTTATATATTAAGTGAACTTTAAAACAAATATATCCTTTACTCTCCACACAGATAATGAGGATCCTAATGTTCTTTGAGATTTTATTCACGTAAATTTTTTGCTTCTTTGGTCTTTGGTTCCTTGATCTTAGCAATTATCACTGGAGGTTAGTGATTGTAATTTACTTCCACGTAATAGTAGAGTTAGTACTGTTTCTTTCATTATTATCACTGGAGGTTAGGCATTGTAAACTTCCACGTAATAGTAGAGTTAGTACTGTTTCTTTCATTATTATTTTTTTTTTCAGGCAAACATTACATTCAAATACAGTACAGGTCGGCAGTGCCCCTTTTACTAAGAGGTCGGAGACTCCTGAAGGCAGTTAACTGAAGAACTCCAAGTGGCCTTGGAGTCATTTGCAACAATCACAGACCGGAGGCAAGATCGCTGTAGGAAAAAGAGCATCTAAAGGTGGTTGAGCAGGACACCACATCGATATACAGTGATTGAAGGGTAGGAGCACATAAGGGCTCAGAGTAAAAGCCAGAAGAAAACCCAAAAGAAGTCACAATAGAGGAGGCGCGTGAGATCCACGCGCCACCCTAGAAGAGCCATCGAATAAAAAGGAGAAGGCAAATCGGAGACCCAAAAAGATGAAGGGAGGGCGCGTGCACAATGGTCGGCCACCAAAAGCAGTCCATGTTGTATCAGAGCGTTCCTTCATACCATGTTGTATTCTTGCTTAGAATACAGTTTGATTTTATTCTCCATCCGAATGTCATGAGTTTTGATTTCGGTTAAAGATATACGTATAAAATTTTATTTTCATCTTATCATGTACGATCACATGTATGTTATATACAGATCTGGTAAATTTGTTTGAAACTCTTTTGTATTTGGAACCTGATTATTCAATTTTCCAGATTCCCTATACGGTGGATTTTTTTTTATAAAAATTCAAGCTGTGTCTTTCAAATTTAAATTATATTTGAATTGATCTGGATTATCTTTGTTCAAATTGGGAGTAATGACACAGGATGTTCTTTTTATAAAAAATTGTAAGATTTTTAGGATTTTTGATATAGAATTGTGAATTTTTACCTAGATTGAAGTTTTATAGATTTTGTGTAAAAATTTGTGAAAAGTTTTAAAAATATTTAATTTTTATTAGAGTTTGTAAAAAGACGTAAAGAAATGATTTGATGTAATTTTTAATAAAAAAAACATTGAAGTTTGGTGAAAAATTATCTAGTGTCTTTCAAATTTAAATTATATTTGACTTTGATCTAGATTATCTTTGTTCAAATTGGCTGGTAAGGACAAAGGGAATGTTCCTTTTATAAAAAAAAATTGTAAGATTTTTAAGATTTTTGATAGAATGGAAAATAGAGAGAGATGATATGATGTAATTTTTTAATAAAAATATTAAAATTTGGTGAAAAGGTATAAAGAGAAGATTTGTTATAATTTTTTTAAAAGGTATTAGAATTTGTGTGAAAAATTATTAGAATTTATGAAAAAGATATTGTATTTGTGTAGGATTTTTTTATGTTTTGAATGTTCATTTTGTGAATTTGTTGTATTCATTGTATTTTACAATATTTCTACAAAATTAACATGCCCACAGTTTATTTTGGTTTAAAATTCCTCTGTGCGCCGTGAGATTTGTTTTGAAAAGTTTGTACCACTATAACAAGGATAATGAAAGCCAATGGGAAGAAACACTAAACTCTCCTCTAAGCAGAATGTTCATTTGACTTTTCTCTTATCTTCTAGGCTACCTTTAGTTCTCTGCATGCGTATGGTCCTTACAAGTCCCAATGCCTAATGACAAATTTCTTCCCAATAGATCCAGGAGGACCAAAATATCAATGCAAACCAGAGAGACCGCTCATGGATATTCTACGCAATAGAAGGTGGCTTGTGTTTTTTTTTTTTCCCCTGGAGCTGTGCAAGAATCAAGAAACCAGTTCACTACTATAACCATTCAAACCAATCCCAACATGTCCCTAATAAATCAATCAGAAATTTTCAAGCAAAGCTAATTACTAAGTCAAGTTTGAGCTTTGCCTAAGCGCGATAGCTTAATGATTGAAATGGCAAACTTCTATTGCTGGGGGAATTGTAATCTACTGAACATGAGATCGAATCTTATTGCCTCCGAATTAGTCCTTAACTAAACTGATTTTTGAACTGTGGCCAGTTCGAGTGTCCTAACAATTTCAATAATTCACTAACCTTTCCCCACACAACCTGATTCGAGCTCAATATAATCCATTAATCATCACATCTGAAACTCTGCCTCTTCCCTAGGAAAACCATACTCCGAGTATGCACATGGGACTTAGTCTATTAATGAAATGGAGGCACTGAAGGGACTGAAAAGGAGGAGAGCTGAAGAGGTGGGCCAGATATCACATTCAGCTGAAAAGTAGCTCCGGTCCAAAGTGAAGGATCCAAATTGATAGGAAACTAAAAAGGAAAAAATACACTTTTCACTTATGAACTACTGCGTGTTTTGCATCCTAAACTACCATGTTTGAGGTATTGCACTCACAAACTACCCATACCCAACACATTATACCCTAAACTAATGTCTGCCTTGGCGAGGCCATTGCAGGATAACATTGACAATGTCTGTAGCAGTGAGCTTCAAGGAGGACAGAGACCAAGAGGGAACTTTTTTCCTTTCAATCGAACACTTCTGAACTTATTGTTGACATGCATGTGATCCTCCACGCACGGCGTCAGAAAAAAGTGACACTGAAGTTTATCAAACTGAGTTTTCCATATTTACTCCAAAATTTATGAAGATTGACACGCGATTTCTTATTCCGCACAAGACATACCAAATAGAGCACTGTTGTGCAATCTCATCTACTTTTGCCCCATCTATAATTCCAACTATTGTGCAGTCCTTCACTGGAAGATTGTGCCAGGAATGAAAGTTGGGAATTGATCATAGGAGACATAAAAAACTAAGTGAAACAAACTTACTTTTCCCTTATACATTCTCTAATGCCTAAACTTACCAATAGCAACGGAGAAGAAACTTAGAAACAGACGAGCAATTAAAACTTGGCTGAGGCAAAGAATTTTATTCAATCAAAAGGGTAAAGTAAGGGAAAAAGAAGAAAAGGGCAAGTTGAGGAGAGAGAAAAAAAAGAGAGACGGGAAACCGGACAAACCATGCAATAAAAAATGCGATTCCTTCTAGGGATGAGTAGATAACCTCCACCATAACAGAATCGAACCTCGAACTCGAAGCTCAGATCATACTGCTACAGCTCGGCTTCCACTCGGAGAGGGCGAGCGGGGGAGCGTTTTGTTATTTCTGAGATGCCCCCAACCAAGGCACGTAGTTGTTGCAGAGACATTTTGTTTTGTTATTTCTGTTTTCCCAAGTGCGTGACAAATTGAAAATTGCTCCTCATTGGACGTGGCTGTTTCACGTGCCATATATATTACTTCAGTTTTTTTTTTCTTTTTCTCTAACGAATACAGGCTCAGTTGAAAGATGGGAGAAAAATAATATATAACTTTTAAGGGAGAAGGAACTGCATGGGCCGATGGCAAACAAACCTATACGTGACAAAAAAAAAAAAATTTTAGGTCTAAACTAATAATATGATAGATATATTATTAATAAAAATAATAATTTATGATGTAATTTATAAAAAATCTTGTTAATTAAAAATATAAAATATATTTATCTTAAAAAATTAAGATAATATACATATATATATATATATTATATATTTTAATACCAGAGGGTTGAGTCTCATCTGATACGTACTTTGTCACGTGTCAATTTTTCGTTACATAATGTTGTATGAGCTACTAATACAAATTTTTTTCTGATTGTTTTATTAATATTAATGTTATTTTAAATTAGTTAATAATTATTTTTTAAAAAAAATCGAGCATGATTGATCACGTGGACAAAATTCTTCTTGATGTACGAAATAAATAAATAAAATATTATAGTAAAAAGCTTGATGGAAAATGAAGCACAAGAATGTAGACAGAAAGCTTGATTGAAACGACTTTTCAAACTTGAAATAATTGGTGTGATTTGCATATAGTGGCTTTTCAAACTACCACATGGTTAATTACGTAGGTCCAATCAAATCTCGTTCACCTTTTCATGAGATCTGAGAACCCTTTTCTGATCCTCACTCTTCCATGGCCACCCCTGTAATTTTGGCGGAAAGAAGGGAAAGAATTTTGACGTTTTCTCTAAGGCAAATAATTTACGGGTTCAGATACTCCAACCAACTTAAAATTCCATGGCTACACAAGTAAAAGGGAGAATTAAAAGATTAATCAGGAATTTATGCTCCACATAGTTTAAAAGACTCCCAAAGTATTTTTTTTTACACTATTGATCTAAGCAAACAAGGAGCATAATTCTTATTCAATTGCACATATATCTTTTGTTTGTGAAAGTTCTTTGATTTAACTGATATTCAGATTATAGATTTTGTTTAAGTGTTTGAAGTTTGTTATTACGTTGAATTATATTAGGTTTGTTCAAATTGAATTGTGCGGGAAGAAATTCACCAAATTACTTTGTGAATCTTCAAGAAATTGTGCATCTCACATCTTGAGAAACCCAAATTAATATTCTACTTCCTTTGAATTCACGTCTCATAGTTATTTTTTTTTTAATTTTAATGGCTAAGTCTTTAGTAGGCTAGCTATTATGAACTCGATATGCACAAATATGGATGCAACAAATTTTTCCCGACCCCTATTTAGCTGGCACAAAATTTTTCAATCACTTTCACACCAACTTTAATATATTTTTATATACTTTAATAATTTTTGTACCACTTTCAGACCTTCTAGTAAACCTCAATGACTTTTTCATCAATCACAAGATAATCTATATTATCTCTAAAAAAAAAGTTTTCAACATAACTTTTGTTTTTTCATGGCAAACAAAAACATAAAAAATCTCTACCAAAAATATATTTGAAGATCTTCCGATATAATTGAGAAGATTCTTCTAACGTAAATTTCGGTTTCTTGTTGGAATCTACAACAGACGAAAAGGAAGGAACCGCCGATTCATAGCAGAACCTGATTTTTTTTTTTAAAAAAAAAGAAAATAGTATAAACAAAACATATATGCAAGTGCCACCATTCCTAATGAGTTTTATATTAATGATAAATTGTCCATAGATTTGATTCTTCTGAGTGAATATAAGAATCAGTTTAAGTGAAAATCTTAAAAATGAGGATAGATCTGTGCTAAGTCTCTGAAATTTATCGATACTTGGCTCACTCTTATAGCTCACTCTTATCGCAGGCCGCACAACTGCTCGTAATCCACAAAACTAAATTGCCCACCGAGTTTTCCTGAAAATGTGCCAATCGGTGTTTAGAGAATTATCAAACTGGGAATTCCACTACCTGGAAATCTGGGTCGAATTCGTATCAAATCTCGATCCAGGCGGGTTTCAAATGGGTGTGACCGAATATCCATTGGTCTTTTCCACTTACCAAATTCATTGGAACGGCCCCCTCCCAGAACGGGTGATTCCAATCAGTTTTCAATTATTCTTCTCTTCTAATTTTCCTTAACATTATTATTATAATCTGCATATAAGACTTCTTAGCCTAGGCGTGGGCCAAAATATTACAGAAGATATGATCGGTAATAAATGATAGATAAGGAATGTGGCCCAGCGCAAAGAATATATATATATATATATATATGCCTAAGAGTTGGCGACTAAAGATTTGACCCATTTATTTTATTCCCCCCAACGGAAAGCTTGAACTGCGATCCAACCGCGTGCATCATGCCAGTTATGGGCACCAATATCAAATCAAACTGGGTCCTCGAACAAACTCCAGGTCCCACACCGGAACCCCCCTCCCTCTGAATCTTCTCCGGTTTTAGAATGTCCGCTCGAGAAAATATCTGTCTTCCTTCTTCATCTCCATTCCATACTTTCGACCTTCCTACTCACCGGCGTTTTAAATTGAAAAAACAAAAGTTTTTCACTTGCTTAATTCGCTCTTGTCTTCTAAGTCAACGGGCTTCCAGTGATAACGTCTTCGGAAAAAAACTGAAAAATGTAAAACAAGAAACCTTTCTACACGTATGTGCACTGAAAATAAATTTGCAGAAGCAATAAGAGAGGAGGGGGAAGAGATAAAATGCTCACCTGATCATCCACCTCACAATTGTTCGCTGTAGCTACAAATGCACTGGTCTGCGACGATGGCGGATCTGCTGCAATTGTTGAGTCACCGGCTTGTTGATCTCCTGCCACTCCTCCGGCATCGACATGAGCTCCCAAGGATGTTTGCATGGCCATACGTAGAGATCCCCAGTCCTTCGTTTCTTACCAAGTTCTTGAGGAATAAGTGGTACACACTCGCAGAGAGAGTAAAGAGAAGGGGAGAGACGAAGGGGAAGAGAGAGAGTGAGCCGCCGAGCTTGGAGAAACGAGGAAAGAAATTTATATTCGAGTTTGCGAAAGATCCCGTTCAGCGTTCAATAGGAAAAAAGATTAAATATTCAAAGATGAGATTGATAAGGACTCTTTCATTTTGTATGGTTTTTGGCGTACGACTACTTCCGACAATAAAGTTTTCCACATGTATATATATTTTACTTTTCGGTATACAATTATAGAAACTTGATCACAGTTCCAAATGTCGGCCTTACCTGGCCAATGGGTCAGTGCCGCCCAGAATTTCTTACAATTCGGTTTCAATGGATTTGAATGGCAGGGTACCGCTATTAAAGTTGCACTTACTATCATTGACATCCTTATGCACAATATTGGACTTCACAGCTTCCATCCTTATGCGTTTAATACTCTGGTTAATTTTTTCTCCGTATTTGCTTGCATGTGTTTGTGCACCTCCTTTGAAACTTCCTCCCCCATGCGCTTGTTCTTGCTCGACGCCTTGTTCCTCGCTGTGCACACGTAGCGTGGTCTCCCGCTCAACCTACTTCCTTGCAAATTCTTACAAATTAATCTCTTTCTTTGGTGTTTAACAAAAACAAAATCTCTTCCTATATGCGGCAGCTTCGTTTCTTCTATCTACACCCTTGCGTTGTCTAACGGACGTAGAACATTAGAAGCCAGTTGAACTGAGCTCGAGGAATGTGCGAGTTTGATAGCTAGTGTATCTTAATATGCACATGTGATATTTCGAATCTCACGTAGAGTAAGAGAAGAGAATGAATGAGAGATAGATTTTATAGGGTCAAGTCCCACATTGGGACCTTATTAGGTTTAACTGAGATTTATAATGATCCAAAGAGTTTCAAGAACAATCTTGATTAGTCCTTTTAAAGTCAAAACACAGATATGGTTAGTACTACCTATTTATTTTTAAATAACAAGGACTAAAGTCATAGTTAGTTCCATAAGTATGAGCAAAAATCAAATCAGTACCCCTAATTTTCAATTCGGGATTTGAGACCATAACTTTTGAAAATCATCAATTCTAGCCTCCCGTCTAAATTGGATTAAATCAGACAGAAAATCATGCAAAATGACCAAAATGCCCCTCAAAATTTATTAAAAAAATATTTTGAATTTTTTAAAAAAGTAATATTTTTTAAAAAAACTATTGAAACTCTATTTCAATAATTATTTATTTTTATTTATTTCTTAAATTTTTTATTATTTTATTTATTTTTAAAATTTAGTCTTGGAGGGGCATTTTGTCGTTTTACATGATTTTCCGTCGGATTTAACGCCTGAATTTAGACGGGGGCTAAATTGATGATTTTCAAAAGTTATGGGTCTCAAATTGTTGAATTGATAATTAGGATACCTATTTGATTTTTGCTTATACTTATGGAGCTAACTATGATTTTACCCCAAATAACAAACAGTATGATGGAGGCACATATCAGGAACGTCTCACTAGTGAACAAGTTGCACAATTCACAACATTGTTCTTGACTTGTATCCGGATGAGAGTTCTGCAACGCCAACTCATTAGTAGGAAAGTTTTTGAAATGAAAGTGTAAATGATTATTCTGCATTCAATGTGTCATCATCATAGTTACCATCATTGTCCTCAAATATTCTGGCCGACTGTAGTGAAGCGCAAATTTGTCCAGCAAAGGTAGATGAAAATGCAAAATTTTTAGATAATTGAAAAAAAAAATGTTAATATTTTAGTTGTAATCTTACCAGCACCTGGTTTAAATATACTCTTTCACCTCAAATGGAACTTCAAACCATTGTAAGTCCTAGTATTAAGGCAACCCAAGAGGGGGGGTGAATTGGGTTTCCAAACTTTTTTTCGCTTTTAACCCCCAAAACGTGTTTGCAAAGTAAAGTCTAATTTAGCACAAGTATATTAAAACAACAAGTAAATAAGTGCTAAATGTAAAGAGTAGGGATAGAGAAGCAAACACGTGATTTTTAGGTGGTTCGGCAAACCCGCCTACATCCACCCCTCAAGCTCCTTCACCGAGCCTTGAGGTTTTCCACTATCTTCAAATAGTGTACACACTAGCTTCCGGGTGCTAGAGAACCGTACAAGTGTTTTCCCGGGCTTAACACTCAAACCCACCCAAGTGGTTTTTCGGGCTCACCACTCACAACCTAACAAGCTTGAGATATACCCTCTCTAAGCTTCTTAGTGAACAACCTCACTAAAGGAATCACCTCTTTTGGATATGAAGATTGAAGAATAAACTCTCTCAAAGAGTGATATGAAATTGAAAGCTCTATCTCTTGATTCACACAAAGACAAGGATATGAAAGTGTGTTTTGTGTGAATGATATGAGAAATATAGAATATGAAGGTTTGGAATATTTCTCAAGTGATCTAAATGATATGTGGTCGTTGTGTATTTATTTTGGACGTTATGAAGGTGTATTTATAGGCCACATATGAAAACTAGCCGTTTATAGCCGTTGGGAGTCGTCTGTTAAAACGAGCCGGTCGACCGCTACATGAACCGGTCGACCGCTTCAAGTTACCGTTACTCAACGGTCATATTGTCAGAAGCTCAACGGATCTATTTCAAATCAACCGGTCGACCGCTATACCAAGCGGTCGAAGACCGGTCGACCGCTTCACCAGCCGGTCGACCTCCTCAACTTAAGCACATGATCCGGTTCAATTAAAACCACGTTTTTGACCTCTTTGAAACACCCAATTTTAAAGACTTACTTCCCATAAGTATAAGAAAGGTTTGGGAGTTTGATTGGGGTGTTTTGAAACCTTTAAAAAAATTTTAATCTTTCAAACAAAAGGTAAAACGGTTTATGCATGTTTTGAAAGATATGCAAGTGTGATTCATAATCCTTGTCAAAAGTGAAACTAAGAGTTACAAGGTTTATACCCTAAGGTCTTGAAACTTCACTTTTGAGCTCCTTGCATCTTCTTGATCTTCTTTCTTCAAGTCTTTGGCTCTTTCATCAAAACGTCTTTGTCTTTGAAGATGTCCGTTTTATAAACTTTGATCCATTTATTGAAATCATCAAAATCTTGATTGTGCACAAAAGCCAACAATATATACATAAGTATTAGGATGAATATAATAGAGTTACAAGTGTCAAAAATGAAACAAGAGTTACAAGGTTTATACCCTATGGTCTTGAAACTTCATTTTGAGCTCCTTGCATGTTCTTGATCTTCTTTCTTCAAGTCTTTGGCTCTTTCATCAAAACGTCTTTGTCTTTGAAGATGTCTGTTTTATAAACTTGATCCATTTATTGAAATCATCAAAATATCGATTGTGAACAAAAGCCAACAATATATACATAAGTATTAGGATGAATATAATAAAATCTTAAAAATACACATTTCTTCAAGATTATCTCCCTCATTCTCTGCGAATTGAAAGCGTGTAAGCTTGACATTTTGTGAACTTTTGTTTTGAAACCCCAGAGAAGGCAAGTAATACAGAGTGACTCTCTGGTTCCTTTCTTTGTATCACTCAAATTGTCTCTCAAAACCCTAGAGAAAGTACTCAACTAATTCATTTTCGCAGCTCGTATTCACCTTGTTTGGTTATGCGTTTCATGAGCGAGCCCATACTCTTCCGTTCTGTGCTCTTATTTTTCTCAAACTTTCTTGACCTGCTTTGTAGGGGTTTGCTTCAGTTTTTTGGACTTTAATCCGTTTTGAATGAGCATTACGTTGTGTTTTTTCGTGCAAGGTTTCAGTGTATTTTTCTGCATTATTCTTAAAAATACACATTTCTTCATGAAGTATATATATAAAAATAATAAGCGTGCGCACGTTGTGTGTTAGCATGCAGACTATGAATCTATTTACAAAATTACATTCTGATACAGAAATGCACTCAGTGCGAATTGGTATTAGAGACGTTCGCACAGGTTTCCATGAAGAAATTGATTTTTTCATGTAATATATTGACGTTCGCATGGGACGTATTTTATATTTGTCACACAAAATGAAAACTGTCTGAACTGTCTATGTTGGCGTTCGAATGCTATTTCCTAAGGAACCTCGCAAATTGTCACCCAAAAATAAGGGTGACAGCTTCTCCTATCAAACTGGGTGTCAAAATTTTTTTGACACCAATAACTTTTGCTGACAAAATTTTGACTTTAGGTGACAAAGACGTTTGATACCTAAAGCTAATTTTGTTGTAATGGTTATGTTGCTTTTTTAAACTAAGTGTTTGGAGTTGAAGTCTTTTAAGTTAAGTATTTTGTTGTTGATGTGGTTTTAAGTTGCTGATGAGTTATGTTTTGTGTGTATTTTTTTAGGGTTTGTGACTCACTTTTGACCATGATATGCCCGAGGTGGAGCATCGATGTTGTTTGCACCATCTTTATACTAACTTGAAGGGTTTGTATATAAGGGCAAAGCGTTTAAGGACAAGCTATGGGCTACTACAAGTTCTACAAACATAGTTGACTTCAACATAGCTATGTTGAAAATTGAAGGGTCCTATCCTAGTGCTCATCAGAAACTCCTAGAGATTAAGATATCCTTTTGGTCGCGACACGTTTTCGAAGTAGGTTGCAAAAGTGATATACTTTTGAACAACCTCGCGGAAACCTTCAACGCATGGATCAAGGATGCTCGGGACAAATCTGTTATTACCGTGCTTGAGATGATACGTCGCTAGCTCTAATTGAGGTACCACAAGAAGAAGGTTGGTGCTGAGACAGCCCTTCAACAGACTCCAAATGACTTGTATCCAAAGATTTTTAAGAAGCTGGAGAAGATCAAGAGTGACTCTAGGGTTTGTATCTATTAGTGGCAGAATGGTTTGGAGTTTGAACTAGATCAGATTGATTCGCCTTGGAAGGTGGTGGACCTTTCTGATCACATGAGCTCATGTTGGAAGTTGCAGTTATGTGGGACATCGTGTATCCATGCTTGTACCACAATTTATCAAAATAGACAAAAATCGGAGGAATATGTAGCTGAATGTTATAGGCTGTCAACTTATCTAAAGGCATATATGAGCATGGAATTCATACTATGCCAGGCCTTGAGTCATGGCCAATGGGGTTTTCTGATGTAATTCTTCCATCGTTTGTAAGGATCTAACCCGGGAAGCCCAAAAAAGCTAGGAATAGAGCACTTGATGAGCCGAACCTCCCATACAAAACTAGTCAATGGGAATACTTGGTAAGATGTGAAAATTGTGGCATCGAAGGTCACAACGCTTGTTGATGCCCACACCCTGAAAATCCTAATAAGAAGGTATGAAAGAAATAGACACCAAAGGTAACAAGCTGTTCATCTTGTGTTTCTTATGTAATAGTTGTGTTTTGGTTGCTGTGTTGTAGTGGAGTTTGCATGTGTTCATGGTTGTATTGATCATGGTTGCAGGTCCTTAGTGAGAAACCCAACCAACCGATCAGACTCGTTGCAGACGCAGAGGAAGAGGCCGAGGGAGAGTAACAGTGGCATCGTTGTTGATACTTAATCTAATTGATGTAAGTTTCTGGAAATGTGATGTGGTGTTTGGCAGTTACATGTTTGTTGTTTAGGTGATGTGATATTTTACAAAACTTGTTTGTTGTTTACTTGATGTAATATATTCGGTTGGTATGTGTAAGTTGTTTAATTGATGTAATATATTTGTTGGTATGTAATTGAAGTGTAGTTGGTGTAATATAAAAAATTGTAAATATTTATATAGATTGGAGTTTTATATGTTTTTGTGTAAAAGTTAGTGAAAAGGTTTTAAGATATTTAATTTTTGTTGGAGTTTGCAAAAATGTGTAGAGAGAGATGATTTGATGTAATTGTTTAATAAAAAATAGTAGAGTTGGATGAAAAAGTATGGAGAGAGAATATTTGTTATAATTTTTTTTAAAAGGTATTGGAGATTGTGTGAAAAGTTGTTAGAGATTGTGTATAAGGTATTGGTGTTTGTCTAGAAATTTTTGAGATTTTGGATGTTCGTTTTGTAAATTTTGTTGAATCTTATTATATTCTAGAATACTTTTGCAAACAAACATGCCCTAAGTTACAAAACCTGTTGATGTAGCATTCATTAATTGAGTTGGGAAACAAGTACACGATGGATCAAAATATGCATAGCAAAATAGTAAGTAGGTTCAAATAAAATTCATTTAAAGTGTTTTTGGATCCACACTACAAAATATACAGATTCACCATTATAATACTATAGAAATCTGAAAGTGCCATTGGATTCATCCACACTATAAAACATTTTAGATTCACCATTACAACACTATGGAAATCTAAACCTCCATTGGATCCATCCACACTATAAAACATTACAGGTTCACCATTATAAAGACACATTACAACACCTAAGACACTACATTTACACATTACAAGACACATTACAACATCATTTTCCTAATGACTATGCACACATGCTTCTCATCAGTGCAACACCCATAGCAACTATTGCTACCTATGACGCCCCCAGCAGCAGTTTTAGAGTTCCCAGATTGAGTTTCACTATGTTACCTCATTCTGCAAATCCTTTACCTTCTTCATCAAAAAAGGTTTCACCTTCATCCCCTAGAGCATGTGTGAGGATCCAACAAACAGAAGTAGAAGCAGTGTCCATTTTTCTGCGAATAGAAGTTCATAGATTATTAGCACATTATTTAGACGAGAACTAACTCATTAATTAACTTATTGATTTTCCATCAAACTTTGCACATCCATAGAAACGTATTTCTGTATTTAAATCGGTCCATAACGTTTTCAATGGTGCTTTCAGACCACAACTACAGACCTTTGCCCTCGTATGTTCCACCGATTTTGAGGTTGGATGCTGAGACTGTGCTGTAAAAGTAGAACCCAAAATGCTGTCTAAATAGGCAATGATAAAGGAAAACAAATTTGGAAAACATCACTCAACAACATGATGACATTCATTCAAATACCAACAAATCTAATAAATGATTAAATACATATTTATAGGGCGGATCTAATGGGTAAAAAGAAGCTTTAAAATGTGCGAGATTGGAGGCAAAACTTAAAGGTAACATCTAAGCTGAAACACCACATTCTGCCATATATCAGCATATTCTAAAAGTACCATATATCAGTAATCATAAATCTATTGCGTTGTCATTAAGGTTCCTAGATTTTCTCATGAGAGCTAATTCAAGGTCGATAGTGACAATCAGAAACACATAGTGGAAACCAAATTCAAAAGTAAAATAGAACTAAATCAATAGGGAAGCTCAAGATGATAGTTTTACTGGTACAATCAAAACCAAATTTCAGCAAATCTAAAAGGCATAGACTGATTCAAATCCAGAAAACCCTCAATGACCAAATTTCAACAAACCTAATACCAAATTACAGACAATAAATTGAAAACCAAATTTCAATAAACCCACAATGACCATATTTCACCCAAATAAATTCACCTAGTGAAATGCAAGACAAAGACATTAGATTCACGTCTCTTCAAACATAGTGAATACAAACCACCGATCCTCGATGTCTGGGGTTTACCAAAAAGGGGGCAAATTTCTTTGATTTTTTCCTTTGTTCAGATTGGAAATGATAGCACATTGCACTTGAGCTTAAAGGTTAGGGTGTCTAATTTGGGGGAGATGGGTGTGAGGAATGTCAATGATGGGCGAGAGGAACGTCAGGTGTGATGGGAGAGGAACGTTGTGGGGTGATGGGCGAGATGAGCAAACACAACACGTACCATTTTTAACAAAACGGTGCAGATAGAATAAAAATCCAAAGGTTGGATAGCTTTGTGTTTCAAAACGGTGCACGTTGGTTTTATTAGAGCACATCATTTTGGTATATAAACTAACAATGTGTTGTTTTGAATATGGGTGCTGAGGGAGAGAGTGACGTGGACAAGGTGAGCTGAGTGCGCAAGATTGCTGACGTGGACAGGGATCCCATTAGTCAAATAGACGATCAACTGACAGAAGATCAAATTATTTACAAGGGCCTAAAGTTAGTGACTAAAAACGAAAAAAAAAAATTTCTTAGTGACCAATTCGTAAAAGGGGTCAAAACATAGTGACAAAAATTGAATTTCCCAAAATCTCTTTATAAAGTTCTATCTTCTACTCCTTAATATTCTCACCTTTGTATTTTTGGTTGTCTACTCTATGCTTTTACATTTAAGCAGCATCGACAGAAATTTGATTCTTGAGCACGTCAATGTATCTTCCTTGGATATCCTTTTGGCGTCGAAGGGTATAAGCTTTATGATCTTCATACTCATACCATTTTTTTTTCTAGTGATGTTTTCTATGAACATCTTTTCCCTTTCAATATGTTTCTCACTTACTGAATTCCCATACTCCTCTGTTTAGAAGATCACCTCTTCCTCCAAATGATCCTCCTTCTATTGATTTTTCTTCTTTTCCATCCGCATTTCCTCCCACGTCATCACCTCTTCCTACATCGTCCTCTATTCCCACCTTATCCTCTATTCCACTAACATCATATGTTCCCACATCAGCAATTCCTTATACTGACGATGTTATTGATGTTGTTACTTTTGTAAGAAGGTTTACTCGTCTAAGGAAACAACCCTCTTACTTAGAAGAATATCATTTTGGTCTTATTTACATCTCATCATAATGCTTTTTGATCCCGTTTGTCAAAGATCCGATTTTTAGTTTCAAATTTTTCCAAAATGAATTTTAAATTAAATACTAAAATACATAGAGTAAGGTTCGATTAGTATAGAAAGAATTTGCATGATATCTGATCAATAGAAATATATATTTATATATATTTGGTATATTGGGTATATTGTGATTGTGTCCTCCAAAAAAAAAGAGTGCCTAGATCGGTATGCCTTTCATGCGGGTTGGAACTTACCCGACAAGGAATTTTTCTACCTTAGGACCGTTATAGTTACGGTCACCGTTCATTGGGGCTTCAGTCCCTGACTCCCCTGTCATTGGGTCACCAACTTCCTTTACCTTTCGGCACTGGGCTTGAGTAATGCAAACATTGGTGATAATCCAATGCCCCAAAAACCTAAGGGTTCCTCTGCAAGGTACCAAGTTTCCACTAATTCTATATGAGTTTGTTCCTCTTTTTTTTTTTTCTTTTTTTTTTCTCACTTTCTTTTGTCTTTTTATTTGTAGAGTTTGAAATTTTTAATTTTTTCTTTTTCCAAATCCAATTTATAAAAATGATTTTCATCAGCTCGGAGATATCAAAAGAAAAGAAAGGGGTTTGTCTACTCTATCCAAAAAAAGGGGGGAATGCACATTCTAGGTTCTTTAAATTCTGTAGGTGTAGCTACTGAGATCAATGCAGTCAATTATGTCTCTCCTAGAAGTTGGTTAGCTACCTCTCATTTTGTTCTAGCAAAGGCCCTAAATTAGACTGTTTAAATTCTATATATTATAGTTATATAATAATAAATAAAAAAAATACGTCTCACAGTCCATGGATTCCATGAAGGCTCCTCAGAAATCATTCATTTGTTATCTTGTTTCCAATTATCTGTCATACCAGAAATTTCCTCCTTCACACCTACATTTTTTTATTCAATTTCCACACATACTGGGTCGACCTCTTTTACTCAAGCTTCTAAAGACCCCTCAATGGTGTGAGCCTATGAATGCAGAAATTCAAGCTTTAGAGCTTTAGAGGACACTCGCACCTAGACATAACCTGATTTACTACCCGGTAAGGAGGCTATCGGGTGTAAGTGAGTTTCCAAGATCAAACATAAAACTGATGGCAGTATTGAGAGGTATAAAGCCCACATGATTTCCAAGGAGTATACTCAAGTGGAAGGTTTGGATTATATATTCTTTTCATTTGTTGATAAGTTCACCACAGTTCACATTCTCTTAGCTTTGCCAGCAGCTCAAAATTGGTTCCTTTATCAGCTTGATATTAACAATACATTCTTTCATGGTCATTTACATGAGGAGGTTTACATGAAGTTACCTCTTGGTTATCCCTCTCCTCGTCCTACCAAAGTTTGTAAGCTTCCTAAATCTCTTTATGGCTTAAAACAAGCCTCTCGACAATGATTTTTTAAGCTGTCTTCTTTTATTCTTTCTCAAGCTGTTGAACAATGCAAGTGTAACTATTCTTTGTTCATCAAGACCAATGGCACTTAGTTTATGACTTTTCTCATGTATGTTGATGATATAGCAAGCGATGATTTGGCCTATGTTAATACCATTAAAGAGTTTCTGCATCATCGTTTCAAGATTAAAGACCTTGGTCCTCCTAAAATTTTTCTTGGCCTTGAAGTTGCTCGATCTCCCCAAGGCATTTTTCTTTGTCAAAGGAAATAGGTCATGGACATCTTAGAAGATTCTGGTTTTCTTGGCTATAAGCCAGCTCCTACTCCCTTTGAAAAGCATTTAAAGCTTTCTAAATTATAGGGTACATTGTTGGAAGATCCTTCTTTATATCACAGGCTTGTTGGTAGATTGCTTTACCTGACTTATACTCGACCTAAATTGTCTTACTTTGTTCATGATTTACTCAAACAATTTATGGACAAGCCTCGAGTCCCTCATTTGGCAGCAATTCACCTGTTATCCCTAGGATTAAGGCAACCTAAGAGGGGGTGAATTGAGTTTCAAACTTTTTCAGTTTTAACCGCCAAAATCATGTTTGCAAAGTGAAGACTAATTTAGCACAAGTATATTGATGTAACAAGTAAATAAGCGCTAAATATAAAGAGTAAGGATAGAAAAGCAAACACAAAGATTTTTAGGTGCTTCCACAAACTCTGCCTACATCCACCCCTTAAGCTTATTTCCTAGCCTTGAAGTTTTCTTCGCTATCTTCCTAATAAGGTACACTCGAGCTTCCAAGTGCTGGAGAACCTTATAAGTGTTTTCGTGGGTTCAACACTCACAACCCAAGTGGTTTTTCGAGCTTACCACTCACAACCTAACTAACCTTGAGATATATCCTTCCTAAGCTCATTCTTTAATGAACGACCCTCATTATAGGAATTATCTCTTTTGAATAAGAAGATACAAGTATTTAACTCTCTCAAAGAGTGGATAAGTTATAGGAATCATCTCTTTTGAATAAGAAGATATAAGTATTTAACTCTCTCAAAAAGTGGATAAGAAAATGGAAAGTTCTATCTCTCTCACTTCACACAAATACAAGGATATGAAAGTGTGTTTCTTGTGAATGATACGAGAAATATGAATATGAAGGTTTTAGATCTTTCTCAAGCTATAGAAATGATATATGGTCGTTCTCTATCTTTTATGAGACCTTAGGAAGGTCTTTATATAGGTCACATATCAAAACTAGCCATTTCTGGCCATTTGGAGTTGATCTAATAATTTTACCGTTGTACAAGTCGATTGCTATAATGAACCGGTCGTCTGCTACAACTAGTTGTTGTCCAACGATAAACAAATTCAAACACTGTCATTTTTGGCCTACGCAAGAAGATAGACTGCTACACAAAGCCTGTCAACTACTTCATGTAGTGGTCGACGCTACAGATCATTACACTACCGCTACAATTAAAAAGCCCATTTTTGACATTTTTAAAATCTCAATTTCAAAAACCAACTCCCCAAAAGTATAAATAAGGTTTGATAGTTTATATAGGATGATTTGAAAACACTTACAACACATTTTGGTTGTCAAACTTGTGATAAGAAATTATGCACGGTTTGAAAGATATGCAACTGTATAATTCAAATCCTTGTCAAAAGTGAAACTAAGAGTTACAAGGTTATACCCTATAGTCTTGAATCTTCACTTTTGAGCTCCTTGCATCTTTTTGATCTTCAATCTTCTTGTTTTTGGCTCTTTGGTAAAAATGTCTTTGTCTTTGAAGATGTCTATTTTGTAAACTTAATCCATTTATTGAAATCATCAAAATATCGGTTGTGAACAAAAGCCAACATCACCGAGTATTACACTATCTCCAGTCTTGCCCAAGACAAGGGTTTTTCTATTCAGCTCAATTTGATCTTAATCTTAAGGCTTTTTGTGACTCAGATTGGGCTGGTTGTCTTGATCGCCGCAAGTCTCTTACTGGCTTTTGTGTTTTTCACGTCTCTTCCCTTATTTCCTGGAAATGCAAGAAGTAAACTACAGTCTCAAGGTCCTCTATGAGTCCGAGTATAGAGCCATGGCTGCCGCCTATTCTAAAATTCAATGGCTCTTTATATGTTGCATGATCTTCATATTCCTCATACCAAGGCTACTTTTTTGTTTTGTGATAATCAGGTCGCATTATATATCGCTGCTCGAACGAACTAAGCATATTGCTTGGATTGTCACTTTGTTCATGAGAAAATTCAAAATGGTCTTATTCATCCTCTTTGTGTGCCTTCTTCTCATCAACTTAATTAGTGATATTTTTACTAAGAAGTTGAGCGCGCATTCAGCTGTATCGATTTTTGTTATCCAAACTGGGTGTGCTTGACTTGGACACTCCATCTTGAGAAGGGGGTGATGAAATTCATTCCTATTGTTGTCACAACTACGTCACAGCTGATCACAACGGCATCTCTTGCAACTGAGTGCAAGCATTATTTTGTTGTTCTTTGTTGCTGTATACAATGCACAATAATTATTGTTGCTGACGTGGCAAGTTAGTTAGAGTTGCTATGTTATTTATATTTGAGACTTCTCGTTTTGTACTTAACATTTGGATGAATGTAAAGAATCCAAGAGGTTCAGTTTATTCAGATCAGAAGTTTTCCCTATCTCTCATCTCTCACCATTGATCAAACATGGTAGAACTGAATTGTTTCTCCACTGTACGTTAAGAATTTATTCATTTAAATTTTAGTAATCTCTAATGTTTTAGTTTTATTTTTTATTTGACATAGCATATATGATGTGATTTACCAGACACATGACGAATTTTTATGAGGATAACGTGTTATACCTTGAAGTTTTGCCCGATCGATGCCAAACCAACGAAAATAGTTTTTTATTATAATTATTATTATTTGACAAAACTGAAGGACGGCCGATAATCAGTTTGAAAGAACCGTTTTTGAAATAGCATTAAAACGAAGGGTCAAAAATATTTTTAATCCTAAATTATGAGATAAAACATTTAGTGGGAGAGTTTTCTGAATTTGGTTTTTTTTTTTTCCTCCCATTTTCTTAACATGGCCTAAAAGTCACTCCAAGATACTGATGCATTCCACTCTCCGGAATAAAATAAATAAATAAAGGACCACACTTCTGTGTCAAAAAGGTACAATTCAATGTACCGAAACGAAAAGATAAACTTTTGGCGGCTTCACTCATTACTGATATATGCTCAAAGAATAGAAAAAATATCTCACAAGTGGAAATATTTTAATATTCTTCGAGTAATTAAAAGTTAAAGCAATCCAATTATTTATTGCTGCAACGCTAAAGATCGCCCGTTGCTGACAAAGCATACAATATTACAATATATAAACCCCCGGTAACAGCAACAGAAAAGGAGCTTTAAGCTGTTAGCTGAATCCCCGTGTCATAAGAAACCCTGCCTTCCAATCAGCCGGGAGAGGATTTCTGGACTGCACCCACGTTACTCCCGCACTGCCACTCACTTGGAACCTCAAGTTGATCGGACCGCTTGGTGGGTTAGCCATGTCCCACACTGCCCCATAGGCCCTACGCATGGCCTTCCATTCCTTGCAGTCCTCCTGAGCCATGACAAAAAAACCAGACCCATCAGTACTTAATTAAGCGGTTAAACGCGCGTGGTTCAGTGAAGTGAACTAACTACAATATGTTACCTGCCACAATTCAACGGCTGTGATATCGTTTTGCCCAGATACATAAATCATCAGTAGAGCAAGATAATGAGGATTTCTGCTATGCTCATGGACCTTGAACATCAGGTACTCGTAACCTGAATAGTGGCATGAAACCCTTCGGTACTCCACATCAATCACACCGTGAGCAAACAAGTCCACGTCCACGTCGGGGCGTGCCAAACTTGCATATGCACGTGGGCTGAGGATGAAGTCAGTCTTGTCTCCTTCACCGTAATCGGTCACCACTACGCTCACCCCCTCGTCAGTGCAATACTGCGGTGTTTTGCACCTAACCTGAATCATTAACAGACCACCAAGCATGTAAGTTATTGAAAATTTAAAGTGAAGTTAGCTTTTCATTACTTCTCTCACAATTATTGTCCTTCAACTTCCTATGATAATAGGGGGTCTATTTGATGCCCAGTCATTCTTTGGGATAGTATTTCATGTTTAGAATGTTTCTTTTAAGTGATAACATTCGGTTTTATTATTAGACCCAGAAAAAGTTTTGCTCCTAAAACTTCGGTCTTAACAGATGGTTTAAATAATGACAATACATTAATAAATCTCACCAACGGCCAGATCGATTTACTCAATACATTAGTGGTTCAGTTTTTCTTCTTTCCCCTCAACCACTAATATATTGGTTAATTCAATTTATGCTATTGATGGGATTTATTAATGTGTTGGTACATTAGACTTCTTTCTTAGGACATTTTCGGACGGAAAAAAATGTTAGGACCGAAACCTTCTCCGATTGGACCCACCATCATACCCTCCACCTTGAATTCTAGTTGTTAACGGAGAGGGTGGGGTTTCCAAACTTTGCTTCTGCTGCAGGTTATAAGGTAATGAAATGGCTTGAGGTTCACCTGATAGCATGCACCACAGCCAGTCCCATTCCTGTACAGCCGAGATACTCCAGACACGTAGCCGTCATTGACAGTCCTCCCGAATTCGCCAAACCCACAGGCTCCACCTGTATGATGCACTATTTTATGAGCTCAACTAGAAATATTCAAACTGAACTTCAACGCATTGTTCTGGGAGAAGTTCTATATATACTTATCGTTTCTCACTACAGTTGATTGAGCGAGAAAGCTAATCAGTAATTTCTAATTCAACATGCAGGAGCATAATGATAATCAATTCAAAATTGCTTGCAAAATAGTAAACATCTTTAGATTATATATGCAGTACGTACTTGGAGTCCCATAGCAATCAGGGCTACCGTAGTAGGTTGCTCTTGAGCATGTGAACGTGTCTTGTGAGGTACATAGAGCAGGCAGGAGCACAATGACACAAAGAAGACAGATTTTGTTTGCAAGTGCAAAGCCCATGTCTTGATGACAAAATTTTCCCGACGCGGGGAAGATGACAGAAAGAAAAGGTACCTAAGCTTTGGGAAGAAGAATAATATGAATGAGGAGGCTAGCTATGAGTTGATGGGAAAGCCAAGAAATAAGAATCCAATATTTATAGTTGGGCCTTAAGGAAAGGTGTCGAGCTAAAGGACAACCTTTTCTCCCACTTCTGACAAGGGGATCAGGGAACGCAAATTATGGGTTGCTAGCTGACGCTAGATGGTATATGTACATCCCCTTATGGACGGACCCCTTGAGACCATTTCTATAGTAGCAATGCGTCTAGTCTTTTTTCTTTTCCTTTCTGGCTGCCTCTAAGCACCCGCAGTTTTGTTTACATCAGATAAAACCTTAATCATTATTAGTTTACTTTTGGACGTATATCGTCATTATCCTGAGTTGTCCATATTTGACGACAAATAGGAGTTTCATTGCGTCTGAACTAATTAGTCATACCAGACCCGAATTTAATTAATTACATAATGAATTGTGCCTCATATTTTTTTAACTAAATAAATCTCTGTCTCAGTCTGATTCTCCTGTTAACCTCGATGAGCGAAAGGCAATTTAACTTATCTAGTCCATAAATATGTTAACCCCCGATTAAGCGAGCTATTGCTTTTTCTTTTTTTTCCCCCATTTTGGCTGCCAGTTTGGGATAAGGTAAAATCCACGTTGAATAACCCACTAGGTCATCGGTGGTCAACGCGATTCAATGAGTGCGTTGTACTCGTTTCACGAATAAAAAAAAAGCCAAACTTAAACCACCGGCTTAAACCGCACCCGCCAAAGCCACCATCTGTTTGGTTGCAACGCACTAAGGATCTGTCAACCCTGATAGACAGGTTAGTCTTCCACGTGTCAAAATTTGGATTAATATTCTCAAAAGGTAGGTGAGTTAGCACTCCAAAATTCGCCAACGGGTTAGCCGTAACGAATTGGGTTTGAACTTCTGAGACTGTAATTGGATATGAACTTTTGACGCGTCCAGTCCCATCTGCGTATTTATTATACACCACGTGTGTGCCGACGCCAAATGCGTCGAAACCCTATTTTGGGGGTTATCTTTGAGAGACTTACTTTTTTTGGGGGCTGAAAGGTTATGGAAGACTGAGAATTGGGGTCGCTAATAGGACACGATCACTGTAATACCTTGAGTTGGGGTGGGTACAAGTAATAACTGGATGCCAACGGTTTCGATCCGACAAGTGTTGGAATTCCGACAATCTCGATAATGAATGTCAGAATTTCGGTAAAAGAGAAACAAAGCTAGATTTTTTAAGATACTTCTTGAAAAACACTTCAGAGTATAAAAAATGAATAATTTTTTTTTAAAAAAAGGGTCAATACTTCAAATTTCAAAAAGAGAAACAAAGCAGGGAGATTCCTGCATCATCCGAAATTCCAAATTTGATTTGAAACCAAAACAAATCCAATCATCACAACCAAAACATATCTGCTCATGCAAATTCGAAAGCAAACTAGATCCACTTACATAACAAACCATAATTTCAAGTTTCTAACACAAATTCACAATTCACAGATTCACAAATAAAGAAAAATAAAATAAACAATAGCACAAATGAAAAATATGAGACTAGAGAGAGATCGGTTGTGGGCGTGAGCGTGGGCCGTGGTAATTGGTGAGAGACTGAGAGTTGAGATTGAGGGGTGAGAGTTTGAGAGATCAGTGGGTAGTGTTGAGACTTGAGACTTGAGAGAAGCGGCGAGAGAGGTGGCGGTGAGAGACTGAAGAGTGACGAGGCAGAGCAGAGGCGAGATTCAGGACAAGAAGAAAGAGAAGTGACATCGTGGGGGGAGAGGGGGGTGACATAACCCAGCCCTAGACCAAAGCTAGGGGTTTAATTTTTCAAAATGGGGTCGTTTTACACAACCAAGTAAAAAAAAAAATATATATATATATATATATATATGCGAAACCGGAATTCTGGGCGTTGAAGGTGGAATTACCGGTTCCTCCAACGCAATCGCTTATCAGCTCCGGCTCCGATTCCCAGCAGTAGGCGAAATGGGTACCAAAATCAAATTCTGGTATTGGTGGACAAAATGCCCAGCCCTAACTTGAGGATCCTCTCAAAAGCACAGTGATAAGAAAGCTAGCGATCTTGGATATCCATTTGGTGTCAAAGGGTAAGTTTTATGATCTTGGTACATACCATTTTTCGTTCCATTGATGTTTTCTATGAACATCTTTTCCCTTTTTAATATGTTTCTCATTTACCTACTGGCTATACTCCTCTGTTTATGCATCATCTCCTCCTCCAAATGATCCTCCTTCTCTTGATTTTTCTTCTTTTCCATCTGCATCTCCTTCCACGTCATCTCCTCTTCTTACATCGTCCTCTATTCCCACCTTATCCTCTGTTCCACTAACATCATATGTTCCCACATCAACAACTCCTTATACTGACATTGTTATTGATGTTGTTACTCTTGTAAGAAGGTCTACTCGTGTCAGGAAACAACCATTTTACTTGCAAGAATATCATTGTAGTTTTATTTATGCCTCATCATAGTCCACGAATGTAAGATTTCGCAACAGAATTCTGGATCGTTGAAATCAAGCAACCTAAGGTTCTGCTCTCTTTAGATCCACGCACATAGTTCTTGAGAAAGAGAACTGTAGAGAGAGTTTTTAGAGGGAAAACGGTTCTCACGATAATGAGCTTCAATCTCTCTCAAATGAAGTCTGAGCTCTTTATAATGGCTTAATCAGATCTTTTCCTTATGCGTGGGATCTTTAGGGATCTTAAATCTCGACTATAAAATCATCATGACAAACTCTTTTTTATTAACTCCCTTATATTATGTAATCCGAATTTATAGACTTTTACAAATTGTGATCATGTCTATTAACATATTACAATTGACCCCCGAGATAGTGAGACTATTTTTGTGAAATCCCTTTTGCTAACAATTATTTGTTTATTTATCCTTCCACCATACTATATTCCATGAGCTAATAGGACCGGAATAATATCACCAATTAAGTCCCTGGCTTATGTAATTCTTAATTCACATTCTGTAATTCATTGGACTCTCAAATTATTTCTAAAATAGTTCACAAATAAATATATAATATATATATTAATTTCGAAAAATATTTTCACAAAGTCCACTGGCCAATGATTTCTTTTCGAGTCCAACTTATACAGATATACTGAATATACTGTCTCATAAAGAGACTAGTGGATTCATTGTTGAGCATTTACAAAAGTTCATTTATCATGTACAAGACCAACGTTGTCTGGAATATTTGACCTAGAAAGATCATCACCAAATGACTCGGTCAAGGCACAAGTACACAACAAAAAGACCTGTATAAACCTCACAGGTCTAAGGATACAATAAACTAATTGTGCTGAATACCTTCTCAACATCAGTGATCACTTCCAGAAGGTATTCATATTTGATCTCATTCAGTGCATGTACTCTTACAATGCACCCACTTGTCTGCTTAAGGTCACTACCTCAATGACGGAGTCCATCATCCTATTTAATAGAGGCACAACGAGTGTAAACCTATTTGTACATAAGTATGTACCTCAGGTCTAGAATAACTATCAAGTGAACAAGGAATTGAAAAATCATACTCTCCGCTTTTTGATTCATTAATCATTGGCATGACTTTTCTACAATTTCACTTAACAATATAACTGTGTAACATCTTATGTTACAATATTATACCCAACAAATAATAATTACATGTGATAATAAAATAAATAATTATCTCATAATTATTGTAATAACTTGTTTTGAGGGCATATTTCCAACATCTCCCACTTGCACTCAAAACCATTTATCTAGGTATCTCATACCCATACATACTCTAAATGTGTCTCAAACATTTTTGAGTCAGCTATTCAGTGAAAACAAATCCGCAATGTACTAGGTTGACAATACACCAGCCATCATGACATCTCTCTGATTCACCATATCATGTATCTTCTTTCTATGTGCTTTGCCTTCAGTGCTAGAGTCAGCAGTGGTATTCTACTTACAACTCTTGCAACTCATGCACATTTACCCAATGTATACACACAAGTTCAAAATTGATCAATTATCAATAATAACTGAACTTGTGCATCTAGACATTCTGCAAATTCTCAACTTTGAACACCAGAAAAATAGTGTTTATACTTCTCAAGTATTTGAGAATATGCTTGACGCTGTCCTAGCTTTCAGAGCCCATGTTAGATTAATATCCACTCATAATGCTGACTGCATGACTAATATCTTGGCCTTATCTCTCTCTTCTTGGAAAGATGAATACTATACCCAAAGATAAAATCCTTCCTTGGTATTCTGTAAATCATTGCCAATATTTGTCAATGTAGTCCCAAAAACCTCTTCTCTCGGTTTCAAACAATTTGGCTCCAAGAAATATGGAACACTTCCAAAGGTCTTTGACTTGAAAATATGGTTCGTGAACCATCTTTTTCATTGATGACATTACCTGACGTCATTCCCATAAGTAGCATATTACTGACATAAAGAATAGAAACACTACTTACTAACTTCTTGTCAATACAAGGTTCATCCATGTTTTGTGAGAAATCAAACGATTTGATCATCTCATTAAATGGATTCTCAGCTAACGCTCCTGAGTTCTAAACTCATCAGTAGGTTTAGTAACATTCTTTTCTATTGATCTCATCTGCCTTAAGTATTGGCTCAGCTGACTGTTTCATCAAGAACTGTCACACTTTCGCCTTCACTTAGGCCGTACTCCTTTTAAAATATAATTTCCTTTAATAATCACCTTTTTTCACTTGTTTTATAAAATAATACCCAACGAACCATTTTTGGGTAACCTCCAAATAATTTTTGATTCCAGCTTGCTAATATCACCACATACTCTCAAATGATCCAGACTTGGTCTCACAGTGCCCCTGTTTATATAAACAGAAGGCTATACAGGTAATACATCTATGCTTATCTCCCATTAAATAATATCATATAAAGTTCAGTTTTGTTTTAACCACAGAGTCCACGATTCACTTTTTCAAAACAGACTATCAATTACCACAGTTAATAGAAAGACGATCTTTCAAATAACAAGTGTCAAAACAAAAACAAAGTTTTGAAATAGGAAACTAATTTTCTAAAAAGCCTGGAACATAAAGATAGTCTTCTAAATTTACAATATCAAACTTTATGGACTCAAATGAAAAAGCTCTATTGGAGGTCTGCAACACTTGCACTCGTCTCCATCAATTTCCTCATCACCTTGTTTCTGGGTTTCCTTAAGCAATCATATTGCATAAGTGAGAGGCTGTGCCAAAATTGACACACTTGAAATTCAATGGACACTCCATCAAATCAATTTTAATTGATAAGCATACCTTCAGAAGGATCATTTTTCTTCAGTGAAGCTAGATATGCTGGGCAATTCCTTTTCCAGTGACCTGGCTTGCCACAGTGGAAACAATTTCCATTATCTTTCTTCTCTGAGTTGCTCGTGTCCTCTTTCTTAGATTGAGATGCTTTTTCTTTTTGAACTTCTTCCCCTTGGGCTTAAGTTCATAGGCTGGTTGACTTGTCCATTATCATTAGAGAACCTTTCTCATGTATATAAGTTCCTCAGCTGCTTGCAACATATTGAAGCAGCTCTAACAAAGTCACTGCATCTTGTTCATATTATAGTTTAATATGAACTGGTTGAACGATTCAGGCAAAGATGCCAATACTCTAACCTTTGTCTCACCGTCCATCTCTGCACCTAGTGTTTTCAGTTTAGTGATGAACGATATCATCTTCAGCACATGATCTCGAACTGGAGCACCCTCCACCATTTTGGTGGTCATCAGCAGTTTCATAACCTGCTAGCGTAGATCGACTTTGCTCTCTAAATAACTCTTGGAGATATGAAAGCATGTCTTTTACAATAGCTAGGCTTCACACTACTTCTGTAATATATTGGTCATTAAGGCCAACATATAATATCGAGCTAGTTCGTTTGCCTCATGCCACTTATCATAAGCAACTCTTTGCTCTTGCTTGGCATCAGCTAAAGCAAACTGAGGGATCTCATCCTTTAGGACATGAGCAACTTTTTCAACGTGAGTACTATCATGAGATTTCTCTTCCAATCAAGGAAGTTTGGTCTAGTTAACTTGTTCTCATCTAAAATTCTACAGAATGGGTTCGACATAATAATCTGCACATATTAAGAAAGAAAATCACATGTATATTAGTATAGGGTTTTGAATAACTAATGGTACCTCCCACTGAATCACAATAAATAAAGAAAATGCAGAATATAACATTTATATTCAGTGTTTGCAGTGGGTATCAAGAACTTCTACCTTATGTAAACATGATCCTATTTTAGTAACCATGCAACAACTTGTAAAAGTGAATAGCAACTATTCATCACAAATCCATCTCATGTCGTATACTATACGTATACAAATATTCGTGACTCTTGATTTTTTTTTGGCCACCAACATAAACACAATCTTCACTATTTTAGGATGTGTTTATTTGGTTAAGTGTAACCATCGTCTAAATGACATGTAATTTTGTAATAGGTCGGCATTGCTATTTTAGTCAACACCCCCACCACTCATACATACTCACTTATCTTCACAAGAAGTACATGAACAAATTATAAAATCAATAATTGGCCTTGACTATTTTAGTTTTAACCAACATCAATCAAATAAAATTCCAACATACCAACAAGGGAAGGCTATGAGATTGATTTTCTTATAAAATAATCTCATTTAACACTTATATTAATCTGTTAGAATTTTTTTTTCAACCAATCAAACTGAGTGGGTCAAACTGTTCTACCAGGTCAAACCGGGTTACCCTTGACCCAGGGGTCCGAGTCAAACCCGGACCTGGATCGGGTCCAACGGGTCACACCCAATCCTTTGACCCCTTTGGGGTGCCACACGGGCCTAGCCCTTGACTCCCCCTATGCCCTTTTTTTTATTCGAAAAAACACGTTTGGGCTTACAATTGGGCCACCCAAGTTTATTAATAAAATTGGCCGGTCCTAAAACGTTTTAAAAAAAAAAAAAAAGTTTTAAAATCTTTTTTTTTTTTTTTTTAAAAGGCCACAACTTTTAGGCCATTAGGCCTGGTAGGGCAACTTTTGTACCCACTTAGCCCAAACAGCTAACCCAAGGATTTCATTCCCTGGGGTGCCGTTTGGCACCTTGGGGGAGGGGGTGGCCGCATCCAGCCAGCCTCAGGCCGAATGTGCGTTGGCAAGACCACTGGTTACAATTGCGCTGCCCTCCAGCGGACTGGTGGCCGCCGGTTTGTAGCCATATCTCACACTCATGTGATACACGAGTGTGGGCTTATGTGGTGTCCATGTCGTGCAGCCACAGACAGGAGCTATGCCTGTCACACTTGGCGTGCTCCAGCTACTGGCTCTAACCAGTGGTGTGGCTGTAAATACTAGGATTAAGGCAACCCAAGAGGAAAGGTGAATTGAGTTTCCAAACTTTTTCTCTTTTAACCCCTAAAGTCGTGTTTGCAAAGTAAAGACTAATTTAGCACAAGTATATTGATGCAACAAGTAAATAAGTGCTAAATGTAAAGAGTAGGGTTTAGAGAAGCAAACACGTGATTTTTAGGTGGTTCGGCAAACCCGCCTACATCCACCCCTCAAGCTCCTTCACCGAGCCTTGAAGTTTTTCCACAATCTTCAAATAGTGTACACACTAGCTTTCGGGTGCTAGAGAACCGTACAAGTGTTTTCTTGGGCTCAACACTCACAACCCAACCAAGCTTGAGATATACCCTCTTTAAGCTTCTTCTTTAGTGAACAACCTCACTAAAGGAATCACCTCTTTTGAATATGAAGATACAAGAACAAACTCTCTCAAAGAGTGGATATGAAAATGGAAAGCTCTATCTCTTTGATTCACACAATGACAAGGATAAGAAAGTGTAATTTTTGTGAATGATATGAGAAATATGGAATAGGAAGGTTTAAGATATTTCTCAAGCTATGTAAAATGATATGTGGTCGAACTCTATTGTTCTTTAGTGAACAACCTCACTAAAGGAATCACCTCTTTTGGATATAAAGATTGAAGAATAAACTCTCTCAAAGAGTGGATATGAAATTGAAAATCTCTATTTCTTGATTCACACAAAGACAAGGATATGAAAGTGTGTTTTGTGTGAATGATATGAGAAATATAGAATATGAAGGTTTGAAATATTTCTCAAGTGATCTAAATGATATGTGGTCGTTGTGTATTTATTTTGGACGTTATGAAGGTGTATTTATAGGCCACATATGAAAACTAGCCGTTTATAGCCGTTGGAGTCGTATTGTTGACCGGTCGACCGCTACATGAACCGGTCACCGCTTCAAGTTACCGTTACTCAACAGTCATATTGTCAGAAGCTCAACGGATCTATTTCAAATCAACCAGTCGACTGCTATACCAAGCGGTCGAAGACCGGTCGACCACTCCAGCCGGTCAACCTCCTCAACTTAAGCACATGATCTGGTTCAATTAAAACCACATTTTTTACCTCTTTGAAACACCCAATTTTAAAGACTACTTCCCATAAGTATAAGAAAGGTTTGGGAGTTTGATTGGGGTGTTTTAAACCTTTAAAAACATTTTTAATCTTTCAAACAAAAGGTAAAACGTTTATGCACTTTTGAAAGATATGCAAGTGTGATTCATAATCCTTGTCAAAAGTGAAACTAAGAGTTACAAGGTTTATACCCTAAGGTCTTGAATCTTTACTTTTGAGCTCCTTGCATCTTCTTACTCTTCTTTCTTCAAGTCTTTGGCTTTTTCATCAAAACGTCTTTGTCTTTGAAGATGTCGGTTTTATAAACTTGATCTATTTATTGAAATCATCAAAATCTCGATTATGCACAAAAGCCAACAGTGGCGGCAAAACCACATGCCGCCAGCCACCACTTTTGATAGAGAAAAGGGAAGAACATTTCTCCCCCTCTCTCTCTACAATTCTCTTCTTTGTCAAATTTCTCCCAACCTTTTTATTGTTTCTAAAACAACATGCACGAAATTCAAGTCTGCTTTGATCCTCTCTCCTTCAGATCCATACACACAGTTCTTGAGAGACAGTTTTTAGAGGGAAAACGGTTCTCACGAACAATGAGCTTCACTCTCTCTCAAATGAAATCTGAGCTACTATAATGGCTTACTCAAAGCTTCTCATGTGCTTATGCGTGGGATCTTTTGGGATCTCAAATCTCGGCCGTAGGATCATCATGAAAAACTCTTTTTTGTTAAACTCTCTTATATTCTGTATTTCGAATTTATGGGCTTCTACAAATTATGATCATGTTCATTAACATATCACAATTGACCCGGGATAATGAGACTATTTTCGTGAAATATCTTTTACTAACAATTATTTGTTTTATTTATCCTTCACCATTATCTTTCACATGAGCTAATAGGACCAAATAGTCTCACCAATTAAGTCTCCTAGCCCATATAATTCTTAATTCATAATCTATAACTCGTTGGACTCTCACATTGTTTCTAAAATAGTTTCACAAATAAATATAAATATATATATATATATATATCAATTTCGGAAAAAAATTTGTAAAAGTATACTAGCCAATGATTTCCTTTCGAGTTCCAACTCTATACATATATACAGAATATACGATCTCACAAAGAGACTGGTGGATTCCTTGTTGAGCATTTACACATGCCTATTTATTATGTAGAAGACCAAATGTTGTCTAGAATATTGGACCTAGAAAGATCATCACCAAATGACTCGGTCAAGGCACAAGTACACAACAAACAAACCTGTATAACTCTCTCAGGTCTAAGGATACAACTGAAACTCTACATCAGTGATCATTTCCAAAGGTATCATATTTGATCTCGTTCAGTGCATGTACTCTTACATTGCACCCACTTGTTTGCTTAAGGTCATCACCTTAATGACGGAGTCCATCATCTATTTAATAGGCACAACGAGTGTAGACCTATTTGTACATAAGTATGTACTTCTGTCTAGAACAACTGTTAAGTGAACAAGGAACCAAAAAATCATACTCCCTGCCTTTTGATTCATTAATCATTAGCATGATTTTTTACAATTTCACTAAAAATATAACTGTGAAATATCTTATGTTACAGTATTATACCTAGCAAGTAATAAATACATGTGATAATAAAAATAATAATTATCTCATAATTATTCTAATAACTGGTTTTGAGGGCATATATATTTCCAACAATGAATTCCATGAAGGCTCCTCAGAAATCAGTCACTTATTACCCTATTACTAGTTGTCTCTCAAACTAGAAATTTTCTCCTTCACACTTACATTTTTTTTTGTTCAATTTCCACACACACTGAGCCGACTCTTTTACTCAGGCTTCTAAAGACCCTCAATGGTGTGAGGCTATGAATGCTGAAATTCAGGCTTTAGAGGACACTCACACTTGGACATCAGTTGATTTGCCACCTGGTAAGGAAGCTATCAGGTGCAAGTGGGTTTACAATATCAAACATAAAGTTGATGAGAATATTGAGAGGTATAAAGCCCGCTTGGTTGCCAAAAAGTATACTCAAAATTGGATTATATTGAGACCTTTCCACCTGTTGCCAAGTTCACCACAGTTCGCATTCTTTTAGCTTTGGCAGCAGCTTAAAATTAGTTCCTTTACCAGCTTGATATTAACAATGCAATCCTCCATGGTGATTTACATAAAGAGGTTTACATGAAGTTACCTCCTGGTTATCTCTCTCCTTTTCCTACCAAAGTTTGTAATTTCAAAAATCTCTTTATGGCTTGAAACAAGTATCTTGACAATGATTTTTTAAGCTGTCTTCTTTTATTCTTTCCTAAGCTTTTGAGAAATGCAAGTCCAACTATTATTTGTTCATCAAGACCAATGGCACTCAGTTTATGGCTTTGCTCGTGTATGTTGATGATATTCTCATAGCAAGCAATGATATGGCCTCTGTTAATACCATAAAAGAGTTTCTGCATCATTCTTTCAAGATTAAAGACGTTGGTAACTTTTTCTTGGCCTTGAAGTTGCTTGATCTGCCCAAGGCATTTTTCTTTGTCAAAGGAAATATGTCTTGGACATCTTAGAAAATTTTGGTTTTCTTGGCTATAAGCCAGCTCCTACTCCTCTTGAACATCATCTTAAGCTATCTAAATTTGAGGGAACATTGTAGGATGATCCTTCTTTATATCACAGGCTTGTTGATAGATTGCCTTACCTGGCTCATACTCAGCCTATCTTGTCTCATTTTGTTCATTTACTCAATCAATTTATGGACAAGCCTCACATCCCTCATTTGGCAGCAGTTCACCGAGTGCTACACTATGTCAAGTCTTGCCCAAGTCAAAGGATTTTCTATTTAGCTCAATTAGATCTTAATCTTAAGACATTTTATGACTCAGATTGGATTGTTTGTCTTGATAGCCGCAGGTCTCTTATTGGCTTTTATGTTTTTCTCAGCTCTTCCCTTATTTCTTAGAAATGCAACAACAAACTACAGTCTCAAGGTCCTCTATTGAGGACGAGTATAGAGCCATGGCTGCCGCCTGTTTTGAAATTCAATGGCTCTTTTATACGTTGCATGATCTTCATATTCTTCATAGCAAGGCTGCTTTGTTGTTTTGTGATAATCGGGTTGCATTACATATCGCTGCTAGCCCCATTTTTCACGAACAAACTAAGCATATTTTGACTTGGATTGTCACTTTGTTCATGATAAAATTCAAAGTGGTCTTATTCATCCCCTTCATGTACCTTCTTCTCATCAACTTAATTAATGATAATTTTTACTAAGCAATTGGGCATTTAGCTATAGAGTTTTGTTATCCAAGTTGGGTGTGCTTGACTTGCACACTCCATCTTGACACTACTAAAAAGTTGACCTTAGGCGTCAAACTTCTAGGTGTCAAAACAAATTTTGTCACCAAATCATGCCTTCGTCAAAATAAAAATTTCGTTACCCAAGGTGTGCCAGGAATACAAAATGTCTGGACGTCCATAAACCTCGTCCGCACGGTATTCAGGATTGATAAGAGCCAAAACATCACATATTAGTGACTTAAAACATTTGTCAGCATCTATGAACGCGTCCGAACATTATCGAAACCGTGCGCACATGGTTTGAGTGACAAAACACCGTTGTCACCCATCAGTCACGCAATTCAGATCGTCACAAAAGCTGCATACCCATCCACACGGTATGACATACCGTCCGAACAACTGGGACAGTCTGCGCATGATTGATACGCATCTTTGTCAAACGATCGTGGAGAACAGCTGTTAGATTCCGCACAGTTAAATCCTGTCTGGACGTGCATGGCTGTAATTTCGGCTAACGCTGGTACTCCACGTTGCACGTTCTAGTCGTCTTCCTGTCTGTACGGATCCATCACGTCCGAACGACATTATTTCGACAAGATTTTACGTAACTGTTCACGATTTGCAATTGAATTCTTAGGAATTTGATTAGTCCACGTGGAAAACAGAAACGTTCGCAAAGAGTGAACATCTCGTCCAAACGGTGTGGACGGATTTTAAAAACAAACAAAAATCATTTGAAAGACATTTTCACCTGCATTCCTTTTCTCTCCTTTTCTCATAGAGGTGCATTCACGTTTAAAGTCTAAAATCTAGCTCTTCAGTCCTATTTCGTGGATTTCTTTTTATCCAGTTACATTTCTTACATTTTTATTGTGTTTTTCGTTTAAAAATCATGCTTTTAACATTATTTACGTAGAAAATGTCATATTAGATTTTCGGCCATCACAGTTGTTTGATGGTCTATCTTTGTGTGATATGGATTGCGTAATGTTGTAGGATTGTTTAGGCTATAATTTTGTAATGTTGGTGTTGGTTTGGGGTAGTTTTAGAGGTGGGGGAGAGGCCGGCCATGGCTAAGTCAACTCGTCTTCTTCGCCACGACACGTCTGGACGGTTATAAGCCGTCCGGACAGATAGTTTTTAATTTTCTACGATTACTTTTCCAAATGTTGCTGTTTTGGGCATCCGTGCACACTATACATGTATGTGTGCGGACGTCATTCCTTTAGATGCTGTCGTTTTGTCTAGGATATATACATATCTTAAAAATAGGATATATATATATATATATATATATATACATCTTAAGAGTTTTAAGAGTAATTTGTTGTGGACGGTTTTCCTAGCGTGCGCACGTCTATTCATTAAACTAGGTAGTTTTGCTTGTCGTTTTACTCAGTATACATACACATTTTAAAAATAAAAGTTTTTAAGAAGTTATTTGTTTCAGACAGTTTTATTAGCATGCGTACACCTATTTCTTAAAACTGTCATTTTTTTACCTGCTCGGACGAGTTGTGGGTGCGGACATGTGTTCATTATACGCTGTCATTTTTGCTAGTATATATACACTTGTTAAAAATTTATTTTTTATGAGTATTTTGTTGCATACAGTTTTCTTACTATGCGCACGTCTAGTCTCGTTTCATTATATGTTCGAACTCCTTATATGTGCATCCAGACACTTGTTTGAATTAGACAGCCTCGTTTTGATGGATGTGTAAATGCTGTGTACGACCGTGCAGACGATTTTAATTGACAGTTTATTTATTTTTGCCTTATTTTGCAGATTAAAAAATGTCTAAACACCACCATTTGTCATCTTCCTTATTTGCCGAGACCTCTACGCAGTAGGATTCTGAGAGTCCAGAGGATTATATGACGCGAGAGGAGTAGCTAGAGTAGTAGCAGGTTGAGATGCTCAGCCGATCAGTTATTGTAGAGCGTGAGGTCTCTATTGTTGACTTCAAGGAGCTAAAGTATATGGGCCGGAGTATCGGGTACATTATGGATGACCAGGGTTGGATTGGGTATCTGAACTGCACTGCTGGACGGGAGTTGATATTGGAAGTAATTATTATGGAACGTTACTGTACGTGGGGTGACCTTTCTAGTTTTCACCAGACATCTTAGCGGCATTTTTGGGGCTGTAGAGGCCGATTGGAGCATACCCTACAGTGGAGATGGCAAACAAGCCAGATGTGGAAGACATCTTCTGTACTTTCACAGGCCAGAATGTGGTGCTAGTTGGATCCTTCACTAGGCAGAAGTTCATGCTCCCCTTCTGGCGTATTCTGCAACTCATCTTCGCCTACACATTGAGCGAGGGCTCACATGACAGAGTGCCCTATTATGAGATGTGAGCTGATGCTGGCCATAGCTAGAGGATGTGTTGTAGATCTTCCCCTGTACATCTTCCTGAGTCTTCGGTTTGAGGCGAAGATCACTTCTTCAGCTGTGTTTTCGTATAGTCTACTCTTGATACAATTCCTCCATACTGTGGGCTATATGGATAGTCCAGAAGAGGAAAGGAATGCGCCTATCAGTCCCATCTGTCAGACCACTTTGAGCAGTTCTGAGGTGCAGCTTAAGCGGCAACAGCGAATTTCTGCTCCCGTACAGTAGTAGGAAGTGGAGGAGCCCCCTCATTGTGCGCATGATTAGCAGCGACCTACCTGGGCTGATGCTTGGATGGCAGACCTAAAGGGAATGGTTGAGACTGCTATTTCGCCAACGCATCAGGTTGCGTCCGCTTGGAGACTCGTGTCTTCTCTATAAAGACTCGGATGACAAGATTGCAGCCATTCCTTAGTACCACTCTAGGAACCTTGCGTGTGATGTCGAGGAGGTTGGATGCCATTGAAGATCAACTCGAGAAGATGAGTGAGTCCACGGGGGAGGGATCCAATCAGCTCAGTCCATAGCATAATTATGACTTTCTTTTAATTTTTCAGTTACCTTATTATGACAATTATTATCATATTTTATTTTTGTTTTGGATATTTATTTTGGGTTTGTATTTTGGATATTTACGTTGATTTTGTTTTATGATAGTTATTATTTATCTTTTTTATTATTGTTTAATATTTACCTTTGACGATTTTGATATGTTAATACTTCAAATGTAATGTTCATGATCTCTGTCTCAGATTGTTATTAACTGTAACACTTAGAATCTTATGTTAAAATTTAAGATGAAATACATAAGTCTCTAATATATATAAATAATTTATTTTACTTATCTAGGTAGCGTTCAGACGTAATTTAACCGTTCGGACATTTTTTTGTTGAATAAATGACGCCATTTATTTAACAAAGTCGTTTCTTGCATTCTAAATGAGGTGTCCAGACGTTCATTTTCTAATACGACGTCATGGGGTTGGATGTAAAATGGTGTCATTGGCATGTTCGAATAATTTATTGAATTTAATTCGAAACGCGTTCGACACCATCAAAATTTTAGATAACTATCCGGATGGCGAAAATGCTAGGCGGTAAATTTTCACACCAAATTTTTCAGGCAAACTGTCTGGACGTAACATCTTACTGTCTAGGACGTAGTTTCAAGGAGTTGAAAGGTCGAAACCCAGAAACTATACGTTCATTTCGCAACTCTCCCTAAAACTGATAAAAACCCTCTTCAATTTGTCTTATCTCGGATTTCTTCTTAGAGAGTCATTTGAATCATTGAGGAGGAGGGTCAGGCATAGATTGCTTAAACTTTGGGTGGATTGGAGCAAATATTTGAGATTTGGAAACTTTGAGAGATATGGTATTTTACGGTTTTTGTGGATTTTGAGTAAAAATACGTTGTTTGCCTTGATTTTGTATTGTTTAATGCTTTTGGTAGCTTAGAAACATGTTTGGTGTTGATTGTGTGTAAAAATGGTAATGTAAAACGGCTATTTTTGTGATTAAAGTGGTCAATGGGCGTCTGATTTTCGAAAGGTCTGTTCTTCGACAATCGTAGTCCGGACGTTTAGTGTTGACGTCCGAACGGTTTTCTGCAATTGTTACTGTGCGGACGTTCTGCATGGCGTGCGAACGTTTCTTCACGAACGACATCTTTTCGTTCATCGCAGTGCGGATGGCTTTTAATCCTTCCGAACGGTATTGCGTGTAGTTTATTTAATATTTATTTTTGTTAATTCGGAAATTGTCCAAGTTATACACAGTTTGTGGGATTAGACTATCCGTAATGTACGTAAATGTTGATCTGGTCATTGATCGGTTTTTGTTGATATTTGAATGGTTTTTTGTTAGGTTGGCCATGGATCACTCTGAGAAAAGTATTACCAACGCCGGGGCACAGACTGAGCAACTTGCTTGGGTGGAGGAGCTGGTAGTGGAGCTGAATGCTATACGGATAGAAGTGGTTGCTATGAGAGATCACGTGTCCCAGTTGTACCAGTCTCTCCATACTGTTCCGATACAGATCCAGATACTCATCAAACGGATGGATATTATGGAGGAATAGTTGGAGCACGTTCGCAACGCTATCGGACAAGATGTCAACGAGCCAATTCATCGTCGTGATTCAGACTAGTCTTTGGTTTATGTTTTTCGTTATTATTTATTTAGAGTTTGTTAATCTCCTGCTTGTAATAGACTTTATAATTATATTTCTCGTTTGGTATTTTTATGAACAATTATTTTATATTATGTACTTGATTTTGATTATGTATTTTGTTTACTATTATATCGGTTAGATATAATTTGTTGACCATTATTAATTTTATCTTATATTAATATAGTATTTAAATTAAATACATAATTAAATAAATTAAATTTGAGTATTGTCTATTATAATTAAGAGCAGTCTAGATGCATTAATAATGTCCGAACGTCCGCATGTGTTACCATTGCAAACTTTCGAGCTCAAATCAATCGTCTTCAAGTCCTTATTTTAGCATCCTCCGCACGTTCTGTTATCATTCGCACAGTATATTCGTGGCAATTTCTTTTTCTTAGTATAAAAAGAATAAGCATGCGCACTTTTTTTGTTATTGTGCGGATGATGAATCTGCTTACAAAATTACATTTTGACATAGAAATTCACTCCATGTGAACAGGTAAGAGACGTTCGCATGGTACATGCGAACAGAAAGAAATAAGGAATCCGTGACGTTTTTATATTTGTCACACGAAATGAAAACCATGAACCTTATATGTTGGCATCCATATGCTATTTCCTGAGGAACCTCACATATTATGGAGGAACAGTTGGAGCACGTTTGCGACGTTGTCGGACAAGATGTTGACGAGCCAATTCGTCGTCTTGATTCAGACTAGTCTTTGGTTTACGTTTTTCGTTATTATTTACTTATAGTTTGTTAATCTCCTGCCTGTATTAGACTTTATAATTATGCTTCTCGTTTGGTATTTCTACTAACAGTTATTTTATATTATGTACTTGATTTTTATTATGTATTTTGTTTACTATTATGTCGGTTAGATACAATTTGTTGACCATTATTAATTTTATCTTATATTAATATATTATTTAAATATTAAATACATAATTAAATAAAATTAAATTTGAGTATTGTCTACTATAATTAAGAGCAGTCCGGACGCATTAATAATGTCCGGACATCCACTTATATGTTACACGTCCACACACGCTAAATAAACGTCTACACGTGTTACCATTGCAAACTTCCGAACTCAAATCAACCCTCTTCACGTCCTTATTTTACCATCGTCCGCACATTTTGTTGCCGTTTGCACAATATATTCGTGGCAATTTCTTTTTCTTAGTATAAAAAGAATAAGCGTGCGCACTTTTTTTGTTAATGTGCAGACGATGAATCTGCTTACAATATTATATTTTGACATAGAAATTCACTCCGTGCAAACAGGTAAGAGACGTTCGCACAGTTTTCCTTAACGAAGTTGATTTTGTCAGGTAATACATTGACATTCACACAACACATGCGAACAAAAAAAATAAAGAATCCGTGACGTTTTTATATTTGTCAAGTAATACATTGACGTTCGCACGTTTTTATATGTTGGCGTCCGGATGCTATTTCCTGAGGAACCTCACGAATTGTCACCCAAAAATAAGGGTGACAGGCTTCTCCTATCAAAGCTATTGTTAAATTTTTTTTGACACCAATAACTTTTGCTGACAAAATTTTGACTTTAGGTGACAAAAACGTTTGACACCCAAAATCCATTTTGTTGTAGTGTGAGAGGGGGGGGGGGGGGGAAGGGGCGTTGAAATTCATTCCTGTTGTTGTCATAACTATGTCACAGCTGATCACAGCAGCACTTGCAACCGAGTGCAAGCTTGATTATGTTATTCTTTGTTGTATATAATGCGTGTAATAATCATTGTTGCTTATGTGGCAAGTTAGTTAGAGTTGTCTCTGTTATTTAAATTTTAGTAACCCCTAGTGTTTTAGTTTTATTTTTTCATTGACATAGCATTGATTTATCAGACACATGACAGAATTTTCATGAGGATAACGTGTCATACCGTAAAGTTTTGGTCAATGCCAAACCAACGAAAGTATTTTTATTATTATTATTTGACGAAACTCAAGACGGCCTATAATCAGTTGAAAGAATCATTTTTGAAATAGCATTGAAACGAAGGATCAAAAATATTTTTAATCCTAAATTATGAGATAAAACATTTAGTGGGAGAGTTTTCTGGGTAATTTTTTTTTGTTATTTTTTTTTCTCCCATTTTCCTAACATAGCCTAAAAGTCACTCCAAGCTATTGATGCATTTCCACTCTCCGGAATAAAATAAATAAATAAAGGACCACACTTCTGTGTCAAATAGGTATGGCTTCACTCATTATTGATATGCTTAAAAGAATAGCCAAAATATCTCACAGGTGGAAATATGTTAATACTCCTCGAGTAATTAAAAGTTAAAGCAATCCAATTATTTATTGCTGCAACGCAGAAGAGCGCGTTGCTGACAAAGCATACAATATTACAATATATAACGCCCCCCGGTAACAGGAAGACAGGAAAGGAGCTTTAAGTGAGCTGAATCCCCGTGTCATAAGCAGACCCAGCCTTCCAATCAGCAGGGAGAGGATTTCTGGACTGCACCCACGTTTCCCCCGCACTGCCGCACACTTGGAACCTCAAGTTGATCGGACCACTTGGTGGGTTAGCCATGTCCCACACTGCCCCATAGGCCCTACGCATGGCCTTCCATTCCTCGCAGTCCTCCTGAGCCATGACAAAAAAACCAGACCCATCAGCACTTAATTAAGCGCGCAGTTAAACGTGCATGGTTCAGTGAAGTGAACTAGCTACAATATGTTACCTGCCACAATTCAACGGCTGTGATATCGTTCTGCCCAGCTACATAAATCATCACTAGAGCAAGATAATGAGGATTTCTGCTATGCTCATGGACCTTGAACATCAGGTACTCGTAATCTGAATATTGGCACGAAACCCTTCGGTACTCCACATCAATCACACCGTGAGCAAACAAGTCCACGTCCACGTCGGGGCGTGCCAAACTTGCATATGCACGTGGGCTGAGGATGAAGTCAGTCCTGTCTCCTTCACCGTAATCGGTCACCACTACGTTCACCCCCTCGTCAGTGCAATACTGCGGTGTTATGCACCTAACCTGACTCATTAACAGATCACCAAGCTTTTAAGTTAATGATTAATATTTAAAGTGAAGTTACCTTTCCCTACTTCTCTCACAATTATTGTCCTTCAACTTCCTATAATAGTAGGGGCCTATTTGATGCCGAGTCATTCTTAATTGGAACAGCGTTTCATGCTTAGAATGTTTCTTGTAAGTGATAACGGTATTCGACCCACGAAATATTTCAGTCCTAAAGGTACCTCCTAATAGAGGGTTCTAATAATTTCAAAACACAATAATGAATCTCATCAATGGTCTAGACCGATTTAGTTAATATATTGGGGTAAAGTCATAGTTATCCCCGTAAGTACGAGCAAAAATCAAATTAATACCTGCAACTATCAAAAACGATTTGAAACCCTTAACTTTTGAAAATCATTAATTCACACCCCCTCTCCCTCGGTCCAAACTAGGCGTTAAGTCAAAAAGAAATCATGATAAATGACTGAAATGCCCCTCCAAGACTCAATTTTAAAAAATAAAGAAATAAAAAAAAATAGATTATTGAAATAGAGTTTCAATAGTTTTAGTTAAGAAATATTACTTTTTTAAAAAAAATATCATTTTTTTATTTTTCATGAATTTTTTAATATTTTTAGTAATATTATCTTGGAAGGGTATTTTGGTCATTTTTTATAATCAATATTTTCTAAATGGAAGTCATTTTCCGTCCTGAAAATTAATAGGGGACGCTTATAGCCGATGATTTTCAAAAGTTGAGGAAATCGCTGTTTTGAAAATAGCGGTTACTAATTTGATTTTTATTCATACTTACAGGACTAACTATGACTTTATCCCCTACTACATTTGTGGTTCAGTTTTTATTTATTTTCCCCTCAACCACTAATACATTGGTTAATTCAATTTGTGTTATTGATGTGATTTATCAATGTGTTAGCAGCATTAGGCCTCTATCTTAAGACTTTTTAGGCCCAAAAAAGTGTTAGGACCCAAACGCTCTTCCAATTGGACCCACCATCATACCCTCTACCTTGCATTGTTGTTAACGGAGAGGCCGGTGGGGTTTCCAAAGCTTGCTTCTGCCGCAGGACGTTATAAGGTAATGAAATGGCTTGAGGTTCACCTGATAGCATGCACCACAGCCAGCCCCATTCCTGTACAGCCAAGATACTCCAGACACGTAGCCGTCATTGACAGTCCTCCCGAATTCGCCAAACCCACAGGCTCCACCTGTATCATTCACTATTTTATGAGCTCAACTAGAAATATTTCAAACTGAACTTCAACGCATTGTTCTGGGAGAAGTTCTATATATACTTATCGTTTCTCACTACAGTTGATTGAGCGAGAAAGCTAATCAGTAATTTCTAATTCAACATGCAGGAGCATAATGATAATCAATTCAAAATTGCTTGCAAAATAGTAAACATCTTCAGAGTATATATGCAGTAGCCACTACGTACTTGGAGTCCCATAGCAATCAGGTCTACCGTAGTAGGTTGCTCTTGAGCATGTGAACGTGTCTTGTGAGGTACATAGAGCAGGCAGGAGCACGATGACACATAGAAGACAGATTTTGTTTGCAATTAGTGCAAAGCCCATGTCTTGATGACAAGACTACAGAAAGAAGGGTACCTAAGCTTTGGGAAGAAGAATAATATGAATGAGGAGGCTAGCTAAGAGTTGATGGGAAAGCCAAGAAATAAGAATCCAATATTTATAGTTGGGCCTTACGGAAAGGTGTTGAGCTAAAGGACAACTTTTTCTCCCACTTCTGACAAGGGGATTAGGGAACGCAAATTATGGGTAGCTAGCTGACGCTAGATGGTATGCGTAAATCCCCTCATGGACGGACCCCTTGAGACCATTTCTAGAGTAGCAATGCTTTATGCGTCTAGTCCGTTTTCTTTTCCTTTCTGGCTGCCTCTAAGCACCCGCAGTTTTTTTTTTTCCCAATTAGGTTGCCAGTTTGGGATAAGGTAAAATCCACGTTTAATAACCCACTAGGTCATTGGTGATCATATGATGTCTCAACGCGATTCAATGAGTACTTTGTACTCGTTTCACGAATAAAAAAAAGCCAAAAGTTGCTTAAACCACCGCCTTAAACCGCACCCGCCAAAGCCACCACCTGTTTGATTGCAACGCACTAAGGATCTGTCAACCCTGATAGACAGGCGAGTCTTCCTCGTGTCAAAAGTTGGATTAATATTCTCAAAAGGTGGGTGAGTTAGCACTCCAAAATTCGCCAACGGGTTAGCCGTAACGAATTGGGTTTGAACTTCTGTGACTGTAATTGGATATGAAACTTTTGACGCGTCCAGTCCCAACTACAAAACCCCCAAATAGGGTTTCGACGCATTTGGCGGCAGCACACACGTCACACGTGGTGTATAATACAAAGTGAAAGTTGAAAGTATAGGAGACGTGGTATACACACCGAGTACTCACAATTTGGGGTAGGTGAGTCTTGATCTTAACCATCCAATTGGTGTGGTTTCGAAGCACCAACAGGAAAAGAGAGAGAGAGAGGGGGGGTACCAATGAAGCGTACCTGCAGATTAATCCTCGATGGTCCTAATCATTAGCTTGATCATAGTATAGTCATCATCATCCTGATACAAAATTTGACATGGACATTAGTGGCATTTCTATGGCATAACAAGAACCAAGGAAATGTCCTCTCATTGTTGCTGGGTTGTGATTGGCTTGGCTTGGAAGTACAAATTGTTCCTCGCTGATCAGTATGTGTTAACATATTAATTCTGTCCATGCTCTCTTTTTTCAAATATTCATTTCCTGACACCATGTCTAATACATGAACACCACAATTAAAATTTGTATTCTTTACAGATTGGCAAACTTGAGCTAAACTGTTTCGCATCAAGGACATGACTAGACCAGAACACAATGGTTAATAAGTTCCTCCACTAATCTGATGGATTTCCTCTGGCTCTTGATCCTCTCAGGTTTTCTTTGCATTCGGTCCAAATCTTGCTCCAGCAGTCTAGATGCTGATATATGCTCAATCTGAAAAGATAGGAGTCAAAAACAGGTACAAAATGCAGAAAGCAGCAATAAAGGGTAACAAATGATAAGAACAAATATACAGGACTTCAATATATAGTTAAATGAACCAAAAAATCATTATGAAAGGCAAGTGACAAACATGTATATTATAGACATGTTTTGTCCAATTGAAGGCGATGCAATTACATGCACTAATCAATTGTTGACGAATTGGGATTTCCATTTCCTTGGCTTGCTTGTTCTGGAACCATGTCGAAACTTCGACATTGATCTAAAAATATCAAATCATAATTTGTGCCCAAATTTTATGGAAAGTCCACTTGATTGAATTTAGAAGAAATATTTTGACCCCTAAATCAAACCATGAAAGATAAACTTAACGTGCATCAATCAATATTCTCAAATGATTACTACAAGAGAGCGTCCGAACTCAAGAGAAAGTGACAACCACTATAGTGGGCTCCAGCAACGACATCACACCCCATGAAGAGGTCATAAAAACTTGAAGCAAATAATGAAAAGACACTGTTCAGAGTAGGGACCAAACTACGTGTCATATTCCCAAAGTTTGTACTTCCAGCCGGCTCATGCACTTTGATATGGGATCAGAAGGTGATAAAAGATGCTTGGCATGCGCTGGAGTATAAAGACCAAGCAACAGAGCCTACCACCAACCAACCAACAATGCCTTTATGGAGTCAATCTCAATCTCAATTAGAGCTATCACAAGTAATATTCAAAAATAGAAAATATGAGGTTCAGAGCAAGTGTTACAATAGTCAAAATCGGAAAATTTAGCTAGGATCCAGGTGTCTCCCTACTCCAGCTTTCGAGTAGGAGATCAACACACAAAAATAGCAGATCCTGTAAATGCAGTTGCTTGTTCTCTCTGTCAGGGCTAGCCGACAACACATCCCTTCAATTACCTCAAAAATTCCAGAAACCAGAGCACTTATCACCTGGCCAGATGGAGAAAAGGACAGAAGATCTTTAGCATTATAACCAACTATTCAAACCAGCAGCTGTCACACCAAGCAAGACCACTCGTCCCTTCCCCTTTCTTCATCCCCCACCTCCTTGGTTTGCCAGTTTAAGGCAAAACGAAAGTGGCTCTTATGCCTACTTTACCTAAATGAAGAGAAACAAACTGTTTCCTATCCTGGTTTATGGATTGAGAAGATAAGAGTTGTAACATATCCAAAAGGGAGGAACGCTCTGGTAGAAATTGGAAAGAAGCAGGCAAGCCTAGCGTTGTAATGGAAAGAAACATGCTGCTACTTCACCTCTTTTTTGCACCACTGCCTTCTACAAAGACCAAGAACCAACTCGAATTTGGATCTTGACATGTCGATGGCTTTTAACCGTATGCATCTTGCCAGCAAATGGGTAAGCCCAAAATGAATCTGCCATGGTGGCTGGTGGTTTCGAAATCCAGTAGAGAATATTTCTTTTACACCTCCTGTACCGACTAGAACTCGTTTTCATATGAAATTATAACCCCTCTTCATTCTTGAACCTAATTTCACAATATACAAGTTTCCATCTGTCTCTGAGAAACCATTTTGAATATGATCCAGACGGCTAACTCCTTTGCAAAAAAGATACACAAGTCACCTTTCTATGACAACTCTTCTTCTAATGACCACCATCTCCATGCTTGTGGCAATATTTAAAAATGTCAAAAACCTATGAAAAGAGATGGTTGTAGAATAAAGTACCATTGGGTTTAAATAAAATAAGGGTTAAATACACTTGCTACCCTTAAATTGTGGCGTCATCTTCACTTTCCACCCTCCAATTACCAAGTTTGGAGATAAGGAAAGTGTGTTGTGTGGAGATAAGAAAAGGGTATAATGATCAATTCAAGTGGACTCACACCTCGCCTTGTGTTTTAGGCATCCTCTGTTCTCTTTCAACGGCTCCCTAATTCCTAACTCGGATTTTAGTTCCTAGGTTGTGTTTTTGTTTGTATCAGCTCTCATTGATCTTTTTTTGTTGTTTTGGCTCCCTGGTGGAGCTCTTCTGTCCCCTGTGGATATTTTCCGGCCCCCTAGTGGGCTTTGCTGTATCCAAGTTCTCAGTGCTTTATTACAAGCTCCTATAGGTCTCGATAGTTACGCTAATCGTTATCGACCACTGCTGTCCTCTGCCTAGCATGGAACATTTAGTAGTTCTCCCAATCCCTTTATGGGATCCCGCTAGTTTCTATTACAGCCTTGTTCAAGTTAGGTCATATGTAGGTTTCTCCTTGTATGGTTCTAACTTCGATATGCAAGCCTTCTAGCATTATTAAAAAAAAAAAAAAGTGGGAAAAGTCATGTGCAAGGCTAAGGCTGGGCACTCACAATGGCGGTGGGCAGTTACCACCACCCTTACTGCAAATTCACAAAAATCCCAATGTGAAACCAAAATCACCAAATTACAAACTAAAATAACCAAATCGCAATAGAATCACCAAATCACCAAATCACAAAAGAGAAAAGGAAAAAGATAAGCACAAAGGAGAGGAGAGAGAGAGAGAGAGAGAGCGAGAGCAAGAGAGTTGCAAAGAAAATGGGGGAGTGGCTGCTAAGAGAGACACGAATGAGAGGAGAAAAAGGGGGAAGGGTTTCCCCAAAACGACATAGTTCCATTAAATTAAATGGTATGAAACTATGTCGTTTTGAGGAGGATGGGG
>CM025852.1:16116735-16196339 GCA_003952965.2 Morella rubra
TCCAACACCTTCACACGCGGATATGCACAAAGTTTTCAAAATCCAGAAAAAAGAAGAAACAGATGCTGCAAATTAGCAAACAGGTACCAAAAAATTAAGTGTGTGGAAGACGGAAAAACAGTACCACTTTGCAAGTTAACACAACTGGTAGTCATATGTGAATTCTCGTCCAAGTTTATGGATGATCAAAGACAATGTTCAATAAAACATATGAAAATAGAAAAATCTATGTATTTTTACCCGCTCTCAGAACAGACAACAAATGAAGCACCGTATTAGTCCAGACTATGAGACTCAACCAAAATCACCCAACTCTAATTGCATAAACTATGCATTTCTTCCCTACATTTCTAGGTGAGCAAACAGATACCAAGGGCAAAAACAAAAATTGCAACCACCAAACTAAACACTGCCTAAGAAGCAAACAACATCTGACCAGGGAAATGATAGATCCGGGGAAGATAGAAAGACGACCAGAAGAATCTAAAGAACAAAGCTATGCCATAATATATATATATAGACAAGAGAGAGAGAGAGAGAGAGAAGGGAGTGGCGTGGGAGCCGTACTTCAGCAGCTAAGTATTCGAGCACGGCGGCCATGTAAACCGGAGCACCAGTCCCAACACGCTGGGAGTACCTCCCTTTCTTCAGGTACCGGCCTATCCTCCCGACCGGAAACTGCAAACCAGCCTTGACGGACCGGGAAACTGGCTTCTTCTTTGGGCCACCACCACCTCTTCTTCCTCCCGCACCCTTCTTCTCCATCGGAACCCTCACAACCCCAGAAGCTGGAAGCTTGACCTATCAGCTTAACCGCAATAAGAACAAATTAGTTAACGAATTCTCTTAGGGCGAAATGCGAGAGATGGGGAAAGCTCAGGGTGGAGTGGGATCTTGAGTTGGCGCACGGTTTTATAAATAGAAGGGCGGAGTGCGAACCATGTGGTTGAGTGGATTGGAAAATGAGGGGAAGTGACCGTTGGATTTTGATCTTATCGACGGCTGTCGAGGAGGGGTGGAGTTTGTGCATCTATCCGTGTCTTTTGAAATGCGCCAATGGGGAGCGAGTTTGAATTTTTAGATTTTATTTTTCGGTAAATGAAACGACTTCAGGCGCTTAAAAAAGAGACGAATTGAATTGATCACAAAAAAAATAAAAAGAAACGAAGTAAGGCAGCCGTGAGACTGGCGAGAGGCTCGCCAAATTTTTCCAATTTCCCGCTACAAATGTATTTCGTTTGTTTTTGGGGCTTTTAAATAGAATGATGAAAATACAATTTTTTTATATTTTTACATTTCAAATTATCACTTTTGAGACATTACACTAATAAATTATACATTCCTAACACATTTCACTTTCAATATATTTTTTCTATCCAATTAGAAGGAAATTAATTTTTTAAAATTAAAATTATGCTTGTACCCTTTTAATATATATAAATGTTATTCACGTGACTTTAATTTTTTAAGGACAATTATTTAAAAAAAAAATTAAATTTTCATCTAATTTAACGGAAAAAATAGACATATTGTGTATAATGTGTCAGGGATAGATAATTTATAGATGCAATCGTCGGCACACTATCCTCCACCTCAGCTCAGGATGTGTCCCCTTCCAAAGGATTCTAGAATTTATCTTTCTTCGTGTATATTCTAGAATAGCATTCTGTTAGCATATTATTCTTTCCGTTGCTAAGATGCTCAACATTGTACTATATATATTGTACTACTCCTATTATGCAATACATGAGGGAAATATTATTTACCCAACGGTCTATTATGGTATCAAAGCCTCTGTAACTATCGTCCTTTTCTGCTCCCTTTTTGGCTGTTTTTTGCTATATCATGGCAGAGACTATCTTCAATGGTAGTGACCCTCCTTCACCACTCAGCTCCTGGAACCCCACCACTATTATCCCTTATCTGCCTCACTTTGTTACAGTAAAGCTCTCTCACGAGAAGTATCTTCTTTGGTGTACACAAATGACTCCTTACCTTCGAGGGCAGTGTCTCTGTCACTTTGTTGGCTACTATTAAGAAGGGTTCCGACTCAGCCATTTAATATTTTTGCGAACTGAAAACGCTCAATGACACACTTGCTGCTGCTGGAAAGAATCTTTCCTCCACTGAGCTTCTCACTTATTTGCTTGCTGGTCATGGCCCCGAATATGACTCATTTGTCACATCTGTCACCACTCGTCTTGAGCCAATATCTCTTGACCAACTGTATGGTCATCTTCTATCTCATAAGTCTCGGCTCAAGCATCACTCCTCTCAGAAACGCTTTTCTGAAATGCCCGCCAATACCTCTACGAAGTCTTCTAGTGGCAACGGTCGGGGGGGTCGTGGTGGCAATGGAAGAGGTGGTTATGGTCGCGGTTTTAACCCTCGTGGTGGTGGTTGGGGCAACCGTGGTCGTAACACTGATCGTGGTAGTGGAGCTCTCGTGTTTTCTCCTGAAAACTGCCCTATATGTCAAGTGTGTTGGAAACCTGGCCATACAGCTCTCAACTAGTACAACAGGTTCAATCAAGCCTTCCAAAGTGAGCCTCCTCCGCATATGGCCTATTACAGCTCTTCGGCCTCCTCTCCTGATGCTGCTTGGTATTCGGATACAGCCGCTACAAACCATGTGACCTCTGATCTGTCCAACCTCAACTTTCAGTCCTCTGAATATGTTGGTGATGACCAGCTCCGTGTAGGTGATGGTAATACCCTTCCTATCCGTCGTGTTGGTTCCTCTACCTTTTCTCCTACACATCATACCTTTCTCCTTCGCCGTCTGTTACATGTTCCAGATATCACGAAAAATCTCATCTTTGTCCGTCAGTTTTGTGTCGATAATAATGTCTTTTTTCAATTCCACTCACATTATTTTCTTGTGAAGGATACCGAGTCGGGGACCACTCTTCTCCAAGGCAACACTGACAATGGTTTGTACGTGTTTCCATCCTCCGGTCCTCCTCAAGCTCACCTTATGTCTCTCAGTGACTGGCATGCCTGTCCTGGACATTCGGCTCTTCATGTGGTTCCTCACTTCCGCTTGTGCAGCGTTTCATTGATTTATTGGCTGCTGATTTTCCAGTGAAGGATCTGGGTGATCTTCACTATTTTTTAAGCATTGAAGTTCGATCTACTCCCACTGGTCTTTGTCTCTCTCAACATAAATATATTATGGATCTCCTTAAAAAGACTAACATGCTACTGGCCAAACCTGTTTCTTCTCCAATGTCAGCCTCTGTCAAACTGTTGGCCTTTGATGGATATCTCTTTGACGATCCCACCTTATACCGCAGCATCGTAGGGAGCTTACAATACCTCTCTTTTACACGCCCTGATGTCTCTTTTGCAGTCAATAAAGCATGTCAGTTCCTGCATGCCCCACGGGAAATTCATTGGCAGGCGGTTTAAGAGAATCATGCACTACTTGAAGCACATGGCCTCCTTTGGTCTTCATCTTCAGCCTTCCTCTAAGCCTACTCTCTATGCATTCCGTGATGCCGATTGGGCCGGCTGTCCTGATGACTGCCGGTCCACAGGTGATTTTTGCATCTTCTATGGTTCCAATCTCATTTGTTGGAACTCCCGTAAGCAGCAAACCATGGCCCGGTCAAGCATGGAAGCTGAATACAAATCCCTCGCCAATACAACTGCTGAAATCCTTTGGGTTCAGTCCTTGCTTAAAGAGCTTTGCATTTTTCTCCCTGCTGCTCCTCAGCTGTGGTGTGATAATCTTGGTGCAACATATTTATCTGCTAATCCTGTGTTTCACTCCCGCACCAAGGATGTGGAGATAGATTTTCACTTTGTTCGGTATCGTGTTGCTACAAAGACTCTGGCGGTTTCTTTTATTTCCAGCAAGGATCAACTTGCTGATATATTTTACAAAGCCCCTTGTTTCGGCTCGGTTTCATCAGCTAAGGTTGAGTCTCACTGTCTTCCCTTCACCGTTGGACTCGAGGGGGGCTGTCAGCACACTATCCTTCACCTCAGCTCAGGACGTGTCCCCTTCCTAAGGATTCTAGAATTTATCTTTCTTCGTGTATATTCTAGAATAGCATTCTGTTAGCATATTATTCTTTCCATTGCTGAGATGCTCGGCATTGTACTGTATATATTGTACTGCTCCTGTCATGCAATACATGAGGGAAATATTCTTTACCCAATGGTCGATTAGCAATATCTTAAACATAATAGTTTATGGTACAGAGTATAAAACATACTCATAATTCATGAGTGAAAATTATGTTTTTTTCAAAGAAAAAAAATAGTTCCAATTCCAGCAAATGTAAACAAAGAAACGAATTGATCACAAAAAATTAAAAAGAAAAGAATTAAGGCAGCCGTGAGACTGGTGAGAGGCTCCGCCAAAATTTTTCCAATTTCCCGCTACAAATGTCTTCCTTTGTTTTTGGGGGCTTTTAAAGAGAACGAAGAAAATACAATTTTTACCCTTTTTACACTTTACGCTGTAAATTACCACGGTTTAAGACATTATACCTACAAATTATTCATTTTTAACCCATTTCACCTTTTGTCTATTTTTTGTGTCAAATTGGACAAAAAATTAACTTTTTTAAAATAAAATTATGATTATACCTTTTAATATAAATTCTTATTCACGTGATTTTAATTTTAAAAACAATTATTTGAAAAAAAAATAGACAAGGCGTGCAACGTATTAAGGATAGGTAGTCTATGACTATAATATCTTAATCGTGATAATTTACGGAATAAAGTATAAAACATACTGTAATTCGTAAGTGAAAAATATATTTTTTTCAAAGAAAAAAAAATAATACCAATTTCAGCAATTAAAGTATACATTAAATAAGTAATTCCCTCGACTTAGACAAAAAATTTATGAAAGAATACATGGAGAACTACGAATTTACGAAGATCCTTCTTGTTGGGCATGCCAATCGAATTTTTGTTTGGAGTTGTGTTCAGTTTCACTACTTATTTTTGAGTTTGGAGTTGTGTTTCAAAACCATTTTCACTACTTATTTTTAACACATAAAATGAGACAGTTTTGACTAATAAAGGCGAAATTGCAAAATTTGATAAGTTAGTACTTATAGTTAATGAATGGACAGACCAAAATCATTACTTCATAGAGTTAAATGGCTAATTTATTAGTTTAGAGATTCAATTGCAACTTTGGAATATTTTAAAGGACGTGGGTGCAATTTGATCAATAATAAAAAACTACAAAAATGAGACCATGGAGCCACATTTCTTTCACGCCCCCACTTGTGGTGGTCTAGTGGGGGCTTAGGGTGGCGCTGAGGCCAGCCGCGAGCTGCGGATTGCCCACGGATCAAATGGGGGAGGTCTCTCCCCTCTCTCACTCACTGCCCTACTCCCCATGCGATGGCACAGAAAAAATGCGGTTTAAATGCTACTCCCAATAGGGGATGACACAAAAAGGGTGGAAGGTCCTCCCTTACACTGGTCACATGATTTAAATGCGGTTTGTCCTAGGGTGCGGGAAAAGTTCAGTGAAAATCGGAATTTCAGTCATCGATTTTGGTCTTTAAATTTTGATTCCGCATTCGGTTAATATTGAAATCGGAACCGGATTGCATTTTTTCAAATTTCAGAAATCTCGATTTCAGATAATTTTTTTTCTTTAAAAAAAAAAAAAAAGTTTGAGCCCTTATGATAAGATTATTCAATACGGACAACAATTTATTTATTATTAATATAAATTATCAAGTCACAAAATTACATGCATTTAAGAAAAAAAAAAAAAAAAGCAACAGGTCGGCCAAATTTTTGTAAGATTCGGATCAGGGGCCGCATTCGGTACCTCAGGTCCTCAGCCCGACTGTTTATCCAATATCAGTGAATATCGTACAAAGACCGACCGACAGAGCAACGACAGGGAAGGGCCTAACCGTCATTCCAGTCTTACTACACGTGCCGCGTTATGATTGGACAGACCTACTTTCTGCCTGTTGTCACGCATGACCACCATCATTGATATTTGAGAGGAGTGGAGTGGAGCCACCGAATACCAGGTCCGACTTCTTCAGAAAGGAAAGAGAAAGAGAGAAGTATTTTTCATTGTCCGAGGGAGTGTCTCTGAGTCCAATCTCTCTCTCTCTCTCTCTGCCTGCACAGGGTCATCTCCATTTCACCTCTGCACTTGATTTTCTGCACCCATTTCTGTCTCGTAATCCTGATCTCTAGCTATGGTAAGTCTCTTTTGGACTAATTTTCAGTTGTTTTTGGCGGTCTTTGTGAAATTTATCTGTGTCTGCTTTTAATCTATTATGTTTGACTGACTGTCGATGTGCTTGTTTTGGGCTCAGTTACTGTGGATCTGATATGGGCTTCTTTCGATCTTTGAATTTCGGTAGTGATTAAGATTGTTGGTTACTTTGACTACAGGTGCGATGCTGAGGGTGTATGATGTTTGTTGGGAAGGGGGGAAATTTGAAAATTTGCATTTGGGTTTTTGGGTTTAGGTTTAGTGATCTTTGGTAGATGCTGCCGCTTTGATTTATTTGTGGGTTTGGAGTAGGTGGTTAGCGTCTCCTTCGCAACGTTACTTCATACTTAAACTGTTGTTCCAAAAATGATTATCCCGAAAGAAGCGTTGCTGTTGTTTGTTGGAGGGATTTGGTTGTGAAGGGCGGATTACTAGGAGAAGTTTGTGTATTTTATGATGGTGGGTTCTAATGGGGTTGTTGATTTTGCCATATATTACGTAAAAGTACCATTTACCATATCGGTGGTTCTGTGAAAGTTTCGTCTTCAGTTCGGGCGTCGTTTCAAAAATTGCCATGTCATTTTCTAGTTACACGAGGTTAACAGTTGTGAGCCTTGTAATTCCAAGGTGGTTAAAATTTTGACAAAATTTTGTTTTCAAACGCCATGTTAAAGTTTCAAGATTTTTGTTGTCGGAATGTATTGGTGGTGTCCTACCACCGCAAGATGTGGGATCTGCCCATTACATCTCCAATTTTGTTTGTGGGAGAGGAGGGGGTTAAATACCCTACATTGGTCTAATGCTTGTCCTAAGCGGTTATCTTTGCATTTCGACTCCTGTTTTGGGTTCATGACAACCTGATTAGCATGAGATAAGATTCAAATTGCTGTCTCTAGAGTTATTCCTAGTTTTGGCAATTTTGAACTTTCATACCTACTGCCATCATGTGATGTCCAATTGATGGCGTGCAGGCTTAGAGTAAATCTCTGTCTTCTTCTTAGTTATTGGTACACTGCTACAGTTAGTGTTCACATGGCCCTTCCATAATGCCTACTTAAATCTTTTCTTCTTTATTTCAACCTCAACCGTAGCCCTCTATTTTTACTTTTTGAACCCTGAAATCCTAAGAAGTTTCCATGACCTTTAGCCACCAAATAACCTTGGAGAAATCCCCAAAAAATCTGATATTGTTGTCATACAGAACAGCCTTCCAGGCCTAATTCTTTCTATGAACCATAAAGCCCTCCCTCACCAAATTATAAAACATAGCTTTTCACATTCCAAATTCCATCTCAAGCAGTGTTAGATAGATTCCTTAAATCTGTTTTGATATATTGCAGTTCCAGCACCGATTGGAAGTTATTCCTATTTTGTAAAGTCTGTAGATGAGTGAAGAGTATGATGGATTTATGTAATGCTGTTTGTTTTCTTGATCAATTGTTAGGCTCTGTGATGTCGATCACAGTTGATTCAATCTCAAATGTTCTGACTTTGTTCACATTCGCTCTAAGTTGTTCTTGCCCACCCATGCCTTGTAAACTCATTTTTCAAACAAAACGATATGCTTAGCCGTGGAATATTTGACTTTGACATGATTACTGTTGTTCGGTTGACTATTGACAGTAGGAAATTTAATGGCCTTCTCTTATAGAGACACGATGGTCTAATTTCATCCATGGCTCAGTATATCTAGTTTTACCATAAACCCTCCCCACCAAAACACCCCAAACATTTTTTTTTTTTTAAGTGGAGAAAAAATCCGACCTGCTAGATCTTATTATAGTTTAAACTTGATGTTGAAAGAGCCTAGCTTAAAAATGCTATGCATTTGAAGGCATGTCTAATAACAAAATTTGCCGGAGAGCCTTTTGGAAGTGTTGTTTATCGTTGCTCCTGCTGTATACTTTTTTTCATTTATATTTTTATCTCAACATGCATTTCCTTGTTCATTCTATGCACAGGCTAATGCAGCTTCAGGTATGGCTGTGCATGATGACTGCAAGCTGAAGTTTCTGGAGTTGAAGGCTAAAAGAACATACCGCTTCATTGTATATAAGATTGAGGAGGAGCAAAAGCAGGTGGTGGTGGAAAATGTAGGTGAGCCAGCTCGAAGCTATGAAGATTTTGCTGCAAACCTTCCAGCTGATGAGTGCCGATATGCTGTCTATGATTTTGACTTTGTGACTGAAGAGAACTGCCAAAAAAGCAGGATTTTCTTCATTGCATGGTAATACATGCTAAACGCCCGTTGTTTATTTTCTCAGTTGTTTTGCTACAAGTTTTCCTCATTTAATCCTTGATTTTTTGTTTTTATTTACAGGTCTCCTGATACCGCGAGGGTGAGGAGCAAGATGATCTATGCAAGCTCCAAGGACAGGTTCAAGAGAGAACTGGACGGCATTCAAATTGAGCTGCAGGCAACTGATCCAACTGAGATGGGTCTTGATGTTTTTAAAAGCCGGGCCAACTAAGATTTCTCCGTCTTGCCGATTTGGCTATTCCCGCAGTTTACTTTTAAGTGAAATGTTAATAGTTTGTGGGGCTGTGAACCTGACCGAGTTGTGATATTGGTTTGTTGTTCAAGTTTTATTTTACAGTCTGGCCTTTATCTGGAACAAAATGGCAATGATTCCAAGTAGTATCTTATGATTTGTTGTGTGGAACTAGAGCTATGAGTGTCTGCTTGTAGTTATGCCTACTAGCTAAGGTGTATCATCTGGGAATAGAAAATCACTTTTTGGTTGGTTTTCAAGACTGAAAATGGGCTATGGATCCCTCTTAGTCTTGGGCAAGATGGTGCGGTTGGTTAGTTTGGACCCAAACAAGATTCAATCATAAATAGATCTCAAACTTGTTTGAGCTTTATAGTTGTGTTGTGTTGGACTCAAAGAATTCGATGTCTTGTTGATATTCATGGATTTGGTACAGCAGCAAAGAATCAACGGTTTTTGCAAACTTAAATTTTGTGGACAGTTTTAAGATGTATTCACGTCTGTCGTGGCCCCTTTGCAGCATCATTCCATCATCTAATAGTCGTGCATGTCTTATCCATGTCAAATTATGATTACCTCAAATTCATAATTCTAATTTGAACCCAAGCGGAACTTTAGAGGCAGAATGTATTTTTCAACTTTTTCTAATACAAGGCTGCCTTGCCGAAAAACAGAAGTTTCAATAATTATGCATTTTCAACTTTTTTTCAACTTGATGTGGGGCCTAAAGCTGCTTTGATGGGTTCGATTTTGAATTCACATACTGCAATTGGAAGTAAATTTGAATTCCAGGGATGAAAATCCAAATTTGCACAAAGCGACATTCATTCTGGCCAACAGAGCCGAAGGATCATCAGAGAGCTTTAACACAACATACTGAATGCAACAATGGAAAAGGTAAAAGAAGGGGGAAAGCAAGAAAAGATGTGAGGCAACACCTGCAGAGTAACCAAAAGATGGCTATTCCCATATTTCATTGCCAGGTAAGACTACTGTTACAGCAGTGTCAATTCCAAACAATCCCCCTCCCCCCCCCCCCCCGCGCGCACAAAAAAAAAAAAAAGAAGAGCCTATGGCTATTATTCAGACTAACAGACAATCAATTAACAATTACCGTCATCCTTATGTCAATTGTCATCAATTAAATAGTAAATTCTTCTCCTTCACGTTCTAATTTACAAGCTTAAATATCTACAGAAAAGAATCTGATCAGCTTAACTGGCAAAACAGATTGTTAGAGCTAGTTGCATGAACCTAAGGTAAATACTCCAATCTTCAACAATGCAAATAGAAGGCCTCTATTAAAATATCAGAGACGATTGCCCTACTTCTACGATGGGTATAGCACCAATCATTCCCATAGCTAGGTAGACTGAACTGAACTTTTCAAGCAGGTTCCATGAATAAGAGTATTATATGTTACCCGATTTGGCATCACTCCCTTTCTTAGCATGTCATCCCGCAATTCAAATGCCTTGGTGAGTTCTCCAGTAACGCAGCAACCATATATCATAAAATTATATGCTAATGTGTCAGGCGTTAGACCTTTATTTAGCATGGTGTTCCACAACTTAATGGCTTCCTGCAAATTACCCCTTCTACAATACTCATATATAAAAGTGGAATAGGTAACACAATCTGGAAAACTACCATTGTCAGCCATTCCAACAAGGAGTTCAGTGGCTTCCTGGATCTTACCTAATTTGCAGAAACCCCGGATAAGTATATTATACGTCACAGTGTTTGCTAGAAACCTCTGAAGCATTGCATTGTGCAGCCGCACAGCTTCCTCCATATTTCCTTCCTTCGTAAGGTGGTCAAGGAAACAACCATATGTGATCTGATTCGGAAGGGCTTTTCCCATTACCATTTCCTTTAAGAGCAGCTCTGCTTTCTGCGTATTTCCTGCCTTGCATAAGCCATTTATCAAGGCAGTGTATGTCACCACATTAGGAAAGCATCCCTCAGCTACCATCATATCCAGAAACCCAAATGCCTCCTTAAGTTTTCCTGCTTTGCCATATGCATCTATCATACTTGTATATATTACTTCATCGGGCTTCAGTCCTTGATCATGCATCTCCTTCAAGAGACCAAAGAATCTTCGAGTATCATGCTGCTTTAGAGTTCCACAAATGAGTATCGCATAAGACATGAGATCCATGTCTACTCCTCGTCTAACCATTTCAAGACAAGCACTCAATGCATCTTTCAATCTCCCCTCCTTGCAATAACCATGTAGAAGTGCACTATAACACATCACATTCAACTTACGATGCTCTCTGTGAAGGTCACCTATGAATTCCATGGCTTCAGAAACTCTACCCGAAGAACAAAGAGCACTAATTAGAGGCCTATATGTATATGTGTCTGGTTCAAGACCCTTCTCTACCATTTCATTAAGCAATTCAAATGCTATTACTGTGTTACCATCCATACAGTGCCCCTCTATCATAACATTGTACGTCACCTCATTTGGCAGTATGTTTCGCTCAATCATCTCATCAAATAATTTACTTGCTTCAGTCATCATATTTGCACGACAGAGTCCAGAAATAAGTGCAGTGAAGGTGTAAGTGTTTGGTGAGATGCCCTTCCCTGACATCTCATGATATAGTCTAAATGCCTTGTGCAGTGCTCCTTCTCTGCAGTATCCACTTATCAATGATGTGTAGGTCACGACCGTTGGCAGCAATCCTTTACCAATCATCTCACCAAAGAGAAACTCCGCTTCACTCATGTTTCCAAAATTGCATTGCCCACTTATCAGAGAATTATAGGGATACACAGTAGCTCTTATCCTGGCCTTTGACATTTTATCAAAGTAACAATATGCAACATCCAACTTCCCACTTCTGCAGAAGGAATCAATCAAAATAGAATAAGTGATATCATTTGGAAAAAAACCCTTCTCGCCCATGTAACTAAAAAGTAACTCTGCTTCATCCAATTTAACTTCTTTGCACAAAGAATTGATCAATGCGTTGTAAGCAAACAGACTAGGCAAAACCCCCACTCTCTTCACCCTATTTACTAAGTTATAGGCCTCTTCAATTTCTCCCTTCCTCCTTAATCCCTCAACAACTCCTGAAACAGCAGCTTCACTTGGGACAAACCCCAAATCAATCATCTCATCAATCAGCTCCATCCCGGCTCTAAATTCTTGCACTCTGCACAAACCAAGTGCTAAAGTACAATAAGTAACCACATCTGCTTTCAATCCCTTTCCACTAAAAGAATTCTTAATCAAAACAGCCTCCCAAGCTCTTTGGCTCTTACAGAGCCCATGAATCAACACATTATATGTTATGACACTTAAATCACATCCATTCAGCTCCGCTCGACGGATAACTTCCTTGGCAATAACAAAATCTTTCAATTCGCACAGAGACCGAACCACTGTTGTGTATATATAGACATCGGGCCGAAGACCCCCACTCACAAACTCCTCAAACAATTCCAAAACTACGTGAAATTGCCCAACTCTCACTAGACCGTTTAAAAGGGCACTTAAAGTTCTAACTTCAGGCAACAATTTATTCTCTTTCATGAGCTTCACAACCACGACACCGTCCAGTACTCTTTTATTTTGCACATAATTTTGAACTAATAAATCAAAAGCCAAACTCGAAGAAAAATCACCTCTCTTATAAGAATGCAGAAAAGCTTCAAAGACCACTTTTGGGTACAACCCACGAAGAAAGAGCGTTTGCAAGAGAGAAGATGCTGGGAAAAAGAGATTCGAGTGAACCAGAGCGTGGATCAAAATGCAAAACGCCGTCGTGGAGTGGTTGAAGTTTATGTGCAAGCCCAAGAAATTGAAGAACCGCAAGGCTAACCTGGAGTCATCTAGGGTTTGCATCAGGACCTTCTCGACGTGGTGGGGCCTCAACGTGCTTGAAATGTACGTGTTGTTGAGGGCGATTTTCCAGCTCTGGTTTCCTCGAACGATGTCCCCGAGGATTGACACGAAGTGCGAGTCGTCTTCGTCATCAACTTGGGAGGTGAATTTGGCAGCACACAGATTTCTTTGCTTTCTGTAAATGGTAGAATTGCTGAGGGGTCGGTGAGGACGAGCAAGCTTCATTTCCAGTTAGGAGGCTGAAAATGTTTGAGCCATTTTTCAGGTTGCAGTTTGGAGCACGACGAGGACTGTTGAGTGGGGATTAACTGAATGAGTTGGGCCGAGTTGAATCTCTGATCCAAGCCCGTGTTAGTCGTAATGCGCTGTCCAAAGGCTTCCAAAATAATTTCTCAAATAGTGTTTGGCTAACTCTTTGAAAATGAGCTTATACTTTTTGGTTGTCGCTTAAAAATTTAAATTTAAATTTGTTCTTATCAATAGAAATATTAAAAACAAGTGAAAAATGTATATCACATAGGTATGCTTTATGCTATTTTGAAATCAAAACTTGTGATTTAAATTTTTTAATTTTAAGACATGTGGTTTCTCTATTTATGAATTTCAAGTTTCACTTGTTTTGTTGTTATATATAGACAGAAAATTCATATGTTGCACATTTTCAGACATTTAACTGCATATGTGGCTTTTACAAAATAATAATAATAATTTAGGCCATTTACACGTAGTTAAATTAAAAAAATAATAATATCAGATAAAATTAAAAATATAATTTTTATTTTTAAAAAATCCATGGGGGCAGACTTGCCCCCCTTCTATGCTATGGAGGTGATTGGGTGGTTTGAGTTAACCAATATTGGAGATGGGGAGCACAAACAAATACTTGAACAATTTGAAAGAGGAAGTCATTTTCAGCCTTGCGGGGTAACATTTTTTGTTGACTAACTTGACATTTTCCTTTAACCTCTATTTTTTCCCTTTCAAACATAACAGAAGCTGAAAATATTTTCAAAAAAGCCATTTTCAGGTGAAACAAATGTAGCCTAAGTAACGATAAGTATTGACACCCTTGAGAACAGAATCCATAAAATTCCTTTCAAAATATTGAAGAAGCTCATAAGTATAGTTCAGAGATTATGGTGTTAGAAACTGTAAGATGTTAAAGGAGTTATGGAAGTGTAGAATTGCTTCTATTTATATGTGTGAGAATTTTGCTCGAGATTAAGCCTGCATTTCGATGGGCAAAAAAAATCTCTATAGGTGATGTAGATTCTCTTGGATGGGTGAAAAAGTAATTGGAGTTTGTAAAAAGTTATTGGAGTTTGTGAAAAAATTGTTAAAATTTGTAAAAATGTACTATAGTTGATGAAAAAGTGATAGTGAATTTTTTTTATGCCATCCAAAAGAGGTATTGAGCTAATTTTATTCTAAGCACCGGTATTTAAGACAAGTAGATATACTCTTCATTTTGAAGAGTAGTCATATTCTCTAATTTTTGCTGTATATTAACTAATCACAGCATGTAAGTGAAAGTGGAAGGTCTATGTGGTTAATTATTCTTGATTGTTAAAAAGCTTATGGTATGTCGTTGTTTTAAATACCTAAACAAACCGTACAGATATCTTTCATCTATTACCCACCTTGCAAATTGTTTTACAATTTAGATACTGAAAATAAAAATTATTTGATTAATAAATTGTCTAGAGATAGCGAAAATACAAGCTAATGCAAAACTATATTAAAGCTAAGTACTCACTTTCTAAGGAATAAAAAAGAATATGTTCTAGAGAGAGAGGCTTTGCCTTCTCTCTAGAACACCCTTAGGTTTTCCGCCCAACTTTCTCTCCCTTTAGTTTCTTCGGCGGCAGGAGGAGCTTCGGCTCCTCCCTCCCCTCTCCTGTCCCGGCACAGTTTTTGTGTCTAGGATATGCTCCCTTTTTCCCTCCCCGCCGATTGTCTTGTTTGGTTTATTTTTGCTCGAAGAAGTGGAAGCTAGATCTCGGCGTTTTCGTTGACTCATGGAGGCCATGCCCTAGCCTATCAGACTCAGCTCTTTCGACCGGTCTTTTCTACACCAGTTCGTTGCTGATCTAACGCCGCTCGACGCCGCACGCGCTCTCACACTCCTCCATGTGCCGATCAATTTTTCTGCTATTTGGCTTGTTTTAGGCGGCTTTTGACGGCACCACTTCCCTGGATAGTGTCAGAAGCTCCGACCACCCAGATTTGGCCTGGTCCAGCGTCCCTCCAACCGTGCGTGGCCTTCATGTGCCTCCCTGTGTTGCGCATGAATCCCACACCCCGCCGTGGTTTTTCGGCCACATTGTTGCAGTTCTTTGCTTCTTTTCCTGTTGTGTTTGTTTGGTTTGTTGCTGCCCCGAGGGAGTTTTCTTGGCCATTTAGTGGCCTTGCTGCCCTTTTTGTGGGCTTTGTTGTGTTTCTCTAGGTTGTCTTTGTTCTTTGCTTTAGTGCTAGCTCCTATTTGGTTCCGGTAGTGCCGTTACCATTTCCCGCCACCCACTCTTTCTGCCCAGCATGGAGCATTTGTGGTTTATCGGTCCTTTTGAATCTCGCTAGCCCTTTTTGCAACCTAGTCGTGCTTGGATCTTTTGTTTCTTGATCTTTATTGTATCTTGTACTCTGGATTCAATGCAATGATAGCCTCACGGTATTATTCAGCAAAAAAAAAAATAGTAAAGCTAAGTACTCAAGTCCCTGGCTTGCTAGTCTAATGGTTGAGAGGTTGTCCTCTATGTGTTCAACGTATCAAGTTCGAGTCATATGGATGTGGGGTTGATGTTCCTACCATTTATTGCGCGTAGCGCTGTAGGTTCGGAACTATGCGCACTACCCTATAAAATTTATCTGGAACAGGTTTATGTTAGCAAAATAGCTCTTGGAGGCTTAAAATTTGGTGAAATTTGTGGAACTCATGGATCTCAAAACTATGGAATGGTTTACATCAACGAGCCCAATAAAATTTGGTGAAATTTGTGAAAACTCATGGATCTAAAAACTATGGAATGGACTACATCGACAAGCCCAATAACCCGTGAGTGGTTTTTTTATGCATTGGGCCACCGTCCTGAATAATCGCTAAAAGAAGGGATAAAATTTTATGCATTTCAAAAAACAAATAAAAGAAAGGCTTGATGCCTAGTCAATAGGTGTATTTAAATGTGTCATTTGTCAAGACTCAAGAGGTGCTAAAAGGCCATACAAATATCCATAAGAGCAGATAACTCACAAAGGGCAATGAGTTGAAACGACCAGTGGAAAAAGAAAGCCGACGGCGGAGGAAGGCAGCAAAAGTGACAAGTGACTGAGATGAGTCAACACAAGGGGAAAAAGACTGTGTATGTGAGATGCAAGCACGCACACGCGTGGGCCCCTGGCTAGGGCTGATCGAAATGCTTGAAGATAGGGACACTAATGGGGCGGAGCATGAGAACCAGATCTGGCTGTTGGAACTCAATTTGAGAGAGAGAGAGGCAAGCACATGAGCCACAACGCGTGTGTTGGTCAGCTCCGATTTTGGGTAAGAAGCGGCGTTCATTAATGCAAAATTCCTCTAGACTGGTCATGTACAGTATAAATCACTGTACGTCAGGATCTAGCCTCCAAACCCCCCCCCCCCCCCCCCCCCCCCAAAAGGGCCCAAACAATGGGGTTTATTAGGTGATTTGGCCACAAGGGAGCAGGAGAGAGGATAGTGGGGGTTGGGGAAGGGGGATAGACAGGGAGAGGAGGAGATTCTTAAGAGAGGACATAGCCTCGCTATCTAGAACGGCTAGAGTACTTCAATTCCAATGTCAATTGCCCCTCGTTGCATGTACCATATACATGCCTATAAAAAGCCCTCCCCATTTCTTCAACTGGATAGCTGAGGGAAAGTAGAGGATAAGGAAATTCGGCTATTTAGGAGGTAATATATTTGTTTTCTAATTAATAAGAATATTAATATGTATAGTTTGTTAATACCTAACATTGTGTAAATTAGTGATAGTGATTTTGTATAAAGACTAATATATATATATATATATATATATCAGTAGCGTTATTTTTAGTGATCTTTTTATTTAATACAAAATATTATTGGCTTTAGAACGGTTAATTACTTTAAGCTAGGGAGGAGATCTTGAGACCTGATCAAGATAAACAATGGGGCTAAATTAGACTTGGATAGATTTTCTGCATTAATGCTTTGGCATAATCTTTTAAATTGTTAAACTCAGGTCAATTTTGATGGCTTGTTATTTTGATAATTATGTTAGTAAAATCTTCTACTACACGAACTAGTGTGCTGTAAGCTTTGTTTACAAGTCCGAAGCATGATGACTTTTTCTACGCAACTATATTAAATTTTTTAAGGAAATATATGCATATACGTTTTGGCTTTGTATTTGTATTTGTATTTGATTTGCTACGATTAAGTAGTGTGCAATTTGCGATTACTTTGAAAGTTCATTAATTCAGTATATATATTTCTTTAAACCCTTGGGTTCATAAGAATTAAGGACAAGCACGATTGAAGGCAATATCGAGCCCTTTAAGTTTAGAGTTAATTACACTTTGCACCCAATTATTTCAATTTTGAGACATTTCATCCACGTGGTTTGGACTTCCGTACCATTTTTTTTATATTTGAGACACTTTGCATCCAAAAAATCAATCACGCGTTCTGAACACGATTGACTTTTTCGTTCGAAATAATAGATAAATGGGAGTGGAGTGTCAAGACTCTAAACCACGTAGTGCAAAGTATAATTAACCCTTAAGTTTAAGAAAGTGCATCTTCAAATCTAAGTCCAAAATATTTTCTGGTTAGATTTTAAGAGTCTCGAGGAAGGGGTGCACAAGATACATCCTAAAGAAAATAAGATTTTAAGAGTCTTGAACAAAGGGGTGTACAAGATATATACATCCTAACGAAAGGGCACTACGGAAGCAATGATTAAAAAAAAAAAAATTAAGGGAGATTGAAGCTGAGTTTTTCTTAGTGCAAACAAAAGTGACCGCTACTTATCTAAATGGGCAGCCTCATTAGGCAGTATTTACTAGTCAAACTTTTTTGTGATAACTTTCATGTTCGTTTGCAAAATTATTTTAAGATATAATAAATGTATTAAAATTTGTAAAATTAATATCCAAAATCTCTAAAAATCTTACATAAATATTAATACATTTTATATAAACTCTAACAACTTTTTATACAAACTCAAATATATTTTCAAAAAAAAATTATAACAAAATTTCTCTCTTACTTTTTCACGACCTCTAATAATTTTTTATTAAAAAATTTCATTAAAACATCTCTTTCATACCTTTTTGTTAACTCTAATAAAAATGAAATATCTTAAAAACTTTTACTAACTTTTACACAAAAACTATAAAAACTTTAACGTATTTAAATATTTACAATTCTATTAAAATCTTAAAAATCATACAAGTTTTTATAAACGGAACATTCCAAATATTGTTTCCTTGACCCTTTCCCAATCACTACAAAAAAACTAATCTTTAGTGACAGTCGCAAAAAACGCCGCTATAGACACCCTTTAGCGGCATATGTGGAAAAACCCTGCTAAAAGTCCGATCTTTAGTGGTTTCTCGAGGCGTTTGTCCACAAACGCTGCTAAAAGTCGGGTCTTTAGCATTGACGCTATAGGTTGTTTCTCGCGACGTTTATGAACAAACGCCGCTAAAGATCTGTACCTACAGCGGCGATCACCGTGACCGCCGCTAAAGCACCCACCTTTAGCAGCGTTTGTGTCAACAAACGCTGTTATAGGTCTAATTAAAAATAATAGTTTTTATTTATTAATTATAAGTTAATTAATGTAAATAATTATTTTATATATTATTTTATTCCTTTTAATACAAATTTTATTTTGTCATGTATTTGAAAATTTTATTTTAAAGGACCTACTTAATAAAATATGAAATTAGATGGATTGTTATGAAAATTGAAGTTGTTATATGATATATTTTAAATTATAATTATGGTTGTTATGGTAATTGCATATTTATTGACTAAATCTAAGTAGTTTAGAGAACATCTATTATCATACTTATAATGAACATATATATTGTAATACTTTGGTTAATTAGCACATATCATGTATATGATAAACACATATAGCAAATAGCATGCTAAACCTAAATATATATATAATAAAAACATATTACTTACCGTTTACCCGAAAAAAATTATTTAATACGAAGTACTAAGATTTTTTAAATACTAAGTATAAAGTTCAAAGTATTATTAGTACTAATTTATTTTACGTATTAAGTACTAGACTATATATAAGGCATTATACTTTTTAAATTATAAGTACTAGATATTATTATTACCAACCTATTTTAATTAAGATTATTACACTAGTTATAAAAGAGTGTAAAAATAATATGTTATGTATTTAATACTAAATACTAAGATTTTTAAATACTGTTATAAATTACTATTATTACTGTTACAAATTACAAATTTCTAAAATCTGTTACCCTCTTTCTTGTGCCGCTCAATTGTCAAAAAAAATTTAAGGAATGTGCCAAAAGTTTCGGCGCTCTCTGTCAAGTTTTGGCGCTCTCTCATTCTCCAATTCTCTATCTCCCAGCCACGATTCATCTCTCGTCTTTTCTGTGCTTCCCGTCGATTTCTTCATCATTCTGAGCCCAGCCACCAAAGCTCCAGCCCCCCTCCTCTTCGTTGAAGGTCCAAAATTTTGGGGATTTTGAGTTGTTGTACTATTAACGGTGAGCCCTATTTCTTCTCTGCTTTATTTTCTCTTATAAATTTTTGCTTATGGGAATGTTGGTCCAGAGGAGGGTGATGACCTGGAGGAGGGTGGCCAAGTCCCTTCAGGCTCTTGTGGCCCATGGCTTGCTCTTCTCCTTCACTCTCTTGCTTGTGCTCAAGCTTCAGAATGCCGTGCCTTATTCGTGGTAGTTCGTAATTTTTTTTTTGTTGCTTTTGTCTGTCAAGTTTGATTTTTGTTCTGTTAGATGAATATTTGCTTTCCTATTAGTTTTTCCGCTGGAAAAATGGAAGAAAAGGCAAGAGAATTTGAGTTCTTGGGAAAGAGCTCTGTTTCTTCATATTGGGTGTGCTAGCTTAAGTGTAGTGGTTGCGAAGTGGTCTTTATTGCAGTTGGGTCTGTTTTGGTACTAGAATCCCATACTTGTCTCATGAAAAGTTAATTCTATTACACTAAGGCTACATATATTACTCTGTTCCCGGTCTTTCCTCTTTATGTTCATTTTTCTATTGTGATTCCTTTTTTGGCCATTTATGGATCATGAATATAGGAATATGTTTTTACGAGTTGGATGCATTGAGTTCCATGAAATATATGTCAATGTCAATATGCGACAGAGCTTGCACTATCCAAATTTCTATCTGAGGCCATTCAATGGGTCTGTGTGGCAGTGATTCTCGTGCTTAGTTTTGTACATTCGTTCTTTCTTTTTGAGTTTAATCCACGATCTCAATTTCTTTTTTCTCAAATTAGCTGCTTTCATTGCTCAGCAATAATTTCTTGTGATGTTTATAAAATGTATCCTGATTTGAAATGTTTTTCTTTTGGCAGAAGTTCACTAAGATGATGTTCATTTTCTTTGTTTTTCTAGGATTCTTTTGAATCCTAGAATTCTAAAACCGAATATGTTTTTTAATATCACCTACAAACAATTGCAGCACGCATATCAATAAAGTTAACATCACTAAAAATTCTCAAAACACTAAAAATTCTTAAAAAATACTCTAACCGAACATCCTCTAAGTGTATGCTAATAATTGATCCTTTCTTACCCAACAATACTGACGGCGATTATTCCTTGTGGAAGTACTTCGGTTGCTCAGTGGGGTATTCGCCCTCTGTGTGCATTTAGGACTTGTGTTGCAGACAAGATACCTACTTCCAGGTATTGGTGAGTATCTCTCATATATGTATGAGGTATTCTTGATGGATTGTACTCCCAAATGATTGGATTATATAAGAGCACCATTTAAAGATATTTATTTTAAAGGTAAGATGCATCCAAGTACCTGTTGTGGCTTTCCTTTCTTTCTAAATTGATATTAAGCCAGAAGAAAGGTTGTTATTGAGCTGGTAAAAACTTAACTTCATATGTCGGATTATGCAAATGATCTGTAATAAATGAGATTCTCTGTCATAGAGTTGGGTACTCTCAAAGTCACGCTAGAGGAGATTCTACACGCCACCTTCACAATTAAGTTTTGCAATTCCATTCTTGAAAGAATCATCATTTCTGTCTGATATGCAGGGAAAGGGTGGGGGTAGGACTTGAAAAACTCCAACTGAGAAGGGTATAATTTTCTTAGAAAAAAAAAAGAAAAAAAAGAGAAGGGTATAATTTTGACACTCTTCCAAACTAACACTAGCTTTTCATCATTTTCGAGCAATGATAGATGATAGGAGCGGTGAATCTGTGGGTTTGAGACCCACAGAATGCGTGTCTAATTTGTTTATAAAAAGCAACGGACAGGTTGAGTGATGACTCTTTTCTTTTTTAGAAAAATACCAAACTGTCTTCAGGAAAAATGTAATTGCCTATCTCTGTTCGATTTTCTGTTATTTGGTCCCACCTCATTTATTTTAGGCGAAATTGCACCAGGGGCTCCTGTGGTATCACAAAGTTGCAATTAAGTCCCTAAGGTAACGATTTAGACATTCGACTCCCTGAGGTATTGATTTTTTAAAAAACAAGTCCATCCGTCTATTTCCGTCCCAACACGTTAACAACAATTCCACATCAAGCTTATCACGTCGCACCACATGTTCTGTCTTGCTGAATCACCTCTAAATTGCCATGTCAATGCTGACCCACTCATTCACTAATGCCACATTAGCGCCTAATCAGCGACGACGTCATCTAGCTCTCAGTCAAAACCCATTAGCCGACTGCCCCCCTTTGAATCTCGATCAAAATAACTCAGCAAAGATACCAACTAGGGCCCCTTTGAATCTCAATCAAAATAACTCAGCAAAGATAATGGGTTTTGACTGAGAGCTAGACAACGTCGTCGCTGATTAGATGCTGATGTGGCGTTAATGAATGAGTGGATCAATGCTGACATGGCAATTTAGGGGTGATTCAGCAAGACAAGACATGTGGCACGATGTGATAGGCTTGACGTGGAATTGTCATTAACGTGTTTGGACGAAAATAGATGGATGGACTTGTTTTTTAAAAAACCAATACCTCAAGGAGTCAAATGTCTAAATCGTTACCTCAGGGCTTAATTGCAACTTTGTGATACCACAGGGCCCCCGGTGCAATTTCGCCTTTATTTTACATCCATTGTGTTGGGGTTTCTTAAACCATAAAGCTTAATCTCTAAATTTCTAGATCGATGAAGGTAATATACGATACATATCAGGAAACTTTTTTCTTTAAAGATTATATGGCCAATGAATGGCAAGGTTTCCAGGTCGTTGGATCACAAAAATGAGCTTATAGAAGCAAGTGTTCTTGCATACTCTGATTGCTAAATGCTAAAAAAGTTAAAAGGGATGATTGCTTACATGAAACTATGCATATTATGTACTTCAAAGGATCAACAGATAATGTGTATGTTTCATACCTACAATGATAGCTCATGGTGATTTACTGATTCTAGTTTTATAATTCCTTCACACTTTCAAAACACAAGTACAAAATTGTCAAAATTTTACAAGAAAAAAAGCATGTGGTTGGAATGACTGGAGATGGTGTGAATGATGCCCCTGCCTTAAAGAAAGCAGATATTGGAATAGCAGTGGCAGATGCTACGGATGCTGCAAGAAGTGCTGCTAATATAGTCTGAACTGAATCTGGCTTAAGTGTGATTGTTAGTGCTGTGCTAACTAGCAGAGCTATATTCCAAAGAATGGAGAATTATACAGTTGAGTATCCATTCTTTCTTCTGTTTATAATGATGGTATCATCAATGAACAGCTAAATCAGCTGTCTAACTTTTTGAAAGCAATTCTCTGTCCAAGCAATTCTTTCTTGCAATCTAATTGAATAGTATGGGCCAACTCTTCCAAAAGCACATGACTTTTTGAAAGCTTCACAGGTAAGACTGTCAAATACCAATTACATTGCTTTGGCGGAAGTAATGCTTTGAACTTAATCGTGATGATACTGTGAATATCCTTCTTTCTCTATAAGTAAGAATTCAACTAAAGAATTTAGTTTTGTTTTTTCAACTAAAAAAAGTTCAAACTATGCTTGCTTGGTAGATGTCCACTTCACCCTTTGTGATTTTATTACTTTTAATGCAAGTTTCTATTGGCATATTGTTCATTTTTCTTATCCCTTTTTCCTTTTCAATGGCAGAGTTACCACTTGGTGAAGATGGTGTTGGTGCTGATGGTGTATTGAAGCTGCTTTTGCTAATGCTAGGATTAAAGTTATTTTTTATTTTATGTTAGAAACTTGTATAGACTCTTGTGTTGTAAAACTTGGTTATTTAATGAGAAATTTGCTTTTTAGTCATTAGATTTTCACCCTTTTTCATTTTTAGTCCTGAAACTTAATGGTTCAAATTTTTAGTCCTGGATCTTTTCATACTTGAAAAAAATAGTTCATCTGTTACTTTCCGTTAGTATGACTAATGGAAATTTCATCTACGTTAGCATGTCCCTCCAAATTAGCATCAATTTCCATGTCAGACTCTTTTCACTAGGTAAACTACACACAACTCACATCTAAACGTAATGAAAACGCTGCGTTCAATGAATCAACCCGCCCGTTAAAGGATTTTGCAGCAACAAAAAACTCAACATTTTCATTTGTAAAGGACGCGCATTTTGATTCATGAAAACACATGCCTCCACAATTCCTCAAACACATGCCTTGATGCCCACGCTTTTGGTTAAGAACATTGTAGATACCACCAAGTGCCTGTTCAGGAGCTTGAATCTCAACTAGATACACGGGTTCAAAAAGCCTAGGCTTGGCAGTTATCTGGGAAGCATATGTAACCCTCCAAAGCAGTTGGAATGACCTGACCACCACCTCTGTGGATGGCAACCTTTATTGCTGCACAAAGGAGCTCGTCGATGAACCTCTTTCCTCTCTTGCTTCACCTAGGCTTCCAACACTAGCAACACAATGCCCAGAAAATGACTGCCGATTCTCCAAAAGGCCTCGAATCTTTTCAAGTTCCCCATTTTCGTTGCCAAAATAAGAAAACCCATCATTCCGAAACTCATGTTACTTAGGAAATCGAAAAGGTTCAAGAAGTGCAAGCTTCTCAAGCATTATAACTTCGGATTTCTTAAGGCGTTCCAGTTCTCTCCTTCAAGCACTCCCCTCATTCATTACCGCAGAAAAAACATCAAGAGCAGAAACCTTCGAGATATCTATTCCATGTTCTTTCTTTGTAGATGTTTACGTGGCTCGTCAGCAGGAGGAGGGGAGTCTTTGATGTGGTTCTTCAGCCAAACGATATCAAAGATTCTGTTGTGGCCGGGTGGTCTCGGGACCGAAGCACCAAATTTTCTTCGCAAGATCCTTATCTCAGCCAAACTCCTCAGCCAAGATTTTGGAGTGAACTTTAGGATCGTCCCTCCGACCAATACGTCGGTCATCAATGGCCTCTGTAAGCCCTTTTACAATGTACTGCATGCAGTATTGACCAGAACTAAGATCAGATCAAACAAAAGAAGAATAGCTCTTCACTCAGAAGGAGACAAAACAAAGTGTGGGCATGTATTTCATCCACGTCAGCGTTTCATGCTTCAGTCTACACTTTTTTAAAACGCGCGTCCTTTACAAATGAAAATGCTGCGTTTTTGCTGCTGCGAAATCTTTAACGCACGGGTTGATTCATTGAACGCAACATTTTCATTTATGTTTTGATGTGAGCTGTGTCATTTACCTAGTGAAAAGAGTCTGACGTGTAAATTGATGCTAATTTGGAGGGGCATAATGACGTGGATGAAATTTCCGTTAGTTATACTAACGGAAGGTAACGGATGGATTATTTTTTTCAAGTATGAAAAGATTCAGGACTAAAAATTTGAACCATTAAGTTTTAGGACAAAAAATGAAAAGTGATAAAAATCTAGTGACTAAAAAGTAAATTTCTCTTATTTAATCAAGGGAAATTCAATTTTTGATCACTAGGTTTTGCTCTTTTTTACGAATTAGTTTAGAATTTTTTTTTCAATTTTCAGTCAATGAGTTTATACACTTGTAAATAATTGGTCTTCCTGTCAGTTGACCGTTATTTTGACTAACAGAACCTTGTCCACGTCAACTGCCTTGCATAGTCATCCAAATTTTTTCCACGTCACTTTCTCCCTCTCAAAAACAACAGAAGGTGCTCTATTCCCACCTATTCCTAAACTCTGCCACACCTTAAAATATGAATTAAACCTCCATTACCAATCTTGTTGCTGTCTTTGAGATCTGAATAAAACACAGTAAGAATAAACAACGTACGTCCAAGAGAGAAAGAGAGGCTGAAGAAAATGGTAAAAATGAAGAGTGAGAATTGAAAAATAAACCACCCCACGTAGTGGTTCACTTGATGCAGCGGATGCAAAGGAGGAGAAAGGCGTTAAATGACCAAACAGCAGAAAGGAGACCCACGGCCAGGGACCCGGGGAAAGCGAATCTAATAAAAATGGTGCTGGAGTGGGATTCTGGGGCCGGGGTAGACGCTTGGATCTGAGCCATTGGTGGAGATGCGTGCGATGCTCCGTGCCATTCTTTTGGGAGATAATTGAAGTAGATGGCATGGCTATTCAAAGTGGAGACTATCGTGGATATTCGAGAAAGCTCCTGGCCAATATTTGACAACGTTGGTTAGCAAAATAGGGAAAGCTCGGTCAAACTTGGAGTGTTGGAGTTGAGTTTATTTTCTACGGACTGTTCTTGGTGCTACGTGAAACTTGTTGGAGGACCATATTTGCACAGAACTGATCCTAGAAACAAAAGTAGGCAAAAGGGAAGTACACATGTCGAAGGCTTTCTCCCACTTGTGGTCTTGCAAAACTCCGACTGATAAACCGAGAAAATCCAGCTTGGGATAAAATCGTAGATTTTTTTTCCAAAGCCAAAATATCTCCCACAGTTGCTTGTGAAAAGATCGATCATCAATAGATGATGGTTCATGGCTGTATACCCGTATCTCCTCTGTCTTTCTTTCCTGTATTAAAACTGCTTTCAGCAAGAGCTAGAAAACTTCTTGGTGCATTTTAGAAGTGATGGAGAAGTTCACTCACCACTTGGTGCATTCCAGACTGCTAACGTCGGCACCATGAATCTTGTTCTATTTGCATTACATCCATAAAAAGCTCATGGGTCAAAGTTCAAACATTCTTTTTTTTTTTTTCACGGCAAAAGATATTAGATATTAGCAATCTTCCGGATAAAAATTCAAACTTAGTATGAGAAAAAGCTTCTGGTAAAGCGGTTCATCTAGGCTTAAGATCAATGGATCCGAAAGAGGAAACAATATCAGCTAAACAGAAATTGTGATATTGTTAAGTTAACAAAATTTTAGGTAGCTGCAGCACCCTTGCCCTTCTTTCTCTGGATCTTCTTCATGTAGAACTCAAGCGCTTTGCCCTCCAAGATATATCCATCAGCGCGGCCACACTGACCAGGCCTTGATGAGATGCAAGCCAACAAACGACCACCACCAAATTGCTCTTCTATATGTGGGTCAAGCTTGCGATCCTCTTGACGCTTCTTCAACTTTTTCAGGACATGGTTGCTTTTTTTCACCTCCTTAGTAGGTGCATCATCCTCCTCCTCCCCTTCTTTCTTAGTGGAAGTTGAAGTATTCTTCTTGCGACCAACGTCAACTCCATAGTGCTGGAGATTATACCACTGCTTGAATGGTGCTGTATCGACCTGAACAATAGCACTCTTCACCAAAGTCTGAGTACGAACCAGCTCATTGTTGGATGCATTGTAGACAACATCAAGAAGACGGGTCTTCCGGGTCACAGCCTCACTCCCCATGAGTAGTTTCCAGTATTGCGTCTAGAGACCAAATCGATATGCCCACCAATTATTTTTCTTTATCTTCTTTTTTTTGGACAATATTGAAGTGAATGTCATTGTCGAGGGAGAGAGGTGAGGACGAGAGAAAGAGAGAGAGTACTAGTGGCATGGGTCTGAGAGGTGCAGAGGCTAGCGAATAGAACTCGGTCGAGGGCGAGTTTCAAAAGTGTAGGAAAGTCCACCATCGAACTAGACCTCGTCATAGGAGAGGTGGACCCATACGGTGCGAATTGGAAGCTTTGCACAGCCACTTGTTTTGAAAAATACTGTCGGTCGTTTTTGAGAGGGAGAAAGTGACGTGAAAAAAATTTAGGTGATTAGGCAAGGCAGCTGACGTGGATAAACTTTCCGTCAGTCAATTATTTATAAGGGCATAAACTCATTGACTGAAAACTGAAAAAAAAAATTATTAGTGACTAATTCGTAAAAGGGAACAAAACCTAGTGATTAAAAATGAAATTTTCCATTAATCAATGATGAATTATATTTGCTTTATTATCCTTGTTCTTAGGTTTTTACATAATGAATTATGGTTATTAAAATAAATTTGTATTACAAATTAAAAATGCAAGTGTTTTTATAAATATACTGTTGCAATGTTTTTCCCTAAAAAAAAAAAAAAACAACGTTGGGTCTATAGCAGCGTTTTAGAAAACACTGCTAAAAAAATCAAAAAAGTGCTTCGAGTCTTTAACGGCAGTCGTGACTGCTGCTATAGGTCAAGATTTTCACCGGCAATTGCGAAAACCGCTGCTAAAACCTATCCCGAATGACATATAGACCGCGTTTTTTGGCCTCCGACAACTGCTATAGCCCTTTTTTTTTTTTTTATAGTGAACGGTCAAGATCCACATTCCTTCTACGCTTTCCCCATTAACCCTATATAAATAAGAGATCATCTGGCTAAAAAAAAACTCAGAAAAGAATTACAATTATCCGTTTGCTAAAGTTAGCCAATCAGATAAAAGTACAACAAACCTTTTATTTTCTTGAAGGACATGACATGATAACTATCTTCGTATATATCGGCTTTGTAGACAGTGACCTGACATTGCTCTTTGCATGCCACCATATAAGTCATTGTATATCGATGGATAAGATCGAATATTACAACCCCCATTGTGGGTGGCCTAGTACTTGACCGTTTGCTCTTGCCTATAATTCAGACCTCGCTGTTCAGGGTTTGCATTACAATCTTATCTAGGGTTACGTGTGAGGCCTTTGTGTACCCCCAATGTCATAGAAATCCCTAATCATTCGTTGATCTTGGATTTAAGTGGAATGGAAAATGAATAACAGTGTGATCTTATTTTTTTTTTTAAATAAACAATAAAAAAAATAAGATAGACCATAATCCATAAACCTTGACATGACATATTAGCCAATGATTCAATGAAGCATCAGTAGTATTTGAATTTTTCTTGTTCTTTTATCACTAATCACTTGAGTTTTTTCTAAGCCAAAAGTTCAAGATCGATAACTAACCCATGTTGTTGTTATGCTCACAGCGGAGTTGGAGATGGATTATAACTCGACGAATTTAGAGAAAAAACTCGACTTACATAAACTTTTTTTTAATAGTTAAAAAGGAAGAGGGATAACTAGCTTAATAATCCTTTTTGAGCTTAACTATAAAAGCACCTACTTACAGAAAGTCCGATTTGAGCTATAGTTAGTTGCATGAGCTGATTCTGGATAGCAGCTCATATATATATATATATATTTTGGGGAAAATGTCCTTGTTCGCCCCATAAGTTTGCGTCAATTGCATTTCCATCCCTTAACTTTCAAAACTGCGATTTGTGTTCTCTAAGTATGAAACATTTGCAATGTTCGTCCACAGTCAAAATTTTCGTTAAACTTGACAGAATTCGGCATTAAAATGATCGAAATGTCCTCAAAGATAATTTAAAAAAAAAATTATTAATAAATTAAAAAATATATAGATTACTGAAATAGAGTTTCAATAGTTTTATTGAAAAAATATTACCTTTATAATATCATTTTTTTTATTTTTAATGAATTTTTTAATTTTTTAGTAATTTGTCTTGGAGGGTTATTTTGGTCATTTTAATGCCAAATTCTGTTAATTATAATGGAAATTTTGACTGTGGACGAACATTGCAAATGTTTCATACTTATAGGACGTAAATCATAATTTTTAAAATTAAGAAAACGAAAATACAATTGATGTAAACTTATGGAGCGAATAATGACATTTCTCTATTTTTTTTTTCTTGGAGACAGCGGCTCATATATATGGTAAGTCTGGTGGTAAAAGTTTTATCAAGTTGTTCCCACTAGTTTTTTTCCTTTTAAAAAAAACACAAAACAAAAGGATTATACACCATTGAGGAGGAAAAAGACCAAATGAAGAAGGATATTATTGTCATTCCACGTCCCTCCATATATAGTCCATGAGGAGTTAATAAACGCAACGCGTGCCCGCTCTCTAATCTCTAAGCTGTGTGATGTGTCCCACAACTGCAACATCCCAAAAACTAGTTCCTATAACGTTCTTCTCCTAACGCCGGTTCCCCAAGAACCACCGTCCCCAAAACCCATCAGGCTTCTCCTGATCTTGATCTTTCGTTCGCTCTTTGACCGAGCGATCATGTCGCGGTGGCCGCAACTCTTACGCGCCGCAATGTGGACGGTTATCTTGGCGTTAACCGTGGCCGTGGCGTCGTTTGCCCCGGAGATTGCTTTTGTCTCGGCGATATCACCGTCTTCGTCGTTCTCAAAGTCATGCAATGGTGAAGGGTTTGTCAGGATTCCTTTGGATAATCCCCGGGAGGTGATTTGCTTTCCAGCTCACTTGGTGAGGAGGTCCAAGTGGGACTTTTTGCTCCCATCCGTGTTTGCAGCTCTTCTCGTGATTGGTTCGGCTGGTATGGTCCGGTCTTTCAGCTTCTGGGATAGTGATTAGTGAGAATGGTAATTGATGAGATGAGTTTAATTACAGAGAGAGAGAGAGAGAGACAGTAAGGTTGTATTCGTTGTTCATTCACTGTTATGCCATTTTGAAGAAACAAGATATATAGAAGGAAGTATACGGCCATTTTCATCTCTACGTGTTCAAAGTTCTGCTTTTTTGTTTTACTTTTTATGTTCTCCATCGGCGTATTTTGTGGTACCAGTACTCCCTGCAATTTTCTATTGTAGGACTAGATAAACTCACTGTAAAGTTTGTATTGTATAAAATTCTATATAAGCAATATTAAATAGTGAACTATAATGAGATACATTTGTAATGTTTATCTCTCTTTTTGAATAGTACAATTTAGATTGAAAATTAGAGAAGGTGCTAATTCGAGAGTTTTTTTTAATGTTTTTCTCTTTGTCAAAGGTTACATATTTATGTGGGAGTAAAATATGTCTGAGTTCTAAAGACCAGGAATTATATAAGGATTGACTAATTTGAGGCCAGGAGTGGAAGGAATGGATCCGACTCATATTTTCTTGTGCGGGAACAACACAGGCAGATGCGAACTTGTGTTTACCATGTCCAATTGCAGGACACATGTTTGCAATTATAGGAGGGCTTGTTATAAACTTTTGTTGAATCTTCCTAAATTCTCGCCAAATTTTTCTGGTCACAATTGCATTGGTTATTGAGCAATTGGAAAAGTGAGAAAAGCTTTGTCATGGAATATTGAAAGCCACACCACCACAAAGGAGCTATTGCATTCGAACGCAGCACATGGTGCATGAACCAAAAGAAAAAGTTTTTGAATTACGGGTAAAGTTAGAAGGGCGATATAGCCAATTAAAATTTGAGAATTGGCAAATGAATTGTCTCGATCTGTAGGTGGGGTATGTTTTTCACGTTTTGGGTAAGCGTTTTAAGTGGGGTTTGCATAGCATGGTACCCTATACGAGTACTAAGAGCACTGTATACATAATCGTCATCGTCATAAAAGACAATAGGAAAAAGCCAATTTACGCTATCAAACTATAATTGTAATCTTAAATAGGGATCATAATTATCATTTTTGATACATTAAATTCTAAAATTTTTAAAATTAATTAATTTGAGTCTTGAAATAAAATTTGATCATCAAAACCGCATCATATAGCTCATTTATAATACATGTAGCATGATTTGACAATTGTATCTTTTTAAGAACACAAAATGATGAAACTAATAATTAGACAGCTCAATATATTAAAAGTGGTAATTAAAATTTTAGAACTCGTATTTGAGATTATTTTAGTAGTTTAGGAGTCATAGTGATTTTTTCTCACATAATATAAATTACAATTGGTTCGAGTTTAATATGTTTCTTGGATACAGTTAAATAGCACTTACTTTTTATAAATAAAAAATAAATCATGTATCTATTTTCTTAATTGATAAAGATATAAATGAGGGCACAAAACAACATTTCAGAATATGTACTTTTCTTGCTAGTAAAAAAAGGGATTTGATGTTTGGCATAGGATTGTAAAAACTTTACAGAATACGCATCAATACATAATATACAATTGGTTCGAGTTTAATATGTTTCTTGGATACAGTTAAATAACACTTACTTTTTATAAATAAAAAATAAATTATGTATCTATTTTCTTAATTGATAAAGATATAAATGAGGGCACAAAACAACATTTCAGAATATGTACTTTTCTTGCTAGTAAAAAAAGGGATTTGATGGTTGGCATAGGATTGTAAAAAATTTGCAGAATACGGCATCAATACATAATAAGATAGGTTACATCAGCAAAAGGTTCAATTTTCAGTTCGCTGTGGAGTTAAACAATTGGCGTCGCCCGGGTTCGAACCGGAGACCTTCAGTGTGTTAGACTGACGTGATAACCAACTACACCACGACACCAGCATGTTAATTTCCCACACAATACTTCTATAAATAGATTTAAAAAAAAAAAAACCAAACCGCCTCAATCCACTGTTGCTCCCTATCACTCTGCCTCCTCTCTTCTCCCCTCCCCTCTCCTCTCCTCCAATCTTGACTCTTCTCTCTCTTTCTCTCCTTCCTCCAGCTTCTAGGGTTCCTCTCTCTAAAAAAATGTCTACTGCTTTAGACATGGCCCTTGACGACATCATCAAGACAAACAAACAGTCCGGATCTGGGGCCAGAGGCCGTAATCGAGCCTCCGGACCTGGACCGGGTCCCGCTCGCCGCTTGCCCACCCGCGCCGCCAACCGTGCGGCGCCTTATACTCCTGCTAAGGTGGTCGAGAACTCCGATCTGTTCCCTTGTTTCTCTTTTATCATTCTTCGATTCCTCTCGCTGTGGTGGTTTTATTTTTATTTCCTAAATGTCTCTTTTTCTTAAAATTAAATGTTAGTCTTATTTTTGCCTAGCTTTGTTGGTAAAATTTTTTTTGGGTATGAAAAATTAGGCGCCGGAGACGGCATGGCAGCACGATCTGTTTATGGAAGAGAATTTGGGGCGAGCCTCTGCTATAGAGACTGGGACCAAGCTCTACATATCCAATCTTGATTATGGTGTTTCGAACGAGGACATTAAGGTAATTATCTGATTTCTGTTTAGGGTTTCTTTGTTGGTGGTGAAATTTTGCTCTTGTGTCTGCTGTAGATTTGTATTTTTCTTAGCCTTTGCTACTTGATTGGTGAATCTGAAAATGTTTGAATTGTGCTTTTTTCCCACTTGGTATGGTCTTCTGTTTACCTTTATCAAAAGGCCGCATCCGTGTTTGCAATTTTATAGGTCTGCATACGAAAAACAGCACTATTTTCTCAAATTATATCGGCTGCACGTTTGATTTGACCGCTTATTTTGATGGGCACTAAGGAGAGATCTTAACTCAGTTGGCTGAAGTACCATCTTTTGTGCCCCAGGCTTCCGAACTAAATTCAATTCAACCACGAGCCGGCGGAAAATTAACCCTAGAATAGCCTTTAAAAAAAAATCCCGGAATAAAAAAAGGAAAAGATTCACTTATTGAGTTTGATATATGGAGGTGTGATATGGGAGATAAATGCTCTATTCTATAGTTATGTTTGTGCAGATCTTTTAACATTAGTTAATATGAAGTGTGGTAATTGTGTGCTTTGTGTTGTGCTAAAGCTTTCTGTACAGGGAGATGGTTTGGTTTATCCTGTGATTGATAGTTCACAGACTATGGTTTTAATTTGTAATTTGATAGGGTTGTTTGTCTTTGACATTTGGTTTATGCTCATAATGATTATGATTAATGCTCAAAGTTTTATTCTTTAGTGGTCGTAGTGTTTGATTACTTTTGGGAAACATCTTCCTGATGTGACATTCTTGTTATCTTGAAAACACAGGGATCAGTGCATCTGATGATTTTTGGTTTTGGAAGGGTTGGCAGTTTCCATGCATTATGATCTGTATGTTTGACATTATATTGTTTGCAAGGATGTGTGCTGGATATAAAATATGAGCTGGGATGACGTCAAAAGTTCCTTTTGTCCTGCATGGGCTGATCTTTTGTAGTTTTCCGGATGTTCTCTTTTGTGTGTTTATCTCTCAAGCCTTAGGTGTCCTGCGTTAAACATGACCTGTTTGAATAGGGTTTTTGTTGGCAATATCTTGTGGATCAATAGACTTATGCAGTAAATCTCTTAAGGTTGGGCATTTGCCTGTTTTGACCACTTATGGAATTTTTTGATCTCTTTTAAGTACTGCTGGACTGTGGCATTGTGAGTCAATCATTACATGCTCTTGGAAATTGGTATCAATTTTCTTTTGTTTTTTTGTCTAATCATATGAATCTGCCTTTTGCCATGTGCCTGCACTGTTTTTATGACTACTAAGAGTTCCTTTCCTCGTTCTGTATCACTTTGAGTGATGGGAGGTGCCATTTTTTGTACATTTGCTGGTTCAGAGGCATCTTAGTTTATGCTTGTCTTTTCTTTATTTTGTGTGCAGGAACTGTTTGCTGAAGTTGGTGACCTCAAACGGTATGCGATACATTATGACAGGAGCGGGAGATCGAAGGTATCTTGTCAAGTTTGACATAAGTAGGTCCTGATGATGAATTGTTTCTGTCCTGCTGTGGTTTAGAAAAACTCTTTTTCTTAGGGGACAGCAGAAGTAGTCTTCTCTAGACGACCAGATGCTGTGGCTGCTGTGAAGAGATACAACAATGTTCAGCTCGATGGGAAGCCAATGAAGATAGAGATTGTGGGAACAAATATTGCAACACCTGCTGCACCTCCAGCAACTAATGGCAATTTTGGAAATCCAACTGGGCTTCCTAGAGGGTACGCAGTACCTGAAACAATCTTGTATGCGCTTCTTTGCTTGCACATTTGAGTTCTAATGGAATTTAAGTTTCATGTCATGTTTGCTCTGCCTGAGATGGTCTATCTGGTTGGGATCTTGACCGCCTTCTTTTGGCATAAAGGGTGTGCAATGCGCTCATGGTTTCTTATATTTGCAATAGAAGCATCTGGCTTTCAGAAAAACAGAAAATAGATGTGATGGTTGAAGCTTTTTAGTTCGTTGTCATCTTTTGATATTCCATGATCTAGATTCTAGTTCGTATACACATATGACTTTGTTCTACGGGGATGCATTTTGTTTAAGTACCAACTTGTGGTAAATGCATGGAGCTTAGAGGCAAGCACATAAGATTCTGTTTGTTAAACAATGATAATGGGCTTTTGTTGCATGCACAAATGCTCTCTTGTTCTTTTTCTCGTTCCTAATGTCTTAGTGGCCAATTGACCATAAGACGTTATTAATTTCCACTACCATCATATGTCTGTGGTGTTGAAAATTTGTATTTCTAGGTTAGATATATGAAAACTGATCCATCCAAAATAAAGCAAAAATCAATTCCTAAATGCATTTAAAGCTTTACCTTCCAATGTTATAATTTGATGGAATAAGTAATGTGAGAATATACCCATCATCTTCTCATGAAATGTGTCTTTGAGTTGGGATCTTGTTGGATTTTTTTTTTTTGCAAACTGGACAAGGACTAAGCCTATTGTGTATTTTATTTATTCCGATGTTACCTTTTTTTTGGGTTGGAATTTGTTCTTGAGCTTTTAGTCTCATGTGCCACTGATGGGAATAAAATGGCAGTCCGGATTAATATGTTTAATCTGATTACTGAGCAGTGGACAAGGTAGGCTTGGTGGTGCACTAGGACGGCCACGTGTAGGTGGAGGTGGCCGTGGTTTTGGAAGGGGTCGTGGACGTGGGCGGGGAAGAGCCCGTGGTGAGAAGGTGTCACAAGAAGATCTTGATGCTGATCTGGAAAAGTATCATGATGAAGCAAAGCAGAACAATTGAAGGCATCTATCATGTGTTATTGTTTGCCTATTACAATCTTCTGTGGCCATTTGCTGTTTGGCAACACAACATATCTGTTTTGTGTATCTCTACCAAAATCTTCTTAGACGAAAGGGGCAAAAGACTACCCGTAGAGTGAATTGTTAGAATCTTTGTTACAAGGAGTGTGGGCTTTTTATTATCAACTATTCCTTTGAGTTGGTATAATCATGTGGGATGATGGACAGTTGCCAGTATGTAATCTGAACCTTTACTTTGGTTTCATTAGCTTCTTTAGTCCTTTCTGTTCCACTCAACAAGTTGGAGTTTGGAGCGGAAACTATTTACATTCTTGTTACTCCCTATGCAAAGGACACTCTAGCTGCAATGTGGGAGAATTGAGCCTTGCTGAAATCACCCACAGCTGCAATGTCTTTGGGTTGCGACTGCCTCTTTAAACCTGGGAGACTTCAATTGAGGTAGATTTCTTTATGTTTTTCCTTTTTTCTTACAACTTTTAAAGTTTAGTCCCATGTTCATATAACTGGTTAGATTGTTTGGTTGAGTTACATCTACTTTATATTTTTCCCAGGGAAATGATAGTTCCCCTTTTTATTAGTAAGGATCCTTAATATGTCATAGTGGATCGTGTGGAATCTCATTGCTTCAGTTCATCTTGATGCTGTGTTGGTGGGAGACGTGGGTCTCAACATCTAAGCAAGTTTGACATACGTAAGGGTTGAGCCTGGAACTTGGGTCAAGTAGTAAGGGATTACTGGAGTGAATGAATGAGTGACACTGATTTTCAGAGTCAGGCATTACCTTACGGATTCTTTCTCTGTTGAGGGCGTAAAGGAGTTTCCAATATGCCTTTCTTTGGTGAAGGTAAAGATGCCTGAATAAATAAACAGTTTTTTTTAAGTAATTAGCTCGCCGAAGCTAACACTGGGGTCGGGCTTATCTCAGTCTCCACTTAATCTGGAAAAGAGTCGGTGGTTTGCTGCTTGATAGACAAACGTTTTGGTGAGATGGTCGTCAATATTGCTAGTTTGGTCTACGAGTCACTGAATATTATAGAATCGTACAAATTCTGTCTTGTTTCTGTTGGCCGATTGATGGCTTGTTTTACTAGAAGAGAATGGCATCCATCTTCCGAGTTGAGTGACACGGGCAGTCTCTGGAATGCTTCAGGGATTCGTTGATGGTTCCAGCCTCGCGTGAGAGCAAGAGCCTGCTTAGTTAGTCTATTCCGAGTTTTTTTCTCTTTTCTTTTTGCAGCTGTTTTATGCCAGTGTTCCCAACTTCATTTCCGCCAGATTTCACAGAATTGTGTTTTTGTAATATCTGGTAGCTGACTTTTTGTGGGGGACTGGTGCCACAATTGCACTGAGGTTGCGAGTAGTGCCTTGCTTTTCCTTTCTGCTTGGTGTTCTGTGGATTCATTCTGCGTTCCAAATTTGAAATCCCAATCAGAAGTTGTTGCGGTGGACCTGGAGAAATTATTTGATAATTTTGTACGGTTCTGTTTTTTAACAAAATTAATTATTTGAATTAAGTCGGTGTTTGTTTTCTTCGTTTAGTTGTCACTTGGAACCTAAAGCTATTAATATCGTAGACTTGTGTGTGGGTATTAGAATATGTTTGGAGAAAATACTTTGCACTTGAAATTAAAATTACTATGTTCGAGAGATTGCACTAACTAATAAACTAATGTCGATTATGCTTCTAAAGAAGTTAAGTAATAGGTTATACTTAAAGAGTGTAATTGTCAGTTTTTAAAACAAAAATTGATGTAAGGTGCAATGTTTCTGTTAGTTTAGGATACAAAGTATTGTGTTAATTTAGGACGCAAAGTACAACATATCTATGGTAATTTATAGGTCAAAAATGCATTTTCCCCCAACGACATCGGTTTCAATTTTGAGATCTCTGGGTTTGATATGGGTACTGCAGTGATCCTTCCCGTCTCTCCCCTATTTCGACTTGGATGTTTTAGCTTTGTCCAACTTTCGTTGTTGTTGTTGCTCATCTTTAAGCCTCTTTGCTTCGCTTCTCTAGCGAGGAAGGTATTTTGTAATCGAGGGATTATATTTGACAGTGCAAAGGTAAGAAAACATCAAAAATTGAGAAGAAAATTGTACACACCAAACGGAAGTATAACATTGAAATGTGGCCTTCAACGGGCTGAGTTCAACTTGGCGTATTTCCGAAAGAAAAATAGGTGCGATCGAAATGACCCTCTACATGAATAAAATGAGAGGCTACGGAAAAAACGGGAGGCGATTATACAACACAAAATCAACTAAAATTGAGATGATGCTACACTCTTATAAACTTTTCTCGTCACTCCAGCCTTGACTTTGTATAAGGTGGGTCTATTTTAAAATAAGGTGGTCGTTTAATTTCCTTTTGGCCTTTTCAGCTTCTCCCAGCTAGAGAATAGCAGCGTTAATAGAGAGCACACGACAGCCTTTATGCACGATATTATGAAGTTCCAACAAGAAGAGGGCCAATACCACGGGTATAGCAATCGGAAAAACAGGCTTATAAGATGCCGAGGGTATCGCCCAACCTGCAACATAGGTCAGAAACATCCTCAAATTGATCATAGAAATACGGACGGGCGGGGGGAAATCCCTAAATTGTGATGAGGCACATATTATAGAATGTGACTCAATCCTAATAAAATAGATGGGTCGTAATCATCTGCCTAAATATTACTCTTACCCAATATAGAGTGACTGCCCAAATTGTAACTAAGTGCTGCTACTCCCTCTCTCTCTCATGAAGATGACTTACATCATCTTTGAACAGTATTATTGTGGATAATAAAACAGATTCACAAACGATTACTATGAACTCACTGTGAGCTTGATACCCATCCAGTTTCTTCTAAAATTATTAAGCTTCAGAGCATTGGGCCAATTAATTTAGGAAAATATAACTCACAGGAAAAAGCAAATCGAGTGCATCCCAGGCAGCATGACGAACGGCTCTTGTAGTATACATTGGACCACCTGGAGATGTGTAGCTATATAAACAAGTCTTTAACCGTGTACTTGTGGTCATTCTCAGTTCCAAGCCTGTAAAAATTAATCAACCGCATTGATCAGAAAAACAGCTATAATATCTCAAATACAAAGCATCTTATATCTCATTGATGGTTAAAATAATACCCTGGAGAACCCAAATGTGTGAAAGGTAATGGAGCAGTACTGGTTCCACCTTTAACTTTTGAAGCTGACAACAGAGAAATTTCAGACTATATTAGAATAATGAGATAACTTTGTGCCAATAGACAATTAGTAAAAAACTAATCCAAAATATATATGCTCTAAAGATTGTCAATCAGATTTACCTGATCTGTAAGTTCAATAACGAAGATGTCCGCTGGACCACCAACCAATAAAGCATTTGGAAAAACTGGAAATTGCTTTAAGAAGCTTTCAAGCTTGTCAACTGCGTTAATCAAGCAATTATGAAGAAACAGGCACTATTTTGTCAAAGAGAGAATTCGAAGCTCTCGTTTTGTAAAGCCTACCTGAATTGTAGAAAATTATGAACCTTGAGAGTAAAAGATACAGATCTCTCGGGGCCTGACATTAGATGAAGGATTTGCAACCATTAAGGAAAAACATTGCACATAAGGATCGTATTGGTTCCACAATCCATATCGCATTTCACTGATTTTACATGAAAGCTCAACAACACAAGATGAAAAATAATTAGGACAGCATCAATGACTGACCTGCACAGGAATTTTGTTTAATCGTGAGGGCTCCAGTGCAACTTCCTCGAGAAGATACTGAGTTCAAGGGAAGAAGAATTTAGGGGATAAGAAAATGGAAAAGGAAAAATGATAATGTTCACACCATATTTGTTTTTTTGATAGTAAAATGAAGACAAGAATTCACACCATATTTGTTGGAAATATAACATTTTTAACCATGGAAGGAGTCTTACACGAAAGAGGGATTGAAAACGCCTACTGTTTGTTTGGATATCAATCCTGCAAACAATCACAATGGGTATTATAACAGTACATTAGGACCATAATATCATCAATCTGAAAAGAGGAGATGTCAAGGATATACGAAGAATATCGTCCAGTATGACAAATACTCTCACTTCGTTGCTCCAACAGAAGAGAGATAAGAGACCCGATGATGATGATAGTAATAACAACGACGATAACAGTAGAAAAAATCAGGGGAAATAGACTTTTCACCCACCAATTACCACTTGTTTTGCACTTTGCACCCTAAACTACCACGTTTGAGAGATTGCACCCTCCGTCTATTTTTTTTCGTCAAATGGAACGAAAATTAACTTTTCTTAATACGAAATGTTGATTATGCCATAAAAAAAGTTAAAAATAGCAGGTTACATTTACAGGCATAATCATTGTTTTTTTTTTTAAAAAAGTCAATTTCCATCCGAATTGACGGGGAAAATAGACGAAGGGTGCAATGTGTTAGGGATTAGTAGTTTGTGGGTATAATGTCTTAAACGTGGTAGTTTAAGGTGTAAAGCGCAAAACTTTATGGTAGTTCATGGGTAGAAGTTATATTTTTCCCAAAAAAATCTATCAAGGCCTAATGCAAAATCTCCAAATCAATTTGAAGGAACCCTGAATCTCAACTAATGACAATTCAGTACAAAATGATTCTTATGAACCGCTTATGAAAAAAAGCAATTAATTACCACTCAAAGTAACAATATCAAAAAAAAATTTACTAGGAGTCTTTTGTCTTCTTCAGGACAGTGAGAGCATTCAGAGAAATCATGGCAGACAGGGCAGAGACGAAAACCCAATGTGCAGCAGACATAATAGCAGTCTTTTGCTAACGAAGCATTACTGTGTGGTTATACAGAAACAGAGATGGACAAAAATACTTGATGATAGATTTTGGAAGTAAAAGCTGTGAGTACCATCTTCCGAAGCATCTAAAAATGTAATGAGACACATTTTACAGTCTAGGATACAGGCAAGATTTTGTTAGGCTGCAGTCAACAGCTAATTGAAGCCATCGAATCAACACTTGTGTAATAAAGAGACAAAGAAGAGTGGACAAAATCAGATAATTTGAAATTATTAAAGCATGAAAAACAATTATTTGCTCCAAAACTTCAGAAATTAAATATAGCAAGAAGGACATGATGGAAATAAAAGTCTACGTATGTTTCCATCAGCTACAGAAGGCACTCAACATTCCACAGATCAGAAATAATGCAGTTCAACTCTGCAAAGTATCTAACCAGGATGAAAAGATCCAGCCAACCACTTGTCCACATAAATATGCTAGTATTCGTACCAGAAAACATTTGTAGCACCTTGAACAAGAGCAGACGAGTATCGGAGGAGGACTTCAGACTTTTCAAGTTGAACTTCAAACAGCTGAAAAAGAAAAAGATAAATGTACTAGTCAATGTCAAAGGAACAATAGTGTAAGTAATAGAAGTATTCATCACCAGTCTCGATAATATAATTAATTTCAACTCCCTATAAACCAAACACCATAAATCAAGGTCCGTGGCTGATCATATACAGAGCAATCATAACATGTAAGCTCCTGAACCAATATCTAAACCGTCCATTGGTGCATACCTCAACCCCATGACACAAAGAGTTCAATGACAACAGGATCAATTGTTTAAAGATCGCATGAGAGGCCAACGGAGAAACTAACTGCAAGGATAATCTAAAAGGAAAAACCCCAAGAAAACTGTGATAAATTTGCTGAACCCGAGCTTCAAACAAATTATACGGATAAAGTAATGAGTGAATGAAATTTGTTTTCGGGGTCGGGGGAAGGGAGGCACATTAAATCATCACATGTCAACACTTGTTATGCTTCAAGAAGAAATTTATTGGTTGATTCCAAAATCCCGGTCCTTTCTTCTCCCAACAAAGGAAAAAAATACCTCAAACTTACTTTAGCCAAGTGCACTAGCGGGATCCTAAGAATTAATTTCCATGCAATAATCCTATCTAGTAAACTGTAGGATTGAAGTTCCAGGCAAAACCAAAATCATACATAAGAACATAATATAATCTCATCTAGAGGTAAAGAATGTATTAGATGCAAGCTAACATACCCATTTGTGGAACAAAAGTGTAAAAATATGGGATGCGAATGACTGGCTCCATAGCTGAACAATTAAATCAAGGATGGGCTTTCCATTTTCAGGCACCCGAACATAATAATCCGCGAGAACATCGAAATAGCATAATGGACCATGAGAACCATCCTCTGAAGTAGAAATCACATCTTCTTTGTTGAGAATTACATCTGAGTTCAATTACAGTTAATAAATATGAGCACTATACATATTAGTCATATGTAACACCCAGCATCGTCACAATTCAGTATAAATTGCGTATGAAGTATGCCACAGTCACATTTTAATATAAATTGAACATAAAGTACATGCTCAAGGTAGTTTTAAAGGATCAAAACTCCATAAACTCTGACAGACCTTGCACTACAATATTGGGCATGATTTCTTGGATAAATCTATCATATACAATGAAAAGAAAACTGACCGTTGGAAATTTATCATATTGGGAAATTGCACATAAACTAATTTATCATATTAGTCCAGATTGGAAATTTCCTCCTGATTTGGAAACCTAATGGTTATTGTTCAGGATAGGAAAACTAGTTCCTACTTTAAGAAAATAAAGGTTCCTATACCGACTGGGAAATATGAAGTTCATTGTTCCTAATAAAGAAACCTAAGGGATCTCCTCATCATTCTATGAAAGGAAAAGAATTAAGGCTACTCCTTCAAAATAACTAGTACTCGTCCTTGGAAAACTATCAGGAATCCTTCTTTATAAAACACTAGCCTCACCCTTCTCCTCACAACTTTCTCTTCTCTTCCCCTCTCCTTTGTCCTCTCCTTGGCCTGCAACCCCTCGAGGAGCTCTCCCAATATTTTTGCCCACCCACACTACTGTTTTGTAGCCGTAAACATTCCCATAACACCACCAAATCAGCAACTCCCTCAAAGAAGAGTTGCTGAAAAAATTCTTCAAGGCTTTTCTTCCTAGGATCAGCCACTTGAGGATGACAGGTAAAAATACTATTTTTGGACTGGTTTGTTATCTCTTACTTATATTATGATGCCTATACAGGTGTCACAATTATACACATGAGGATAAGGAGTTAAAAGTCCTACAGGATCTAGGAGGGGGCTCCCTTGAGTGGATTTATAGAAAAAAACAGAAGGCCAAAATTTTCAACTCTTAAACAATAAAAGTTTGGTTTGGACAGCAAGTTCATAGGCTCTCATAAAATTTATCTCCAGAATTGCACCAACAAGCAAACAGGTTATCAGTTTTTTCCCTTCATCGTGTACAAAAACATAGGCCCCAAAATGCGGATATAGATAGGCTTTGCACAACCTTGACTCACCTCTGGCTCTGTCATCAACCTCTAAGGCTATGTCAGCAAACAACTCTTGCAACAACTGGGGTCTCTGCGAAGTAGAAGCTTGCGCCTGCCACAAATATGACACGTACAAACGATCTCTTCAGACATTTGTGGCCACCATTTGCTTTACGTTCGAAATCATGTGCTGCATTGATAATCTCTCTCATGCAAAACAAACGCAAATTTGCTATCCAGATACTACCTAAACTAATTAATTCAAAACAAGTAACTCCACAATAAACAAGGTACCCAGGGAAAACAAATGTTACAAAGTACACCGTAGATACAGACTAAGGAAGAAAACAAAAGAAAATCAAAGCTGAAGAACTCAATTGCATTCATCTATTAGTATCCGGTAAGTGTGACTCAGTGACCAGCTTTAGACTCTGAAAGCTTCCGAATAAACTTTAGTCCCCTGCTTCAATTTCCTTCTTACTTTCCTCCAAATTCTAAAAAGCCAAACGGAAAAAGAAAAAACAATTCAGAACAAGGAGCTAAGAAACGCACTCGCTGAAGCTTCTTCTCGATCTCTTGGCCGAGAGCGCTGAGATAATCAGAGCCCCGAGACGTTGCGGGAGTTCTTACATGCGTCATTCTGCTGAATAATCCAAGGGAAATAGGGAAATAGCATTCGGGAGAAACGAAACACAGAGCTGCAAAACCTAACCCCGACTCCGATCCAACCCTGCCCCAGACATCAGCGATATCCGTTTCTCTTTCAACCTCTAAGACACACAAAGCTCAAGGAAAACGAAGATCAAAATCCGCTAGAAAGATTTTGGAGTTTAGCTCCTTTTGACATAACCGACATTATAAAATGCAAGTAAAATACTCGGTGCAGAATCTCGTCGACGTGGCGTGACGGAGAGTCCAAGGTGGGGTATCGGACTGAAGCGTGGAGCTTTCGAAGAGGGGGGAAATGGGCGGTGTGGGGTAGTGGGGGCGTTTTGGTATTTTTGGCATTTTAAACGTGTTTGTTGATTCCTGCCTGATACGTTTCAGACTCGGATAAAGTTTATTCGAGGAGTGATAGCGTCACCAGGCGGGGTAGATAGGAAGCTCACAGGTGGACTATGATTGCACCACCTGGTTTAATCTTATCTGAACACTTGCTTTGTAGGAGGATATCTCAGATCCCTCTCTTTTGTCTAGGTGACGTAGTGACACGTGGCTGACCCCTCGCGACAGCACAGCAGGATTGACGATGTGGTTATCATGCGTCGACTTTAATCTCCCTTCACCAACTTGCATCGAAGCACTTCCACCACGGATCCACCGGCGCGTGTTGTAAAGCATTCCCATTACGTCACAGCCGGCATCAGCATTTAAGTGTTGAGTTAATAGAAGTTTAAATTAATTATTACTAAATAGAGATTAAAAATATATTAATTATTATAAACATAAAATCTATCTTCCAGTCGCTTATCGTGCATAATGATATGGTGGTTAGTTCATATTCTAACCATCTCATTTTATTAGGTTATTATCAGTTTAAGTATGATATACGCTTCTATTATTAATTACTAATAAAAAGCTATAAGATTATCACAATATTGTTTGCTTAGAGGCGTTCAATTTTCAAACAAATATAATTTTTTTTTTGTTTAAAAAGGTAAAAATTATATGAAGATAATTAATTGCTTGTTCGCTATTAAAGCAAAAAAGAAGCAAATGCTAGCCAAAAATATTAGAAATTGTGCTTTTTAAATTGGATATATATTTGAAACATTCCAAAGCATTCTCGAAAAAAAAAAATAGTTACGCTTCCTCTAAAGTCTTTCCAAAAATAAATTTTTTGATATTATTTATACATGCTACAATCCCATAGCAGAAATAAAAAATAAAATAAATAAAATAAAAAAAGTTAAATATCTATTTAATCCTTAAATTTTGACGCATTTTAATAAATAGTAATTTAATTTTTCAATTGATAATAAAGGTCTATAAATTTACAATTTTTATTAAACAAGTCATTTCCTTAAACTTTTATCTACAAAATTAACCTTTTATACTCCAGTTTCAATTATAAATAAAATGCTAATCACATAACAGTACATCCCATATCAGTACATAAAAGTACATACCATATCAGTCAATAAAAATAAAACAAATTAAATTATCTTAATTATTTTTTAAAAAAAATCAGGAAAAAAAGTTTAAAAAATAGAGAAATGGCATTTTAATCCTGGAGTTTTCACTTTTATCTTTTATTCTCTAATTATTATTTTTTTTCAGATCTTGGTCTTTCAAATTTTTATTTTTTTTTTAATAAAAGAGCCATTCCGTTAGAACTCCTCCTGTTTTCCTAGTGGCGGAACGACATGGGGGGCGCCCTGGGCGGCTGCCCCTCCTCTGTTATGAAAGTTTAAAGGAATTTTTTTTTTAGTTTTTTTTTTAACTATATTTGTCCTCAAGTAGGCCAGGCCTGCCCCACATGTCGTTCCGCCACTAGGAAAACAGGAGGAGTTCTAACGGAATGGCTCTTTTATTAAAAAAAAAATAAAAATTTGAAAGACCAAGATCTGAAAAAAAATAATAATTAGAGAATAAAAGATAAAAGTGAAAACTCCAGGATTAAAATGCCATTTCTCTATTTTTTAAACTTTTTTTCCTGATTTTTTTTAAAAAATAATTAAGATAATTTAATTTGTTTTATTTTTATTGACTGATATGGTATGTACTTTTATGTACTGATATGGGATGTACTGTTATGTGATTAGCATTTTATTTATAATTGAAACTGGAGTATAAAAGGTTAATTTTGTAGATAAAAGTTTAAGGAAATGACTTGTTTAATAAAAATTGTAAATTTATAGACCTTTATTATCAATTGAAAAATTAAATTACTATTTATTAAAATGCGTCAAAATTTAAGGATTAAATAGATATTTAACTTTTTTTATTTTATATTTATTTTTTTTATTTTTTATTTCTGCTATGGGATTGTAGCATGTATAATAATATCAAAAAATTTATTTTTGGAAAGACTTTAGAGGAAGCGTAACTATTTTTTTTTTTCGAGAATGCTTTGGAATGTTTCAAATATATATCCAATTTAAAAAGCACAATTTCTAATATTTTTGGCTAGCATTTGCTTCTTTTTTGCTTTAATAGCGAACAAGCAATTAATTATCTTCATATAATTTTTACCTTTTTAAACAAAAAAAAAATTATATTTGTTTGAAAATTGAACGCCTCTAAGCAAACAATATTGTGATAATCTTATAGCTTTTTATTAGTAATTAATAATAGAAGCGTATATCATACTTAAACTGATAATAACCTAATAAAATGAGATGGTTAGAATATGAACTAACCACCATATCATTATGCACGATAAGCGACTGGAAGATAGATTTTATGTTTATAATAATTAATATATTTTTAATCTCTATTTAGTAATAATTAATTTAAACTTCTATTAACTCAACACTTAAATGCTGATGCCGGCTGTGACGTAATGGGAATGCTTTACAACACGCGCCGGTGGATCCGTGGTGGAAGTGCTTCGATGCAAGTTGGTGAAGGGAGATTAAAGTCGACGCATGATAACCACATCGTCAATCCTGCTGTGCTGTCGCGAGGGGTCAGCCACGTGTCACTACGTCACCTAGACAAAAGAGAGGGATCTGAGATATCCTCCTACAAAGCAAGTGTTCAGATAAGATTAAACCAGGTGGTGCAATCATAGTCCACCTGTGAGCTTCCTATCTACCCCGCCAGGTGACGCTATCACTCCTCGAATAAACTTTATCCGAGTCTGAAACGTATCAGGCAGGAATCAACAAACACGTTTAAAATGCCAAAAATACCAAAACGCCCCCACTACCCCACACCGCCCATTTCCCCCCTCTTCGAAAGCTCCACGCTTCAGTCCGATACCCCACCTTGGACTCTCCGTCACGCCACGTCGACGAGATTCTGCACCGAGTATTTTACTTGCATTTTATAATGTCGGTTATGTCAAAAGGAGCTAAACTCCAAAATCTTTCTAGCGGATTTTGATCTTCGTTTTCCTTGAGCTTTGTGTGTCTTAGAGGTTGAAAGAGAAACGGATATCGCTGATGTCTGGGGCGGGGTTGGATCGGAGTCGGGGTTAGGTTTTGCAGCTCTGTGTTTCGTTTCTCCCGAATGCTATTTCCCTATTTCCCTTGGATTATTCAGCAGAATGACGCATGTAAGAACTCCCGCAACGTCTCGGGGCTCTGATTATCTCAGCGCTCTCGGCCAAGAGATCGAGAAGAAGCTTCAGCGAGTGCGTTTCTTAGCTCCTTGTTCTGAATTGTTTTTTCTTTTTCCGTTTGGCTTTTTAGAATTTGGAGGAAAGTAAGAAGGAAATTGAAGCAGGGGACTAAAGTTTATTCGGAAGCTTTCAGAGTCTAAAGCTGGTCACTGAGTCACACTTACCGGATACTAATAGATGAATGCAATTGAGTTCTTCAGCTTTGATTTTCTTTTGTTTTCTTCCTTAGTCTGTATCTACGGTGTACTTTGTAACATTTGTTTTCCCTGGGTACCTTGTTTATTGTGGAGTTACTTGTTTTGAATTAATTAGTTTAGGTAGTATCTGGATAGCAAATTTGCGTTTGTTTTGCATGAGAGAGATTATCAATGCAGCACATGATTTCGAACGTAAAGCAAATGGTGGCCACAAATGTCTGAAGAGATCGTTTGTACGTGTCATATTTGTGGCAGGCGCAAGCTTCTACTTCGCAGAGACCCCAGTTGTTGCAAGAGTTGTTTGCTGACATAGCCTTAGAGGTTGATGACAGAGCCAGAGGTGAGTCAAGGTTGTGCAAAGCCTATCTATATCCTCATTTTGGGGCCTATGTTTTTGTACACGATGAAGGGAAAAAACTGATAACCTGTTTGCTTGTTGGTGCAATTCTGGAGATAAATTTTATGAGAGCCTATGAACTTGCTGTCCAAACCAAACTTTTATTGTTTAAGAGTTGAAAATTTTGGCCTTCTGTTTTTTTCTATAAATCCACTCAAGGGAGCCCCCTCCTAGATCCTGTAGGACTTTTAACTCCTTATCCTCATGTGTATAATTGTGACACCTGTATAGGCATCATAATATAAGTAAGAGATAACAAACCAGTCCAAAAATAGTATTTTTACCTGTCATCCTCAAGTGGCTGATCCTAGGAAGAAAAGCCTTGAAGAATTTTTTCAGCAACTCTTCTTTGAGGGAGTTGCTGATTTGGTGGTGTTATGGGAATGTTTACGGCTACAAAACAGTAGTGTGGGTGGGCAAAAATATTGGGAGAGCTCCTCGAGGGGTTGCAGGCCAAGGAGAGGACAAAGGAGAGGGGAAGAGAAGAGAAAGTTGTGAGGAGAAGGGTGAGGCTAGTGTTTTATAAAGAAGGATTCCTGATAGTTTTCCAAGGACGAGTACTAGTTATTTTGAAGGAGTAGCCTTAATTCTTTTCCTTTCATAGAATGATGAGGAGATCCCTTAGGTTTCTTTATTAGGAACAATGAACTTCATATTTCCCAGTCGGTATAGGAACCTTTATTTTCTTAAAGTAGGAACTAGTTTTCCTATCCTGAACAATAACCATTAGGTTTCCAAATCAGGAGGAAATTTCCAATCTGGACTAATATGATAAATTAGTTTATGTGCAATTTCCCAATATGATAAATTTCCAACGGTCAGTTTTCTTTTCATTGTATATGATAGATTTATCCAAGAAATCATGCCCAATATTGTAGTGCAAGGTCTGTCAGAGTTTATGGAGTTTTGATCCTTTAAAACTACCTTGAGCATGTACTTTATGTTCAATTTATATTAAAATGTGACTGTGGCATACTTCATACGCAATTTATACTGAATTGTGACGATGCTGGGTGTTACATATGACTAATATGTATAGTGCTCATATTTATTAACTGTAATTGAACTCAGATGTAATTCTCAACAAAGAAGATGTGATTTCTACTTCAGAGGATGGTTCTCATGGTCCATTATGCTATTTCGATGTTCTCGCGGATTATTATGTTCGGGTGCCTGAAAATGGAAAGCCCATCCTTGATTTAATTGTTCAGCTATGGAGCCAGTCATTCGCATCCCATATTTTTACACTTTTGTTCCACAAATGGGTATGTTAGCTTGCATCTAATACATTCTTTACCTCTAGATGAGATTATATTATGTTCTTATGTATGATTTTGGTTTTGCCTGGAACTTCAATCCTACAGTTTACTAGATAGGATTATTGCATGGAAATTAATTCTTAGGATCCCGCTAGTGCACTTGGCTAAAGTAAGTTTGAGGTATTTTTTTCCTTTGTTGGGAGAAGAAAGGACCGGGATTTTGGAATCAACCAATAAATTTCTTCTTGAAGCATAACAAGTGTTGACATGTGATGATTTAATGTGCCTCCCTTCCCCCGACCCCGAAAACAAATTTCATTCACTCATTACTTTATCCGTATAATTTGTTTGAAGCTCGGGTTCAGCAAATTTATCACAGTTTTCTTGGGGTTTTTCCTTTTAGATTATCCTTGCAGTTAGTTTCTCCGTTGGCCTCTCATGCGATCTTTAAACAATTGATCCTGTTGTCATTGAACTCTTTGTGTCATGGGGTTGAGGTATGCACCAATGGACGGTTTAGATATTGGTTCAGGAGCTTACATGTTATGATTGCTCTGTATATGATCAGCCACGGACCTTGATTTATGGTGTTTGGTTTATAGGGAGTTGAAATTAATTATATTATCGAGACTGGTGATGAATACTTCTATTACTTACACTATTGTTCCTTTGACATTGACTAGTACATTTATCTTTTTCTTTTTCAGCTGTTTGAAGTTCAACTTGAAAAGTCTGAAGTCCTCCTCCGATACTCGTCTGCTCTTGTTCAAGGTGCTACAAATGTTTTCTGGTACGAATACTAGCATATTTATGTGGACAACAAGTGGTTGGCTGGATCTTTTCATCCTGGTTAGATACTTTGCAGAGTTGAACTGCATTATTTCTGATCTGTGGAATGTTGAGTGCCTTCTGTAGCTGATGGAAACATACGTAGACTTTTATTTCCATCATGTCCTTCTTGCTATATTTAATTTCTGAAGTTTTGGAGCAAATAATTGTTTTTCATGCTTTAATAATTTCAAATTATCTGATTTTGTCCACTCTTCTTTGTCTCTTTATTACACAAGTGTTGATTCGATGGCTTCAATTAGCTGTTGACTGCAGCCTAACAAAATCTTGCCTGTATCCTAGACTGTAAAATGTGTCTCATTACATTTTTAGATGCTTCGGAAGATGGTACTCACAGCTTTTACTTCCAAAATCTATCATCAAGTATTTTTGTCCATCTCTGTTTCTGTATAACCACACAGTAATGCTTCGTTAGCAAAAGACTGCTATTATGTCTGCTGCACATTGGGTTTTCGTCTCTGCCCTGTCTGCCATGATTTCTCTGAATGCTCTCACTGTCCTGAAGAAGACAAAAGACTCCTAGTAAATTTTTTTTTGATATTGTTACTTTGAGTGGTAATTAATTGCTTTTTTTCATAAGCGGTTCATAAGAATCATTTTGTACTGAATTGTCATTAGTTGAGATTCAGGGTTCCTTCAAATTGATTTGGAGATTTTGCATTAGGCCTTGATAGATTTTTTTGGGAAAAATATAACTTCTACCCATGAACTACCATAAAGTTTTGCGCTTTACACCTTAAACTACCACGTTTAAGACATTATACCCACAAACTACTAATCCCTAACACATTGCACCCTTCGTCTATTTTCCCCGTCAATTCGGATGGAAATTGACTTTTTTAAAAAAACAAAACAATGATTATGCCTGTAAATGTAACCTGCTATTTTTAACTTTTTTTATGGCATAATCAACATTTCGTATTAAGAAAAGTTAATTTTCGTTCCATTTGACGAAAAAAAATAGACGGAGGGTGCAATCTCTCAAACGTGGTAGTTTAGGGTGCAAAGTGCAAAACAAGTGGTAATTGGTGGGTGAAAAGTCTATTTCCCCTGATTTTTTCTACTGTTATCGTCGTTGTTATTACTATCATCATCATCGGGTCTCTTATCTCTCTTCTGTTGGAGCAACGAAGTGAGAGTATTTGTCATACTGGACGATATTCTTCGTATATCCTTGACATCTCCTCTTTTCAGATTGATGATATTATGGTCCTAATGTACTGTTATAATACCCATTGTGATTGTTTGCAGGATTGATATCCAAACAAACAGTAGGCGTTTTCAATCCCTCTTTCGTGTAAGACTCCTTCCATGGTTAAAAATGTTATATTTCCAACAAATATGGTGTGAATTCTTGTCTTCATTTTACTATCAAAAAAACAAATATGGTGTGAACATTATCATTTTTCCTTTTCCATTTTCTTATCCCCTAAATTCTTCTTCCCTTGAACTCAGTATCTTCTCGAGGAAGTTGCACTGGAGCCCTCACGATTAAACAAAATTCCTGTGCAGGTCAGTCATTGATGCTGTCCTAATTATTTTTCATCTTGTGTTGTTGAGCTTTCATGTAAAATCAGTGAAATGCGATATGGATTGTGGAACCAATACGATCCTTATGTGCAATGTTTTTCCTTAATGGTTGCAAATCCTTCATCTAATGTCAGGCCCCGAGAGATCTGTATCTTTTACTCTCAAGGTTCATAATTTTCTACAATTCAGGTAGGCTTTACAAAACGAGAGCTTCGAATTCTCTCTTTGACAAAATAGTGCCTGTTTCTTCATAATTGCTTGATTAACGCAGTTGACAAGCTTGAAAGCTTCTTAAAGCAATTTCCAGTTTTTCCAAATGCTTTATTGGTTGGTGGTCCAGCGGACATCTTCGTTATTGAACTTACAGATCAGGTAAATCTGATTGACAATCTTTAGAGCATATATATTTTGGATTAGTTTTTTACTAATTGTCTATTGGCACAAAGTTATCTCATTATTCTAATATAGTCTGAAATTTCTCTGTTGTCAGCTTCAAAAGTTAAAGGTGGAACCAGTACTGCTCCATTACCTTTCACACATTTGGGTTCTCCAGGGTATTATTTTAACCATCAATGAGATATAAGATGCTTTGTATTTGAGATATTATAGCTGTTTTTCTGATCAATGCGGTTGATTAATTTTTACAGGCTTGGAACTGAGAATGACCACAAGTACACGGTTAAAGACTTGTTTATATAGCTACACATCTCCAGGTGGTCCAATGTATACTACAAGAGCCGTTCGTCATGCTGCCTGGGATGCACTCGATTTGCTTTTTCCTGTGAGTTATATTTTCCTAAATTAATTGGCCCAATGCTCTGAAGCTTAATAATTTTAGAAGAAACTGGATGGGTATCAAGCTCACAGTGAGTTCATAGTAATCGTTTGTGAATCTGTTTTATTATCCACAATAATACTGTTCAAAGATGATGTAAGTCATCTTCATGAGAGAGAGAGGGAGTAGCAGCACTTAGTTACAATTTGGGCAGTCACTCTATATTGGGTAAGAGTAATATTTAGGCAGATGATTACGACCCATCTATTTTATTAGGATTGAGTCACATTCTATAATATGTGCCTCATCACAATTTAGGGATTTCCCCCCGCCCGTCCGTATTTCTATGATCAATTTGAGGATGTTTCTGACCTATGTTGCAGGTTGGGCGATACCCTCGGCATCTTATAAGCCTGTTTTTCCGATTGCTATACCCGTGGTATTGGCCCTCTTCTTGTTGGAACTTCATAATATCGTGCATAAAGGCTGTCGTGTGCTCTCTATTAACGCTGCTATTCTCTAGCTGGGAGAAGCTGAAAAGGCCAAAAGGAAATTAAACGACCACCTTATTTTGAAATAGACCCACCTTATACAAAGTCAAGGCTGGAGTGACGAGAAAAGTTTATAAGAGTGTAGCATCATCTCAATTTTAGTTGATTTTGTGTTGTATAATCGCCTCCCGTTTTTTCCGTAGCCTCTCATTTTATTCATGTAGAGGGTCATTTCGATCGCACCTATTTTTCTTTCGGAAATACGCCAAGTTGAACTCAGCCCGTTGAAGGCCACATTTCAATGTTATACTTCCGTTTGGTGTGTACAATTTTCTTCTCAATTTTTGATGTTTTCTTACCTTTGCACTGTCAAATATAATCCCTCGATTACAAAATACCTTCCTCGCTAGAGAAGCGAAGCAAAGAGGCTTAAAGATGAGCAACAACAACAACGAAAGTTGGACAAAGCTAAAACATCCAAGTCGAAATAGGGGAGAGACGGGAAGGATCACTGCAGTACCCATATCAAACCCAGAGATCTCAAAATTGAAACCGATGTCGTTGGGGGAAAATGCATTTTTGACCTATAAATTACCATAGATATGTTGTATTTTGCGTCCTAAATTAACACAATACTTTGTATCCTAAACTAACAGAAACATTGCACCTTACATCAATTTTTGTTTTAAAAACTGACAATTACACTCTTTAAGTATAACCTATTACTTAACTTCTTTAGAAGCATAATCGACATTAGTTTATTAGTTAGTGCAATCTCTCGAACATAGTAATTTTAATTTCAAGTGCAAAGTATTTTCTCCAAACATATTCTAATACCCACACACAAGTCTACGATATTAATAGCTTTAGGTTCCAAGTGACAACTAAACGAAGAAAACAAACACCGACTTAATTCAAATAATTAATTTTGTTAAAAAACAGAACCGTACAAAATTATCAAATAATTTCTCCAGGTCCACCGCAACAACTTCTGATTGGGATTTCAAATTTGGAACGCAGAATGAATCCACAGAACACCAAGCAGAAAGGAAAAGCAAGGCACTACTCGCAACCTCAGTGCAATTGTGGCACCAGTCCCCCACAAAAAGTCAGCTACCAGATATTACAAAAACACAATTCTGTGAAATCTGGCGGAAATGAAGTTGGGAACACTGGCATAAAACAGCTGCAAAAAGAAAAGAGAAAAAAACTCGGAATAGACTAACTAAGCAGGCTCTTGCTCTCACGCGAGGCTGGAACCATCAACGAATCCCTGAAGCATTCCAGAGACTGCCCGTGTCACTCAACTCGGAAGATGGATGCCATTCTCTTCTAGTAAAACAAGCCATCAATCGGCCAACAGAAACAAGACAGAATTTGTACGATTCTATAATATTCAGTGACTCGTAGACCAAACTAGCAATATTGACGACCATCTCACCAAAACGTTTGTCTATCAAGCAGCAAACCACCGACTCTTTTCCAGATTAAGTGGAGACTGAGATAAGCCCGACCCCAGTGTTAGCTTCGGCGAGCTAATTACTTAAAAAAAACTGTTTATTTATTCAGGCATCTTTACCTTCACCAAAGAAAGGCATATTGGAAACTCCTTTACGCCCTCAACAGAGAAAGAATCCGTAAGGTAATGCCTGACTCTGAAAATCAGTGTCACTCATTCATTCACTCCAGTAATCCCTTACTACTTGACCCAAGTTCCAGGCTCAACCCTTACGTATGTCAAACTTGCTTAGATGTTGAGACCCACGTCTCCCACCAACACAGCATCAAGATGAACTGAAGCAATGAGATTCCACACGATCCACTATGACATATTAAGGATCCTTACTAATAAAAAGGGGAACTATCATTTCCCTGGGAAAAATATAAAGTAGATGTAACTCAACCAAACAATCTAACCAGTTATATGAACATGGGACTAAACTTTAAAAGTTGTAAGAAAAAAGGAAAAACATAAAGAAATCTACCTCAATTGAAGTCTCCCAGGTTTAAAGAGGCAGTCGCAACCCAAAGACATTGCAGCTGTGGGTGATTTCAGCAAGGCTCAATTCTCCCACATTGCAGCTAGAGTGTCCTTTGCATAGGGAGTAACAAGAATGTAAATAGTTTCCGCTCCAAACTCCAACTTGTTGAGTGGAACAGAAAGGACTAAAGAAGCTAATGAAACCAAAGTAAAGGTTCAGATTACATACTGGCAACTGTCCATCATCCCACATGATTATACCAACTCAAAGGAATAGTTGATAATAAAAAGCCCACACTCCTTGTAACAAAGATTCTAACAATTCACTCTACGGGTAGTCTTTTGCCCCTTTCGTCTAAGAAGATTTTGGTAGAGATACACAAAACAGATATGTTGTGTTGCCAAACAGCAAATGGCCACAGAAGATTGTAATAGGCAAACAATAACACATGATAGATGCCTTCAATTGTTCTGCTTTGCTTCATCATGATACTTTTCCAGATCAGCATCAAGATCTTCTTGTGACACCTTCTCACCACGGGCTCTTCCCCGCCCACGTCCACGACCCCTTCCAAAACCACGGCCACCTCCACCTACACGTGGCCGTCCTAGTGCACCACCAAGCCTACCTTGTCCACTGCTCAGTAATCAGATTAAACATATTAATCCGGACTGCCATTTTATTCCCATCAGTGGCACATGAGACTAAAAGCTCAAGAACAAATTCCAACCCAAAAAAAAGGTAACATCGGAATAAATAAAATACACAATAGGCTTAGTCCTTGTCCAGTTTGCAAAAAAAAAAAATCCAACAAGATCCCAACTCAAAGACACATTTCATGAGAAGATGATGGGTATATTCTCACATTACTTATTCCATCAAATTATAACATTGGAAGGTAAAGCTTTAAATGCATTTAGGAATTGATTTTTGCTTTATTTTGGATGGATCAGTTTTCATATATCTAACCTAGAAATACAAATTTTCAACACCACAGACATATGATGGTAGTGGAAATTAATAACGTCTTATGGTCAATTGGCCACTAAGACATTAGGAACGAGAAAAAGAACAAGAGAGCATTTGTGCATGCAACAAAAGCCCATTATCATTGTTTAACAAACAGAATCTTATGTGCTTGCCTCTAAGCTCCATGCATTTACCACAAGTTGGTACTTAAACAAAATGCATCCCCGTAGAACAAAGTCATATGTGTATACGAACTAGAATCTAGATCATGGAATATCAAAAGATGACAACGAACTAAAAAGCTTCAACCATCACATCTATTTTCTGTTTTTCTGAAAGCCAGATGCTTCTATTGCAAATATAAGAAACCATGAGCGCATTGCACACCCTTTATGCCAAAAGAAGGCGGTCAAGATCCCAACCAGATAGACCATCTCAGGCAGAGCAAACATGACATGAAACTTAAATTCCATTAGAACTCAAATGTGCAAGCAAAGAAGCGCATACAAGATTGTTTCAGGTACTGCGTACCCTCTAGGAAGCCCAGTTGGATTTCCAAAATTGCCATTAGTTGCTGGAGGTGCAGCAGGTGTTGCAATATTTGTTCCCACAATCTCTATCTTCATTGGCTTCCCATCGAGCTGAACATTGTTGTATCTCTTCACAGCAGCCACAGCATCTGGTCGTCTAGAGAAGACTACTTCTGCTGTCCCCTAAGAAAAAGAGTTTTTCTAAACCACAGCAGGACAGAAACAATTCATCATCAGGACCTACTTATGTCAAACTTGACAAGATACCTTCGATCTCCCGCTCCTGTCATAATGTATCGCATACCGTTTGAGGTCACCAACTTCAGCAAACAGTTCCTGCACACAAAATAAAGAAAAGACAAGCATAAACTAAGATGCCTCTGAACCAGCAAATGTACAAAAAATGGCACCTCCCATCACTCAAAGTGATACAGAACGAGGAAAGGAACTCTTAGTAGTCATAAAAACAGTGCAGGCACATGGCAAAAGGCAGATTCATATGATTAGACAAAAAAACAAAAGAAAATTGATACCAATTTCCAAGAGCATGTAATGATTGACTCACAATGCCACAGTCCAGCAGTACTTAAAAGAGATCAAAAAATTCCATAAGTGGTCAAAACAGGCAAATGCCCAACCTTAAGAGATTTACTGCATAAGTCTATTGATCCACAAGATATTGCCAACAAAAACCCTATTCAAACAGGTCATGTTTAACGCAGGACACCTAAGGCTTGAGAGATAAACACACAAAAGAGAACATCCGGAAAACTACAAAAGATCAGCCCATGCAGGACAAAAGGAACTTTTGACGTCATCCCAGCTCATATTTTATATCCAGCACACATCCTTGCAAACAATATAATGTCAAACATACAGATCATAATGCATGGAAACTGCCAACCCTTCCAAAACCAAAAATCATCAGATGCACTGATCCCTGTGTTTTCAAGATAACAAGAATGTCACATCAGGAAGATGTTTCCCAAAAGTAATCAAACACTACGACCACTAAAGAATAAAACTTTGAGCATTAATCATAATCATTATGAGCATAAACCAAATGTCAAAGACAAACAACCCTATCAAATTACAAATTAAAACCATAGTCTGTGAACTATCAATCACAGGATAAACCAAACCATCTCCCTGTACAGAAAGCTTTAGCACAACACAAAGCACACAATTACCACACTTCATATTAACTAATGTTAAAAGATCTGCACAAACATAACTATAGAATAGAGCATTTATCTCCCATATCACACCTCCATATATCAAACTCAATAAGTGAATCTTTTCCTTTTTTTATTCCGGGATTTTTTTTTAAAGGCTATTCTAGGGTTAATTTTCCGCCGGCTCGTGGTTGAATTGAATTTAGTTCGGAAGCCTGGGGCACAAAAGATGGTACTTCAGCCAACTGAGTTAAGATCTCTCCTTAGTGCCCATCAAAATAAGCGGTCAAATCAAACGTGCAGCCGATATAATTTGAGAAAATAGTGCTGTTTTTCGTATGCAGACCTATAAAATTGCAAACACGGATGCGGCCTTTTGATAAAGGTAAACAGAAGACCATACCAAGTGGGAAAAAAGCACAATTCAAACATTTTCAGATTCACCAATCAAGTAGCAAAGGCTAAGAAAAATACAAATCTACAGCAGACACAAGAGCAAAATTTCACCACCAACAAAGAAACCCTAAACAGAAATCAGATAATTACCTTAATGTCCTCGTTCGAAACACCATAATCAAGATTGGATATGTAGAGCTTGGTCCCAGTCTCTATAGCAGAGGCTCGCCCCAAATTCTCTTCCATAAACAGATCGTGCTGCCATGCCGTCTCCGGCGCCTAATTTTTCATACCCAAAAAAAATTTTACCAACAAAGCTAGGCAAAAATAAGACTAACATTTAATTTTAAGAAAAAGAGACATTTAGGAAATAAAAATAAAACCACCACAGCGAGAGGAATCGAAGAATGATAAAAGAGAAACAAGGGAACAGATCGGAGTTCTCGACCACCTTAGCAGGAGTATAAGGCGCCGCACGGTTGGCGGCGCGGGTGGGCAAGCGGCGAGCGGGACCCGGTCCAGGTCCGGAGGCTCGATTACGGCCTCTGGCCCCAGATCCGGACTGTTTGTTTGTCTTGATGATGTCGTCAAGGGCCATGTCTAAAGCAGTAGACATTTTTTTAGAGAGAGGAACCCTAGAAGCTGGAGGAAGGAGAGAAAGAGAGAGAAGAGTCAAGATTGGAGGAGAGGAGAGGGGAGGGAGAAGAGAGGAGGCAGAGTGATAGGGAGCAACAGTGGATTGAGGCGGTTTGGTTTTTTTTTTTTTTAAATCTATTATAGAAGTATTGTGTGGGAAATTAACATGCTGGTGTCGTGGTGTAGTTGGTTATCACGTCAGTCTAACACACTGAAGGTCTCCGGTTCGAACCCGGGCGACGCCAATTGTTTAACTCCACAGCGAACTGAAAATTGAACCTTTTGCTGATGTAACCTATCTTATTATGTATTGATGCCGTATTCTGCAAATTTTTTACAATCCTATGCCAACCATCAAATCCCTTTTTTTACTAGCAAGAAAAGTACATATTCTGAAATGTTGTTTTGTGCCCTCATTTATATCTTTATCAATTAAGAAAATAGATACATAATTTATTTTTTATTTATAAAAAGTAAGTGTTATTTAACTGTATCCAAGAAACATATTAAACTCGAACCAATTGTATATTATGTATTGATGCGTATTCTGTAAAGTTTTTACAATCCTATGCCAAACATCAAATCCCTTTTTTTACTAGCAAGAAAAGTACATATTCTGAAATGTTGTTTTGTGCCCTCATTTATATCTTTATCAATTAAGAAAATAGATACATATTTATTTTTTATTTATAAAAAGTAAGTGCTATTTAACTGTATCCAAGAAACATATTAAACTCGAACCAATTGTAATTTATATTATGTGAGAAAAAATCACTATGACTCCTAAACTACTAAAATAATCTCAAATACGAGTTCTAAAATTTTAATTACCACTTTTAATATATTGAGCTGTCTAATTATTAGTTTCATCATTTTGTGTTCTTAAAAAGATACAATTGTCAAATCATGCTACATGTATTATAAATGAGCTATATGATGCGGTTTTGATGATCAAATTTTATTTCAAGACTCAAATTAATTAATTTTAAAAATTTTAGAATTTAATGTATCAAAAATGATAATTATGATCCCTATTTAAGATTACAATTATAGTTTGATAGCGTAAATTGGCTTTTTCCTATTGTCTTTTATGACGATGACGATTATGTATACAGTGCTCTTAGTACTCGTATAGGGTACCATGCTATGCAAACCCCACTTAAAACGCTTACCCAAAACGTGAAAAACATACCCCACCTACAGATCGAGACAATTCATTTGCCAATTCTCAAATTTTAATTGGCTATATCGCCCTTCTAACTTTACCCGTAATTCAAAAACTTTTTCTTTTGGTTCATGCACCATGTGCTGCGTTCGAATGCAATAGCTCCTTTGTGGTGGTGTGGCTTTCAATATTCCATGACAAAGCTTTTCTCACTTTTCCAATTGCTCAATAACCAATGCAATTGTGACCAGAAAAATTTGGCGAGAATTTAGGAAGATTCAACAAAAGTTTATAACAAGCCCTCCTATAATTGCAAACATGTGTCCTGCAATTGGACATGGTAAACACAAGTTCGCATCTGCCTGTGTTGTTCCCGCACAAGAAAATATGAGTCGGATCCATTCCTTCCACTCCTGGCCTCAAATTAGTCAATCCTTATATAATTCCTGGTCTTTAGAACTCAGACATATTTTACTCCCACATAAATATGTAACCTTTGACAAAGAGAAAAACATTAAAAAAAACTCTCGAATTAGCACCTTCTCTAATTTTCAATCTAAATTGTACTATTCAAAAAGAGAGATAAACATTACAAATGTATCTCATTATAGTTCACTATTTAATATTGCTTATATAGAATTTTATACAATACAAACTTTACAGTGAGTTTATCTAGTCCTACAATAGAAAATTGCAGGGAGTACTGGTACCACAAAATACGCCGATGGAGAACATAAAAAGTAAAACAAAAAAGCAGAACTTTGAACACGTAGAGATGAAAATGGCCGTATACTTCCTTCTATATATCTTGTTTCTTCAAAATGGCATAACAGTGAATGAACAACGAATACAACCTTACTGTCTCTCTCTCTCTCTCTCTGTAATTAAACATCATCTCATCAATTACCATTCTCACTAATCACTATCCCAGAAGCTGAAAGACCGGACCATACCAGCCGAACCAATAACGAGAAGAGCTGCAAACACGGATGGGAGCAAAAAGTCCCACTTGGACCTCCTCACCAAGTGAGCTGGAAAGCAAATCACCTCCCGGGGATTATCCAAAGGAATCCTGACAAACCCTTCACCATTGCATGACTTTGAGAACGACGAAGACGGTGATATCGCCGAGACAAAAGCAATCTCCGGGGCAAACGACGCCACGGCCACGGTTAACGCCAAGATAACCGTCCACATTGCGGCGCGTAAGAGTTGCGGCCACCGCGACATGATCGCTCGGTCAAAGAGCGAACGAAAGATCAAGATCAGGAGAAGCCTGATGGGTTTTGGGGACGGTGGTTCTTGGGGAACCGGCGTTAGGAGAAGAACGTTATAGGAACTAGTTTTTGGGATGTTGCAGTTGTGGGACACATCACACAGCTTAGAGATTAGAGAGCGGGCACGCGTTGCGTTTATTAACTCCTCATGGACTATATATGGAGGGACGTGGAATGACAATAATATCCTTCTTCATTTGGTCTTTTTCCTCCTCAATGGTGTATAATCCTTTTGTTTTGTGTTTTTTTTAAAAGGAAAAAAACTAGTTGGGAACAACTTGATAAAACTTTTACCACCAGACTTACCATATATATGAGCCGCTGTCTCCAAGAAAAAAAAAATAGAGAAATGTCATTATTCGCTCCATAAGTTTACATCAATTGTATTTTCGTTTTCTTAATTTTAAAAATTATGATTTACGTCCTATAAGTATGAAACATTTGCAATGTTCGTCCACAGTCAAAATTTCCATTATAATTAACAGAATTTGGCATTAAAATGACCAAAATAACCCTCCAAGACAAAGTTACTAAAAAAATTAAAAAATTCATTAAAAATAAAAAAAAATGATATTATAAAAAGGTAATATTTTTTAATAAAACTATTGAAACTCTATTTCAGTAATCTATATATATTTTTAATTTATTTCTCTAATATTTTTTTTTAAATTATCTTTGAGGACATTTCGATCATTTTAATGCCGAATTCTGTCAAGTTTAACGAAAATTTTGACTGTGGACGAACATTGCAAATGTTTCATACTTAGAGAACACAAATCGCAGTTTTGAAAGTTAAGGGATGGAAATGCAATTGACGCAAACTTATGGGGCGAACAAGGACATTTTCCCCCAAAATATATATATATATATATATATATGAGCTGCTATCCAGAATCAGCTCATGCAACTAACTATAGCTCAAATCGGACTTTCTGTAAGTAGGTGCTTTTATAGTTAAGCTCAAAAAGGATTATTAAGCTAGTTATCCCTCTTCCTTTTTAACTATTAAAAAAAAGTTTATGTAAGTCGAGTTTTTTCTCTAAATTCGTCGAGTTATAATCCATCTCCAACTCCGCTGTGAGCATAACAACAACATGGGTTAGTTATCGATCTTGAACTTTTGGCTTAGAAAAAACTCAAGTGATTAGTGATAAAAGAACAAGAAAAATTCAAATACTACTGATGCTTCATTGAATCATTGGCTAATATGTCATGTCAAGGTTTATGGATTATGGTCTATCTTATTTTTTTTATTGTTTATTTAAAAAAAAAAATAAGATCACACTGTTATTCATTTTCCATTCCACTTAAATCCAAGATCAACGAATGATTAGGGATTTCTATGACATTGGGGGTACACAAAGGCCTCACACGTAACCCTAGATAAGATTGTAATGCAAACCCTGAACAGCGAGGTCTGAATTATAGGCAAGAGCAAACGGTCAAGTACTAGGCCACCCACAATGGGGGTTGTAATATTCGATCTTATCCATCGATATACAATGACTTATATGGTGGCATGCAAAGAGCAATGTCAGGTCACTGTCTACAAAGCCGATATATACGAAGATAGTTATCATGTCATGTCCTTCAAGAAAATAAAAGGTTTGTTGTACTTTTATCTGATTGGCTAACTTTAGCAAACGGATAATTGTAATTCTTTTCTGAGTTTTTTTTTAGCCAGATGATCTCTTATTTATATAGGGTTAATGGGGAAAGCGTAGAAGGAATGTGGATCTTGACCGTTCACTATCAAAAAAAAAAAAAAAGGGCTATAGCAGTTGTCGGAGGCCAAAAAACGCGGTCTATATGTCATTCGGGATAGGTTTTAGCAGCGGTTTTCGCAATTGCCGGTGAAAATCTTGACCTATAGCAGCAGTCACGACTGCCGTTAAAGACTCGAAGCACTTTTTTGATTTTTTTAGCAGTGTTTTCTAAAACGCTGCTATAGACCCAACGTTGTTTTTTTTTTTTTTTAGGGAAAAACATTGCAACAGTATATTTATAAAAACACTTGCATTTTTAATTTGTAATGCAAATTTATTTTAATAACCATAATTCATTATGTAAAAACCTAAGAACAAGGATAATAAAGCAAATATAATTCATCATTGATTAATGGAAAATTTCATTTTTAATCACTAGGTTTTGTTCCCTTTTACGAATTAGTCACTAATAATTTTTTTTTTCAGTTTTCAGTCAATGAGTTTATGCCCTTATAAATAATTGACTGACGGAAAGTTTATCCACGTCAGCTGCCTTGCCTAATCACCTAAATTTTTTTCACGTCACTTTCTCCCTCTCAAAAACGACCGACAGTATTTTTCAAAACAAGTGGCTGTGCAAAGCTTCCAATTCGCACCGTATGGGTCCACCTCTCCTATGACGAGGTCTAGTTCGATGGTGGACTTTCCTACACTTTTGAAACTCGCCCTCGACCGAGTTCATTCGCTAGCCTCTGCACCTCCTCAGACCCATGCCACTAGTACTCTCTCTCTTTCTCTCGTCCTCACTTCTCTCCCTCGACAATGAACATTCACTTCAATATTGTCCAAAAAAAAGAAGATAAAGAGAAAAATAATTGGTGGGCATATCGATTTGGTCTCTAGACGCAATACTGGAAACTACTCATGGGGGAGTGAGGCTGTGACCCGGAAGACCCGTCTTCTTGATGTTGTCTACAATGCATCCAACAATGAGCTGGTTCGTACTCAGACTTTGGTGAAGAGTGCTATTGTTCAGGTCGATACAGCACCATTCAAGCAGTGGTATAATCTCCAGCACTATGGAGTTGACGTTGGTCGCAAGAAGAATACTTCAACTTCCACTAAGAAAGAAGGGGAGGAGGAGGATGATGCACCTACTAAGGAGGTGAAAAAAAGCAACCATGTCCTGAAAAAGTTGAAGAAGCGTCAAGAGGATCGCAAGCTTGACCCACATATAGAAGAGCAATTTGGTGGTGGTCGTTTGTTGGCTTGCATCTCATCAAGGCCTGGTCAGTGTGGCCGCGCTGATGGATATATCTTGGAGGGCAAAGCGCTTGAGTTCTACATGAAGAAGATCCAGAGAAAGAAGGGCAAGGGTGCTGCAGCTACCTAAAATTTTGTTAACTTAACAATATCACAATTTCTGTTTAGCTGATATTGTTTCCTCTTTCGGATCCATTGATCTTAAGCCTAGATGAACCGCTTTACCAGAAGCTTTTTCTCATACTAAGTTTGAATTTTTATCCGGAAGATTGCTAATATCTAATATCTTTTGCCGTGAAAAAAAAAAAAGAATGTTTGAACTTTGACCCATGAGCTTTTTGATGGATGTAATGCAAATAGAACAAGATTCATGGTGCCGACGTTAGCAGTCTGGAATGCACCAAGTGGTGAGTGAACTTCTCCATCACTTCTAAAATGCACCAAGAAGTTTTCTAGCTCTTGCTGAAAGCAGTTTTAATACAGGAAAGAAAGACAGAGGAGATACGGGTATACAGCCATGAACCATCATCTATTGATGATCGATCTTTTCACAAGCAACTGTGGGAGATATTTTGGCTTTGGGAAAAAAAATCTACGATTTTATCCCAAGCTGGATTTTCTCGGTTTATCAGTCGGAGTTTTGCAAGACCACAAGTGGGAGAAAGCCTTCGACATGTGTACTTCCCTTTTGCCTACTTTTGTTTCTAGGATCAGTTCTGTGCAAATATGGTCCTCCAACAAGTTTCACGTAGCACCAAGAACAGTCCGTAGAAAAATAAACTCAACTCCAACACTCCAAGTTTGACCGAGCTTTCCCTATTTTGCTAACCAACGTTGTCAAATATTGGCCAGGAGCTTTCTCGAATATCCACGATAGTCTCCACTTTGAATAGCCATGCCATCTACTTCAATTATCTCCCAAAAGAATGGCACGGAGCATCGCACGCATCTCCACCAATGGCTCAGATCCAAGCGTCTACCCCGGCCCCAGAATCCCACTCCAGCACCATTTTTATTAGATTCGCTTTCCCCGGGTCCCTGGCCGTGGGTCTCCTTTCTGCTGTTTGGTCATTTAACGCCTTTCTCCTCCTTTGCATCCGCTGCATCAAGTGAACCACTACGTGGGGTGGTTTATTTTTCAATTCTCACTCTTCATTTTTACCATTTTCTTCAGCCTCTCTTTCTCTCTTGGACGTACGTTGTTTATTCTTACTGTGTTTTATTCAGATCTCAAAGACAGCAACAAGATTGGTAATGGAGGTTTAATTCATATTTTAAGGTGTGGCAGAGTTTAGGAATAGGTGGGAATAGAGCACCTTCTGTTGTTTTTGAGAGGGAGAAAGTGACGTGGAAAAAATTTGGATGACTATGCAAGGCAGTTGACGTGGACAAGGTTCTGTTAGTCAAAATAACGGTCAACTGACAGGAAGACCAATTATTTACAAGTGTATAAACTCATTGACTGAAAATTGAAAAAAAAAATTCTAATGACTAATTCGTAAAAAAGAGCAAAACCTAGTGATCAAAAATTGAATTTCCCTTGATTAAATAAGAGAAATTTACTTTTTAGTCACTAGATTTTTATCACTTTTCATTTTTTGTCCTAAAACTTAATGGTTCAAATTTTTAGTCCTGAATCTTTTCATACTTGAAAAAAATAATCCATCCGTTACCTTCCGTTAGTATAACTAACGGAAATTTCATCCACGTCATTATGCCCCTCCAAATTAGCATCAATTTACACGTCAGACTCTTTTCACTAGGTAAATGACACAGCTCACATCAAAACATAAATGAAAATGTTGCGTTCAATGAATCAACCCGTGCGTTAAAGATTTCGCAGCAGCAAAAACGCAGCATTTTCATTTGTAAAGGACGCGCGTTTTAAAAAAGTGTAGACTGAAGCATGAAAACGCTGACGTGGATGAAATACATGCCCACACTTTGTTTTGTCTCCTTCTGAGTGAAGAGCTATTCTTCTTTTGTTTGATCTGATCTTAGTTCTGGTCAATACTGCATGCAGTACATTGTAAAAGGGCTTACAGAGGCCATTGATGACCGACGTATTGGTCGGAGGGACGATCCTAAAGTTCACTCCAAAATCTTGGCTGAGGAGTTTGGCTGAGATAAGGATCTTGCGAAGAAAATTTGGTGCTTCGGTCCCGAGACCACCCGGCCACAACAGAATCTTTGATATCGTTTGGCTGAAGAACCACATCAAAGACTCCCCTCCTCCTGCTGACGAGCCACGTAAACATCTACAAAGAAAGAACATGGAATAGATATCTCGAAGGTTTCTGCTCTTGATGTTTTTTCTGCGGTAATGAATGAGGGGAGTGCTTGAAGGAGAGAACTGGAACGCCTTAAGAAATCCGAAGTTATAATGCTTGAGAAGCTTGCACTTCTTGAACCTTTTCGATTTCCTAAGTAACATGAGTTTCGGAATGATGGGTTTTCTTATTTTGGCAACGAAAATGGGGAACTTGAAAAGATTCGAGGCCTTTTGGAGAATCGGCAGTCATTTTCTGGGCATTGTGTTGCTAGTGTTGGAAGCCTAGGTGAAGCAAGAGAGGAAAGAGGTTCATCGACGAGCTCCTTTGTGCAGCAATAAAGGTTGCCATCCACAGAGGTGGTGGTCAGGTCATTCCAACTGCTTTGGAGGGTTACATATGCTTCCCAGATAACTGCCAAGCCTAGGCTTTTTGAACCCGTGTATCTAGTTGAGATTCAAGCTCCTGAACAGGCACTTGGTGGTATCTACAATGTTCTTAACCAAAAGCGTGGGCATCAAGGCATGTGTTTGAGGAATTGTGGAGGCATGTGTTTTCATGAATCAAAATGCGCGTCCTTTACAAATGAAAATGTTGAGTTTTTTGTTGCTGCAAAATCCTTTAACGGGCGGGTTGATTCATTGAACGCAGCGTTTTCATTACGTTTAGATGTGAGTTGTGTGTAGTTTACCTAGTGAAAAGAGTCTGACATGGAAATTGATGCTAATTTGGAGGGACATGCTAACGTAGATGAAATTTCCATTAGTCATACTAACGGAAAGTAACAGATGAACTATTTTTTTCAAGTATGAAAAGATCCAGGACTAAAAATTTGAACCATTAAGTTTCAGGACTAAAAATGAAAAAGGGTGAAAATCTAATGACTAAAAAGCAAATTTCTCATTAAATAACCAAGTTTTACAACACAAGAGTCTATACAAGTTTCTAACATAAAATAAAAATAACTTTAATCCTAGCATTAGCAAAAGCAGCTTCAATACACCATCAGCACCAACACCATCTTCACCAAGTGGTAACTCTGCCATTGAAAAGGAGAAAAGGGATAAGAAAAAATGAACAATATGCCAATAGAAACTTGCATTAAAAGTAATAAAATCACAAAAGGGTGAAGTGGACATCTACCAAGCAAGCATAGTTTGAACTTTTTTTAGTTGAAAAAACAAAACTAAATTCTTTAGTTGAATTCTTACTTATAGAGAAAGAAGGATATTCACAGTATCATCACGATTAAGTTCAAAGCATTACTTCCGCCAAAGCAATGTAATTGGTATTTGACAGTCTTACCTGTGAAGCTTTCAAAAAGTCATGTGCTTTTGGAAGAGTTGGCCCATACTATTCAATTAGATTGCAAGAAAGAATTGCTTGGACAGAGAATTGCTTTCAAAAAGTTAGGACAGCTGATTTAGCTGTTCATTGATGATACCATCATTATAAACAGAAGAAAGAATGGATACTCAACTGTATAATTCTCCATTCTTTGGAATATAGCTCTGCTAGTTAGCACAGCACTAACAATCACACTTAAGCCAGATTCAGTTCAGACTATATTAGCAGCACTTCTTGCAGCATCCGTAGCATCTGCCACTGCTATTCCAATATCTGCTTTCTTTAAGGCAGGGGCATCATTCACACCATCTCCAGTCATTCCAACCACATGCTTTTTTTCTTGTAAAATTTTGACAATTTTGTACTTGTGTTTTGAAAGTGTGAAGGAATTATAAAACTAGAATCAGTAAATCACCATGAGCTATCATTGTAGGTATGAAACATACACATTATCTGTTGATCCTTTGAAGTACATAATATGCATAGTTTCATGTAAGCAATCATCCCTTTTAACTTTTTTAGCATTTAGCAATCAGAGTATGCAAGAACACTTGCTTCTATAAGCTCATTTTTGTGATCCAACGACCTGGAAACCTTGCCATTCATTGGCCATATAATCTTTAAAGAAAAAAGTTTCCTGATATGTATCGTATATTACCTTCATCGATCTAGAAATTTAGAGATTAAGCTTTATGGTTTAAGAAACCCCAACACAATGGATGTAAAATAAAGGCGAAATTGCACCGGGGGCCCCTGTGGTATCACAAAGTTGCAATTAAGCCCCTGAGGTAACGATTTAGACATTTGACTCCTTGAGGTATTGGTTTTTTAAAAAACAAGTCCATCCATCTATTTTCGTCCAAACACGTTAATGACAATTCCACGTCAAGCCTATCACGTCGCGCCACATGTCTGTCTTGCTGAATCACCCCTAAATTGCCATGTCAGCATTGATCCACTCATTCATTAACGCCACATCAGCATCTAATCAGCGACGACGTTGTCTAGCTCTCAGTCAAAACCCATTATCTTTGCTGAGTTATTTTGATTGAGATTCAAAGGGGCCCTAGTTGGTATCTTTGCTGAGTTATTTTGATCGAGATTCAAAGGGGGCAGTCGGCTAATGGGTTTTGACTGAGAGCTAGATGACGTCGTCGCTGATTAGGCGCTAATGTGGCATTAGTGAATGAGTGGGTCAGCATTGACATGGCAATTTAGAGGTGATTCAGCAAGACAGAACATGTGGTGCGACGTGATAAGCTTGATGTGGAATTGTTGTTAACGTGTTGGGACGGAAATAGACGGATGGACTTGTTTTTTAAAAAATCAATACCTCAGGGAGTCGAATGTCTAAATCGTTACCTTAGGGACTTAATTGCAACTTTGTGATACCACAGGAGCCCCTGGTGCAATTTCGCCTAAAATAAATGAGGTGGGACCAAATAACAGAAAATCGAACAGAGATAGGCAATTACATTTTTCCTGAAGACAGTTTGGTATTTTTCTAAAAAAGAAAAGAGTCATCACTCAACCTGTCCGTTGCTTTTTATAAACAAATTAGACACGCATTCTGTGGGTCTCAAACCCACAGATTCACCGCTCCTATCATCTATCATTGCTCGAAAATGATGAAAAGCTAGTGTTAGTTTGGAAGAGTGTCAAAATTATACCCTTCTCTTTTTTTTCTAAGAAAATTATACCCTTCTCAGTTGGAGTTTTTCAAGTCCTACCCCCACCCTTTCCTGCATATCAGACAGACAGAAATGATGATTCTTTCAAGAATGGAATTGCAAAACTTAATTGTGAAGGTGGCGTGTAGAATCTCCTCTAGCGTGACTTTGAGAGTACCCAACTCTATGACAGAGAATCTCATTTATTACAGATCATTTGCATAATCCGACATATGAAGTTAAGTTTTTACCAGCTCAATAACAACCTTTCTTCTGGCTTAATATCAATTTAGAAAGAAAGGAAAGCCACAACAGGTACTTGGATGCATCTTACCTTTAAAATAAATATCTTTAAATGGTGCTCTTATATAATCCAATCATTTGGGAGTACAATCCATCAAGAATACCTCATACATATATGAGAGATACTCACCAATACCTGGAAGTAGGTATCTTGTCTGCAACACAAGTCCTAAATGCACACAGAGGGCGAATACCCCACTGAGCAACCGAAGTACTTCCACAAGGAATAATCGCCGTCAGTATTGTTGGGTAAGAAAGGATCAATTATTAGCATACACTTAGAGGATGTTCGGTTAGAGTATTTTTTAAGAATTTTTAGTGTTTTGAGAATTTTTAGGTGATGTTAACTTTATTGATATGCGTGCTGCAATTGTTTGTAGGTGATATTAAAAAACATATTCGGTTTTAGAATTCTAGGATTCAAAAGAATCCTAGAAAAACAAAGAAAATGAACATCATCTTAGTGAACTTCTGCCAAAAGAAAAACATTTCAAATCAGGATACATTTTATAAACATCACAAGAAATTATTGCTGAGCAATGAAAGCAGCTAATTTGAGAAAAAAGAAATTGAGATCGTGGATTAAACTCAAAAAGAAAGAACGAATGTACAAAACTAAGCACGAGAATCACTGCCACACAGACCCATTGAATGGCCTCAGATAGAAATTTGGATAGTGCAAGCTCTGTCGCATATTGACATTGACATATATTTCATGGAACTCAATGCATCCAACTCGTAAAAACATATTCCTATATTCATGATCCATAAATGGCCAAAAAAGGAATCACAATAGAAAAATGAACATAAAGAGGAAAGACCGGGAACAGAGTAATATATGTAGCCTTAGTGTAATAGAATTAACTTTTCATGAGACAAGTATGGGATTCTAGTACCAAAACAGACCCAACTGCAATAAAGACCACTTCGCAACCACTACACTTAAGCTAGCACACCCAATATGAAGAAACAGAGCTCTTTCCCAAGAACTCAAATTCTCTTGCCTTTTCTTCCATTTTTCCAGCGGAAAAACTAATAGGAAAGCAAATATTCATCTAACAGAACAAAAATCAAACTTGACAGACAAAAGCAACAAAAAAAAAATTACGAACTACCACGAATAAGGCACGGCATTCTTGAACAAGAGAGGCACGTGAAGCTTGAGAGAAGAGAGTGAAGGAGAAGAGCAAGCCATGGGCCACAAGAGCCTGAAGGGACTTGGCCACCCTCCTCCAGGTCATCACCCTCCTCTGGACCAACATTCCCATAAGCAAAAATTTATAAGAGAAAATAAAGCAGAGAAGAAATAGGGCTCACCGTTAATAGTACAACAACTCAAAATCCCCAAAATTTTGGACCTTCAACGAAGAGGAGGGGGGCTGGAGCTTTGGTGGCTGGGCTCAGAATGATGAAGAAATCGACGGGAAGCACAGAAAAGACGAGAGATGAATCGTGGCTGGGAGATAGAGAATTGGAGAATGAGAGAGCGCCAAAACTTGACAGAGAGCGCCGAAACTTTTGGCACATTCCTTAAATTTTTTTTGACAATTGAGCGGCACAAGAAAGAGGGTAACAGATTTTAGAAATTTGTAATTTGTAACAGTAATAATAGTAATTTATAACAGTATTTAAAAATCTTAGTATTTAGTATTAAATACATAACATATTATTTTTACACTCTTTTATAACTAGTGTAATAATCTTAATTAAAATAGGTTGGTAATAATAATATCTAGTACTTATAATTTAAAAAGTATAATGCCTTATATATAGTCTAGTACTTAATACGTAAAATAAATTAGTACTAATAATACTTTGAACTTTATACTTAGTATTTAAAAAATCTTAGTACTTCGTATTAAATAATTTTTTTCGGGTAAACGGTAAGTAATATGTTTTTATTATATATATATTTAGGTTTAGCATGCTATTTGCTATATGTGTTTATCATATACATGATATGTGCTAATTAACCAAAGTATTACAATATATATGTTCATTATAAGTATAATAATAGATGTTCTCTAAACTACTTAGATTTAGTCAATAAATATGCAATTACCATAACAACCATAAGTATAATTTAAAATATATCATATAACAACTTCAATTTTCATAACACTCCATCTAATTTCATATTTTATTAAGTAGGTCCTTTAAAATAAAAAATTTTCAAATACATGACAAAATAAAATTTGTATTAAAAGGAATAAAATAATATATAAAATAATTATTTACATTAATTAACTTATAATTAATAAATAAAAACTATTATTTTTAATTAGACCTATAACAGCGTTTGTTGACACAAACGCTGCTAAAGGTGGGTGCTTTAGCGGCGGTCACGGTGATCGCCGCTGTAGGTACAGATCTTTAGCGGCGTTTGTTCATAAACGTCGCGAGAAACAACCTATAGCGTCAATGCTAAAGACCCGACTTTTAGCAGCGTTTGTGGACAAACGCCTCGAGAAACCACTAAAGATCGGACTTTTAGCAGGGTTTTTCCACATATGCCGCTAAAGGGTGTCTATAGCGGCGTTTTTTGCGACTGTCACTAAAGATTAGTTTTTTTGTAGTGATTGGGAAAGGGTCAAGGAAACAATATTTGGAATGTTCCGTTTATAAAAACTTGTATGATTTTTAAGATTTTAATAGAATTGTAAATATTTAAATACGTTAAAGTTTTATAGTTTTTGTGTAAAAGTTAGTAAAAGTTTTTAAGATATTTCATTTTTATTAGAGTTAACAAAAAGGTATGAAAGAGATGTTTTAATGAAATTTTTTAATAAAAAATTATTAGAGGTCGTGAAAAAGTAAGAGAGAAATTTTGTTATAATTTTTTTTTTGAAAATATATTTGAGTTTGTATAAAAAGTTGTTAGAGTTTATATAAAATGTATTAATATTTATGTAAGATTTTTAGAGATTTTGGATATTAATTTTACAAATTTTAATACATTTATTATATCTTAAAATAATTTTGCAAACGAACATGAAAGTTATCACAAAAAAGTTTGACTAGTAAATACTGCCTAATGAGGCTGCCCATTTAGATAAGTAGCGGTCACTTTTGTTTGCACTAAGAAAAACTCAGCTTCAATCTCCCTTAATTTTTTTTTTTTTAATCATTGCTTCCGTAGTGCCCTTTCGTTAGGATGTATATATCTTGTACACCCCTTTGTTCAAGACTCTTAAAATCTTATTTTCTTTAGGATGTATCTTGTGCACCCCTTCCTCGAGACTCTTAAAATCTAACCAGAAAATATTTTGGACTTAGATTTGAAGATGCACTTTCTTAAACTTAAGGGTTAATTATACTTTGCACCTACGTGGTTTAGAGTCTTGACACTTTGCACTCCATCAATTTATCTATTATTTCGAACGAAAAAGTCAATCACGTTCAGAACACGTGACTGATTTTTTGGATGCAAAGTGTCTCAAATATAAAAAAAATGGTACGGAAGTCCAAACCACGTGGATGAAATGTCTCAAAATTGAAATAATTGGGTGCAAAGTGTAATTAACTCTAAACTTAAAGGGCTCGATATTGCCTTCAATCGTGCTTGTCCTTAATTCTTATGAACCCAAGGGTTTAAAGAAATATATATACTGAATTAATGAACTTTCAAAGTAATCGCAAATTGCACACTACTTAATCGTAGCAAATCAAATACAAATACAAATACAAAGCCAAAACGTATATGCATATATTTCCTTAAAAAATTTAATATAGTTGCGTAGAAAAAGTCATCATGCTTCGGACTTGTAAACAAAGCTTACAGCACACTAGTTCGTGTAGTAGAAGATTTTACTAACATAATTATCAAAATAACAAGCCATCAAAATTGACCTGAGTTTAACAATTTAAAAGATTATGCCAAAGCATTAATGCAGAAAATCTATCCAAGTCTAATTTAGCCCCATTGTTTATCTTGATCAGGTCTCAAGATCTCCTCCCTAGCTTAAAGTAATTAACCGTTCTAAAGCCAATAATATTTTGTATTAAATAAAAAGATCACTAAAAATAACGCTACTGATATATATATATATATATATATATATTAGTATATTATATATACTTTATACAAAATCACTATCACTAATTTACACAATGTTAGGTATTAACAAACTATACATATTAATATTCTTATTAATTAGAAAACAAATATATTACCTCCTAAATAGCCGAATTTCCTTATCCTCTACTTTCCCTCAGCTATCCAGTTGAAGAAATGGGGAGGGCTTTTTATAGGCATGTATATGGTACATGCAACGAGGGGCAATTGACATTGGAATTGAAGTACTCTAGCCGTTCTAGATAGCGAGGCTATGTCCTCTCTTAAGAATCTCCTCCTCTCCCTGTCTATCCCCCTTCCCCAACCCCCACTATCCTCTCTCCTGCTCCCTTGTGGCCAAATCACCTAATAAACCCCATTGTTTGGGCCCTTTTGGGGGGGGGGGGGGGGTTTTGGAGGCTAGATCCTGACGTCTACAGTGATTTATACTGTACATGACCAGTCTAGAGGAATTTTGCATTAATGAACGCCGCTTCTTACCCAAAATCGGAGCTGACCAACACACGCGTTGTGGCTCATGTGCTTGCCTCTCTCTCTCTCAAATTGAGTTCCAACAGCCAGATCTGGTTCTCATGCTCCGCCCCATTAGTGTCCCTATCTTCAAGCATTTCGATCAGCCCTAGCCAGGGGCCCACGCGTGTGCGTGCTTGCATCTCACATACACAGTCTTTTTCCCCTTGTGTTGACTCATCTCAGTCACTTGTCACTTTTGCTGCCTTCCTCCGCCGTCGGCTTTCTTTTTCCACTGGTCGTTTCAACTCATTGCCCTTTGTGAGTTATCTGCTCTTATGGATATTTGTATGGCCTTTTAGCACCTCTTGAGTCTTGACAAATGACACATTTAAATACACCTATTGACTAGGCATCAAGCCTTTCTTTTATTTGTTTTTTGAAATGCATAAAATTTTATCCCTTCTTTTAGCGATTATTCAGGACGGTGGCCCAATGCATAAAAAAACCACTCACGGGTTATTGGGCTTGTCGATGTAGTCCATTCCATAGTTTTTAGATCCATGAGTTTTCACAAATTTCACCAAATTTTATTGGGCTCGTTGATGTAAACCATTCCATAGTTTTGAGATCCATGAGTTCCACAAATTTCACCAAATTTTAAGCCTCCAAGAGCTATTTTGCTAACATAAACCTGTTCCAGATAAATTTTATAGGGTAGTGCGCATAGTTCCGAACCTACAGCGCTACGCGCAATAAATGGTAGGAACATCAACCCCACATCCATATGACTCGAACTTGATACGTTGAACACATAGAGGACAACCTCTCAACCATTAGACTAGCAAGCCAGGGACTTGAGTACTTAGCTTTACTATTTTTTTTTTTGCTGAATAATACCGTGAGGCTATCATTGCATTGAATCCAGAGTACAAGATACAATAAAGATCAAGAACAAAAGATCCAAGCACGACTAGGTTGCAAAAAGGGCTAGCGAGATTCAAAAGGACCGATAAACCACAAATGCTCCATGCTGGGCAGAAAGAGTGGGTGGCGGGAAACGGTAGAACGGCACTACCGGAACCAAATAGGAGCTAGCACTAAAGCAAAGAACAAAGACAACCTAGAGAAACACAACAAAGCCCACAAAAAGGGCAGCAAGGCCACTAAATGGCCAAGAAAACTCCCTCGGGGCAGCAACAAACCAAACAAACACAACAGGAAAAGAAGCAAAGAACTGCAACAATGTGGCCGAAAAACCACGGCGGGGTGTGGGATTCATGCGCAACACAGGGAGGCACATGAAGGCCACGCACGGTTGGAGGGACGCTGGACCAGGCCAAATCTGGGTGGTCGGAGCTTCTGACACTATCCAGGGAAGTGGTGCCGTCAAAAGCCGCCTAAAACAAGCCAAATAGCAGAAAAATTGATCGGCACATGGAGGAGTGTGAGAGCGCGTGCGGCGTCGAGCGGCGTTAGATCAGCAACGAACTGGTGTAGAAAAGACCGGTCGAAAGAGCTGAGTCTGATAGGCTAGGGCATGGCCTCCATGAGTCAACGAAAACGCCGAGATCTAGCTTCCACTTCTTCGAGCAAAAATAAACCAAACAAGACAATCGGCGGGGAGGGAAAAAGGGAGCATATCCTAGACACAAAAACTGTGCCGGGACAGGAGAGGGGAGGGAGGAGCCGAAGCTCCTCCTGCCGCCGAAGAAACTAAAGGGAGAGAAAGTTGGGCGGAAAACCTAAGGGTGTTCTAGAGAGAAGGCAAAGCCTCTCTCTCTAGAACATATTCTTTTTTATTCCTTAGAAAGTGAGTACTTAGCTTTAATATAGTTTTGCATTAGCTTGTATTTTCGCTATCTCTAGACAATTTATTAATCAAATAATTTTTATTTTCAGTATCTAAATTGTAAAACAATTTGCAAGGTGGGTAATAGATGAAAGATATCTGTACGGTTTGTTTAGGTATTTAAAACAACGACATACCATAAGCTTTTTAACAATCAAGAATAATTAACCACATAGACCTTCCACTTTCACTTACATGCTGTGATTAGTTAATATACAGCAAAAATTAGAGAATATGACTACTCTTCAAAATGAAGAGTATATCTACTTGTCTTAAATACCGGTGCTTAGAATAAAATTAGCTCAATACCTCTTTTGGATGGCATAAAAAAAATTCACTATCACTTTTTCATCAACTATAGTACATTTTTACAAATTTTAACAATTTTTTCACAAACTCCAATAACTTTTTACAAACTCCAATTACTTTTTCACCCATCCAAGAGAATCTACATCACCTATAGAGATTTTTTTTGCCCATCGAAATGCAGGCTTAATCTCGAGCAAAATTCTCACACATATAAATAGAAGCAATTCTACACTTCCATAACTCCTTTAACATCTTACAGTTTCTAACACCATAATCTCTGAACTATACTTATGAGCTTCTTCAATATTTTGAAAGGAATTTTATGGATTCTGTTCTCAAGGGTGTCAATACTTATCGTTACTTAGGCTACATTTGTTTCACCTGAAAATGGCTTTTTTGAAAATATTTTCAGCTTCTGTTATGTTTGAAAGGGAAAAAATAGAGGTTAAAGGAAAATGTCAAGTTAGTCAACAAAAAATGTTACCCCGCAAGGCTGAAAATGACTTCCTCTTTCAAATTGTTCAAGTATTTGTTTGTGCTCCCCATCTCCAATATTGGTTAACTCAAACCACCCAATCACCTCCATAGCATAGAAGGGGGGCAAGTCTGCCCCCATGGATTTTTTTAAAAATAAAAATTATATTTTTAATTTTATCTGATATTATTATTTTTTTAATTTAACTACGTGTAAATGGCCTAAATTATTATTATTATTTTGTAAAAGCCACATATGCAGTTAAATGTCTGAAAATGTGCAACATATGAATTTTCTGTCTATATATAACAACAAAACAAGTGAAACTTGAAATTCATAAATAGAGAAACCACATGTCTTAAAATTAAAAAATTTAAATCACAAGTTTTGATTTCAAAATAGCATAAAGCATACCTATGTGATATACATTTTTCACTTGTTTTTAATATTTCTATTGATAAGAACAAATTTAAATTTAAATTTTTAAGCGACAACCAAAAAGTATAAGCTCATTTTCAAAGAGTTAGCCAAACACTATTTGAGAAATTATTTTGGAAGCCTTTGGACAGCGCATTACGACTAACACGGGCTTGGATCAGAGATTCAACTCGGCCCAACTCATTCAGTTAATCCCCACTCAACAGTCCTCGTCGTGCTCCAAACTGCAACCTGAAAAATGGCTCAAACATTTTCAGCCTCCTAACTGGAAATGAAGCTTGCTCGTCCTCACCGACCCCTCAGCAATTCTACCATTTACAGAAAGCAAAGAAATCTGTGTGCTGCCAAATTCACCTCCCAAGTTGATGACGAAGACGACTCGCACTTCGTGTCAATCCTCGGGGACATCGTTCGAGGAAACCAGAGCTGGAAAATCGCCCTCAACAACACGTACATTTCAAGCACGTTGAGGCCCCACCACGTCGAGAAGGTCCTGATGCAAACCCTAGATGACTCCAGGTTAGCCTTGCGGTTCTTCAATTTCTTGGGCTTGCACATAAACTTCAACCACTCCACGACGGCGTTTTGCATTTTGATCCACGCTCTGGTTCACTCGAATCTCTTTTTCCCAGCATCTTCTCTCTTGCAAACGCTCTTTCTTCGTGGGTTGTACCCAAAAGTGGTCTTTGAAGCTTTTCTGCATTCTTATAAGAGAGGTGATTTTTCTTCGAGTTTGGCTTTTGATTTATTAGTTCAAAATTATGTGCAAAATAAAAGAGTACTGGACGGTGTCGTGGTTGTGAAGCTCATGAAAGAGAATAAATTGTTGCCTGAAGTTAGAACTTTAAGTGCCCTTTTAAACGGTCTAGTGAGAGTTGGGCAATTTCACGTAGTTTTGGAATTGTTTGAGGAGTTTGTGAGTGGGGGTCTTCGGCCCGATGTCTATATATACACAACAGTGGTTCGGTCTCTGTGCGAATTGAAAGATTTTGTTATTGCCAAGGAAGTTATCCGTCGAGCGGAGCTGAATGGATGTGATTTAAGTGTCATAACATATAATGTGTTGATTCATGGGCTCTGTAAGAGCCAAAGAGCTTGGGAGGCTGTTTTGATTAAGAATTCTTTTAGTGGAAAGGGATTGAAAGCAGATGTGGTTACTTATTGTACTTTAGCACTTGGTTTGTGCAGAGTGCAAGAATTTAGAGCCGGGATGGAGCTGATTGATGAGATGATTGATTTGGGGTTTGTCCCAAGTGAAGCTGCTGTTTCAGGAGTTGTTGAGGGATTAAGGAGGAAGGGAGAAATTGAAGAGGCCTATAACTTAGTAAATAGGGTGAAGAGAGTGGGGGTTTTGCCTAGTCTGTTTGCTTACAACGCATTGATCAATTCTTTGTGCAAAGAAGTTAAATTGGATGAAGCAGAGTTACTTTTTAGTTACATGGGCGAGAAGGGTTTTTTTCCAAATGATATCACTTATTCTATTTTGATTGATTCCTTCTGCAGAAGTGGGAAGTTGGATGTTGCATATTGTTACTTTGATAAAATGTCAAAGGCCAGGATAAGAGCTACTGTGTATCCCTATAATTCTCTGATAAGTGGGCAATGCAATTTTGGAAACATGAGTGAAGCGGAGTTTCTCTTTGGTGAGATGATTGGTAAAGGATTGCTGCCAACGGTCGTGACCTACACATCATTGATAAGTGGATACTGCAGAGAAGGAGCACTGCACAAGGCATTTAGACTATATCATGAGATGTCAGGGAAGGGCATCTCACCAAACACTTACACCTTCACTGCACTTATTTCTGGACTCTGTCGTGCAAATATGATGACTGAAGCAAGTAAATTATTTGATGAGATGATTGAGCGAAACATACTGCCAAATGAGGTGACGTACAATGTTATGATAGAGGGGCACTGTATGGATGGTAACACAGTAATAGCATTTGAATTGCTTAATGAAATGGTAGAGAAGGGTCTTGAACCAGACACATATACATATAGGCCTCTAATTAGTGCTCTTTGTTCTTCGGGTAGAGTTTCTGAAGCCATGGAATTCATAGGTGACCTTCACAGAGAGCATCGTAAGTTGAATGTGATGTGTTATAGTGCACTTCTACATGGTTATTGCAAGGAGGGGAGATTGAAAGATGCATTGAGTGCTTGTCTTGAAATGGTTAGACGAGGAGTAGACATGGATCTCATGTCTTATGCGATACTCATTTGTGGAACTCTAAAGCAGCATGATACTCGAAGATTCTTTGGTCTCTTGAAGGAGATGCATGATCAAGGACTGAAGCCCGATGAAGTAATATATACAAGTATGATAGATGCATATGGCAAAGCAGGAAAACTTAAGGAGGCATTTGGGTTTCTGGATATGATGGTAGCTGAGGGATGCTTTCCTAATGTGGTGACATACACTGCCTTGATAAATGGCTTATGCAAGGCAGGAAATACGCAGAAAGCAGAGCTGCTCTTAAAGGAAATGGTAATGGGAAAAGCCCTTCCGAATCAGATCACATATGGTTGTTTCCTTGACCACCTTACGAAGGAAGGAAATATGGAGGAAGCTGTGCGGCTGCACAATGCAATGCTTCAGAGGTTTCTAGCAAACACTGTGACGTATAATATACTTATCCGGGGTTTCTGCAAATTAGGTAAGATCCAGGAAGCCACTGAACTCCTTGTTGGAATGGCTGACAATGGTAGTTTTCCAGATTGTGTTACCTATTCCACTTTTATATATGAGTATTGTAGAAGGGGTAATTTGCAGGAAGCCATTAAGTTGTGGAACACCATGCTAAATAAAGGTCTAACGCCTGACACATTAGCATATAATTTTATGATATATGGTTGCTGCGTTACTGGAGAACTCACCAAGGCATTTGAATTGCGGGATGACATGCTAAGAAGGGGAGTGATGCCAAATCGGGTAACATATAATACTCTTATTCATGGAACCTGCTTGAAAAGTTCAGTTCAGTCTACCTAGCTATGGGAATGATTGGTGCTATACCCATCGTAGAAGTAGGGCAATCGTCTCTGATATTTTAATAGAGGCCTTCTATTTGCATTGTTGAAGATTGGAGTATTTACCTTAGGTTCATGCAACTAGCTCTAACAATCTGTTTTGCCAGTTAAGCTGATCAGATTCTTTTCTGTAGATATTTAAGCTTGTAAATTAGAACGTGAAGGAGAAGAATTTACTATTTAATTGATGACAATTGACATAAGGATGACGGTAATTGTTAATTGATTGTCTGTTAGTCTGAATAATAGCCATAGGCTCTTCTTTTT